>JBBBVM010000112.1:0-39049 GCA_037355625.1 Petunia x hybrida
TTAAGACAGACTCACATTTAATCAGTTATGATTAACCAAAAACAAGCGATATTCTTATTATAAACTTCAAGCTCTCTATTATTATCACCTCAGATAATAATAAATTTATAATTGTCTCATCCCTATTAATCACCTAGACAATATAGGCGATTGCCTGTGTGAATAGGCCAATTTTTTTGTCTGTCCGACATACTTTAAATTTATGTACTAAACATAAAATCAGTCTATGTATATGAACCAACAACCAGCAATTTAGGCTTCAACTTCATTAAGTCCAAATATGCAGTTTATGTGAACATGCTAGGGAAAAGTTAAAATGCATCAACATTTACGCAAACTAAATGCCTTCACATATCACTCATAAAAACCAAATGCTATGAGTTACATTATCGGATCTACTATCATATAATATGTAGAGATGTATTTCATGTTCACTTTTCTATGTACAATTATGTCTCTAACGAAATTATACTTTATATAAATATGTCAATGATACTTGGGACCTTTTTGTGTAAGCTATTGAGACTTGACTATCACACTTGATTGTCACTAATTCAATAGCACTATCAAATACACCCAAATTTATCATAAAGGCATTTAAGTCAAATAACTTCTTGCACAGTTGATGGAAAGCACCACAAATTCAGCTTTCATTGTGTTAAGGCTGATGATTATTTCTTGCTATTTAACAATATGCATGACGCCATTGTTTAGCAAGGACAAACTCATATTTAGGTTCTCACTCATCTAAATCTCCTTATCAATCATCATACGTATAGCCATTGAGTCGCAGACCCTTTTCTTAACAGCATAAGGCTAATCGACCGTGCCTTTGAGATACTTTAGTATCCTTTAACTGCTTTCCAGTATTCCTTTTCTAAGTTCGATTGATATCTGCTAACTAGAATAATAGATATCAAGCTTCATGAGAAAAATCATATTCTTGTTGATTCACGAGGACACATCCTCCCAATTGGAACTTTTTTCTGAAAGAGATAACAATCCCTTCGAGCGATCTCCTGAAACCTGAACTTCAAGATTTACCCATATCTTTTGATACTACCATCAGTCTTGCACTTGTGAGAACCCACTTGTTCCACTAGCTTTAGACTCAAAAGTATATCAACCAATTCCAACTCTTGGTTTGGTTTCACTAACTCCATTTCATGTTCCATTATTCTAGGTACATATCCTCAGCAGGGTATTTAAGAGCCTCATTTATCTTGCGTTACTCTTATTCATCTTGTGGAGTAACTATATATGTTTCCCCTTCGATCTCAAATCGACGACATAAAATATGTAGACGACTCATTCGTCGAGATTGTGATTGATAAAATTGATTTATCAATTAATAGTTACTCCCACTGGGACCAGCGATATTAAATGAACTCTTTTGGACAACGTACTGGTGTTAATTGGAACATATCCATTATCACCAAATATGAATCCCACTTGAATCCATCTAGCGTTAATAGCGGAAGCAATTTGGTCCACAGTTTTTTGAAGAGACAAGTCTTAACCTATCTCACTCTACTTAAGAAAAAACATTCGCTAACAGTGTAACATCATAATCCAGTTCCAATTACTATGCCACTGTTGTCTTGTTCACTTATGAACGTATAAATCTTGGACTAAAATAGTATCACAAATTGATACATGCCCTTCCCCTTGGAACTAGTTTTCCATGTGGGAAAATAACTTAATGTACAGTGGCAGTAAAAACCCAATAGTAGAAAACAATTGGATTTTCAATTATCCATAACTTACATGGAATATAAGTAACTGATATAGAACAATTTCATAATTTGGATCAAAGATGTCATAATGTACCAGCTACAATAGAATATAAAGCCACTTTCAAGAGACGTCACAAACATATTTAGAGTCTCAAGAGCCTCTGGCTCTTTTAGGACATACTGGATTTTATTGGGTATTTTTACACTCTATACCCATAAAATTTAAAGTATTTACAAGCCATACCCATTACAAATTATACTACCCATAAAACTAAAAGTATTTACCCAACCTACCTATTTATTATTGTATACCTTTGTTATGCCTTATAGGTGTATACCTTTAAAGTATACTGCATAAATTATGGTATACAAGTCTGGAGGGACATTTATTACTGTATACCTTTGTTATGCCTTATAGGTATATACCTTTATGGTATACTGCATAAACTATGGTATACAAGTCTGGGTGGGTAGAGTGGGTAAATAATTTAGTGGGTAGGTCCGGTAATATTTGAAAGTAGTGGGTAGTGGCTGTAATTATTTTAGGTTTTGTGGGTATTTTTGTAAGTGTCCCATTTTATTGTCACTGTTAGCACTTGTTAAGCTCTGGACAATATTCGAGTGGCAGTTGACCCATTGATATAAATTAGTATAAAACATATTGAGACAACTATGTATTTTCTTATAGCCTAAAATTCATATACATATTAATCTTTAAAATAATTAATTATATCACTATTTATTTCACATTAGATTCGGAATCGAAAGTTCACTATGTTCCCAATCATCATCCAAATTCTTATATTCCATAAATCTAACATAATCAATTGCTCAAGGAATACGCGTCTTAAATTACTCAATTGAAGACCACTAAGTTGACATTCTATAACAAATATAGATAATCAGCTAGGGCAATAACACAAAGTATTACAAAAAAATCATCTAAGTACATATACTTATGGATAGTCATGCCGTAGAAATAATTAATTACTCAATTTAAGTATGAGAAATTCCAGCAAACAGAGGATCTCACGGGGAAAAACAATATTCCATTGCTTTTACCTAGCATGTTATTTGACATATTTGCTCTCAAGTTGAATCTCGTTTCAACTATCTCCCGTGAACACAATTTTAAAAAATTATTTCTAAACAATTTTAGAATATTCCCACTGGAAAGCAAAATATGAATAACATTTACAGTATTTGCAAAATAGAGTAGGAAAGTCATAATTCCTTTACTACAAGTTTTGCCTCAGGGACAACATATATCCTTTGGAAATAATTGTGTTTGGTTTATAGGAACACAAAGTCCTAATTTTAATAGAATCTTAGCTAATTAAAAAATGAAAGTCGGAAGCACATAGGCTTCCTACATTCCACAAACACATGCATGTTCATGACACTTTCATCTTTTCTTTATTTTTATATTTGGAAATCTTTTTCCATAATTTATTCCCATAGATTCTCAACACAATTTTTGACTGGCAAAGTAATGCAACTGTAAACCATTTATTCATTCCCAAGCTATCCATAAGAACCATTGCAACTGTTGCAATTTGGAAGGAAAAAAAAAACGGTAACCATGGTGACATTGTCTATGAATAATGCCAAATCGAGAACCAAAATAAAAAATTTAGCCGCTCGGCGCCTCTCCAAGCACCCTCATTGCTGGTTCTCTGTATCTAAAGTTTTTAAGTGAACAACCACAAAAGGAGGACACAAAGTCATCCTCTACTATTTGTATTATGGAACACAAAGTCCCGTTCACATGAAGTTCTATTTTCACTTATGAGACCACAAAGTCTCTTATTCTTCAATTTCAATTGGAATAGACCAACAACAAGAGCAGCCATGAGCGAGAACCAAACTAGTGAAGGCTTCCGTTCACATAACAGAGAATTTTGAAGATACAAAACACAAAATTCTTGTCCTCAAAATTAGCAGAAACATCCCCATGACAATATTCTCAAGAACAAGTGCTAAAACCTATCTTTGGATAACTATTTTTCAAAGAAGTCGCAACTTATCAAACTAGGATTTTTTTCTTAAGATACATAGGAACAACACTCTATATATAAGAGGAAAAAAAAACTGAAACCCGATAATTAGCGTCAATTGCTAATCCCACTTGGTTGCAATTTATACACCAAATTTTTCAGACTCCTAGAATGATTTGGCTTGAGATCACGAAGTCTTCTTAGAGATAATAAAAGCAACCAAATGCAAGTCTGGAGTCAAAAAGTCCCTTACGATAAAACTTATTCCAGAAACTTTTTGTAACATTTAAAAATAATTTTAATAGACCACCAATAATTTAGTGATGCACTCAATCCTTTAAGTGCCAGAAGGACAGATCCTCTCCAAAGGAACGTCACTTTTGACCAAACATGCTAAACAAAAATTGATCATTCATTGCCCTTCCACGGACAGAATGAACAAAATCCAAGAAGCTCTTGGTTCATCTCTGTTGGTTCGTGAAAGCAAGTGAAAAAAAACGACAAATTTTCTATCGATTAATTTTTCTTGCATGCAACAAATTACTTCTTTTCCACCTCTTATTTTTCATTAAATCTTATGGACAACAATATGTCCTATACACAGTAAATTGATCTGCATCATGGTTCATGGAAACAAATTTTCGCAGAAGCAATGGGTAAATCATTAGTTCCCACCTTCATTAATTATTCTCTCTTATTAGTTCTTCACGAGAAACGTGAAAAAAAAAAGAACAACAAAAAAAAAACGACAATAAACCAAGAATAAATTCCAGTAAGTTTTGCTTCTAAAATTTCAAAAACAATTTTGGATTACATGCCAAAGCATAAAATAACATCCATGAACAGAAATTCAATTCAGACACGGACTAGGAAATAAATAACTCGGGCTCTGATACCAATGAAGGATTTCACACAATCCAAGAACATACAATTTGCCCAGGGTCTAACCGTATTCATTTCACTAGTCAACAGTGTAATCATATGCTATAAAGACACGAACTACACCATATTAGCCACAGTCTAAGTCATACCTGGTTACAGAAGATGTTCCAATTCATATAGAAGATCACCAGTGTCTTTATAGGAATCTACCATAGTAGTTCTTGCATAGAAGAAGAGAGTTCTTTTGTTTGTGAGGGAGGAGAGAAAAGAACGTGTTTCTTTTCTGACTATTGAGAAAGAAGTGTAGGAAGACTTTTTTTCCTATCAGATTATGACTTCTTTTATATTCCTTATAAGACACCTCTTTGGAAATTTTTCAATGGTTGTGTCTTTTTCCTATTTTCTTATTTATTTTATCTTATATATAACTAATTATATATACTTATTATTGGACATGGATTAGGGTTGACCCACATGGGTGCCCCGTATCCAATTTCCAACATCTCCCACTCATATATGGTGGGACAACTCTCAATCCCATCTGTAACTTTCATACATAACGTCTAGACCGTGTGACCAGTGCATACTTCGAGAGCTTAGTAGCTATACATCTGTTAGGAATATATAGCATCTCGATTACGGAACCTTGGAGTAGATTGCATACTAGATCATTTACCACATTCACATCTCTCTCAATCTCTTTGTATTATTTTGAGTTCATTATTATATTCTTGTCGCAAAGACAAACATAATGAGTTAACCAATGAACACAATTAATGTGATAATACTCATTGATGATTTTCCTCATCTCAAGAATCTCTTAATCTTAATCTGACTTGCTTTTCTAGAAATGTCCCGCCAGACCGAATCATCCATGATCTCTTGGCAACACCCTAAGATAGCAAACACCAAATTGAATCTCGAGAAACTGGTCAAAGTCATTGTTGAACCCCAAAAATTACCTTCATTTAAGAAAAGACAAGTTTCGGGTATATTTCAACAATATGGGACTCCAAAGGGTTTTCTTTGGAGTCGCCACCTAATTTAAGGATTATTAGGAACCTAAGTTAACTAATGAATGCAATTTATTCTTTATTTAAAGGGAATTAAATTAAAATCAGAGATTCTGAGTAAGTGGTTCTATTAAATTCGAAAGAAGGTCCCTTGCGGGAGCACTTTCGAAAATCCGCTAAAAGCGGTTAATCCGGCGGTTTTCACGAATTTGTTAAGGATAATAGAATTAATTTTAACTAAGGATAAATGAATAATATAAATAAGACAAGATTTTAATTATGCCGATACTTAGATAAATAAATGACCCAATTTAAGATTAATTAAATGAATAATGAAATAATAATCAATTAATTAATTAATTAAATAAATAAAGGTTAAATGGCGTTAGATGGTTAAATAAACACATTGGATAAATAATTGGATGATAATAAAGGATTAATTAATTAATTGATTGAATAAATAGATAAATAAATAAACAAATAAATAACTTAATTAAATGAATGAATACTTGCCAATTTTAATTAAATAAAGGAGTAAATGAATAATAACCGATTAATTAAATGAAATAAATGAATAAATATTTAATTGGTTAAATAAATGATTAATTGAAATTAAATAAATTAGATTAAGTAAATAAATAAATAAATAAATAAAGGATTAAAATTTGATTAATTAACTAAATAAATAAATTAGATTAAATAAATAAATAATTGAATATTAATATAATCAATAAATAAGTAATTCAAATGCAGATTATGATGAAGGTACGATTTTAATCAAATTTTATTTGCACTCATTAATTGACAAATGATTCTAAACATCCATAAATAAATTGGCGATTCGCAAAGAAATGATACAAAGTATTCATATAAAAAAATAATTTAAGTAATTTACAATAGTCATTCACAATTCAAATATCATTTCTATCCTACAGGGCTATTAATCCAGTCTATGGGGAAATCCTATACAACATGCATTTTCTAAGGGAGCGGGGAAGGATGGAGTTTAGAAGATAGAACCCGGAAGCGCAAACTCAATCATTGAGCCTTGGACTTTGTGATTTTCATTTTTTCGTTTCTTACATTTTTTGGGGATGTCAAGTCCCGAAAATGCGAAGCGGAGCAAATAACTTCAAATGCAAAAGCCGTCCCAATTGTGAGTTTTAACCAACTCAAATTCGAGGTGTTTCCATGAAAATAAGAAATAAGAGATAAAAATTAGTATGTATGAAATTGTTTCCATGGAAGGAGATCAGCACGAAATAAACACGTGCAAGTAGTACAAATTAATGACAGTGAGTTTATTAGTTCTATAAGAAACAAATGGGTGCACAGTAAAAATAAACACATTATGCAATTTATGTAATTGAGCCATTTCTATTTGCCAAAACTTAAAATATGCTTAAAGTCTAAGGCAATAACAGAGCATCGCATAAGCATCAAGCAAACAAACTATGAAGCTTTCACCAAGGAAGGAAATGGAAACCGATCAATCCAATTAATAAACCAAAATTTATTACCAAATTTATGTTGACTTCACAAGCTTACGATGGCAAAATTGACCAGCAACAAATCAATTTAACATTAAAACAAGACTAGTTATTCCACCAGTGACATATCCGTAATGATAAATAGGGTTCATTTATTAAATACCATATAATCAAGAAACAAACTTAAGATCTGAATTCACATTTGAAATGCGCACAACAGTGAAGGGATACAACCAGTCAATTTCTTAAACTAACCTGATCGTCAGTTAACCTCTCTTACCAGCTTTTAAGTTAAAGAAACATGACAGAAATAAACATCCACTCAAATTGATTCATGCCATACCGGACAGAATATAGTAACCACCCGACCTCTTTTAATCAACTAGAATAGGAAAAAAAATAAACACATGACTTACAAGAGCAACAGGCATGACAGACTCACTCCTTGAAGCATTACAAAGAAAATTTTATCACTGTATAAGCTCTTAGAATCAGCTACTACAACCAGATTTTGTCAACATTCATGACATCAGAATTAAACAAGAAAATGCATTAGAACTGAAAGAAAAAAAAAAGAAACTTAGGGCTTTCATTACATCATGGCATAGTCAGACAATGAACTGGGCACAAACTTAATGAGGACTGAACTATAAGACTTCTAACCTACTTCTAAGATCTAGATCTTAACTTAGAATTATCAGGTAATAGGAGGACCAAACTGAAGCCTTTCTTAGACACACTAGCTTACTCCCATCACTCACACACAAGCAGAAGACCATAAACTGCACAAATGAAAGGACACTAGATCCTCTAGACCAACTTAAACATCAGACCCCTTCCCCTGGCTCCTGAACAATCAGGAGGAACAAGAACAGACCCCTGAACTCTGAACACTCTGCCTGCCAACAGCCTGGACAAGCAAGACCATAAATGCTTCACTCCCTGACTCTTTTAACTGCCAAAAAGACTCCTGAACAATCAGGGAAACAGGACCAGACCTCAACACCCTCTAACACTCTTGTAACATCTCAAGCAAGCCTAAGGATACCCTGCTAACTGCCTGAGCAACCAACTCATACACTCTTAACCCAAAACCACAGAAATTGCCCTATTACTCCCACCCTGAACTTCACAGAAACAGCCAATACTATCCTCACACAAGCTAATACCTGCAACACCTCCTGGAAACAAAATCAACCACTTACCCCTCTTCTGATCCTTCTGAAACAACCAGGGACAATCCTATCCACCTGACAACTTCCTCATACACTGCATATAACACCTGCACATCAACTCCATAGACCTGCAACACCCCAGAACCTAAACCAAACAGCCCTGCTTACCCTTGCCTTCACAAACCCTTCACTTCAACTAATTCCAGAACCCACACCAAAGAAAAACAGACTTCACTCATACTAATCTAACTAAACTGCACCCTGAACTCACTCTCAAAACAAACACAGAAACAGACTCCTAAGCCTTCCACAACTCACTACACCTGAACTCACCTCACCAACACCCTTACTGCCTGCAAATTCTTAGGAGCCCCAGGAATGCCCTGAATCAATTCCATATAACATTATAACAACCACACAAACAGGGCAGGGAATATACTAAATGCTAAACAAAACTAAACTAATGAAACTAAAAAAATTGAGGGAAATAATAGCCTCTTTTCTGAACTTCCTCCTACCCTACTTAAACCCCTGATTAAACTGCAGCAAGCACACTCAGAGAAGCATACAACTTATACATATACTGAATAGATATCCTGACTAACAAAGATTCAACCTTTTACTTGTAGCTACATTTGAACTTTAGAGCATATTTTCAACAACAGTTTAACTGATCAGGACAACAAAATTTAAACATCTAATCCATTACAAATTTAAATCAACAGATTTTCAGGATAACCATAAAGCTGCGACCTTTATCTATAAGCACACAGGAACTTATTTCCAAACCAGAACTTTAACAAGCTAACAAGGACACTAAAAAAAGAAGAAGAGCTGAAACTGAAAATAAATGAAATAAAAGTGTTAATTACCTTTTGCAGAGCAGCGAAAAGGAGCGAGGGATCGAAAACCGCGACTCGACTAAGCGACTCGAATAAAATCGACGATTCGAATCAGGTGACAACTTAGATGTTGAAACGATAAGAGGAAACAAAATGCCTAGAACAAACTAAAAACAGTAACAATATGTATATCTTGAGGGAAAAAACTTAAACTAAAATATTTTGTTCTGCCGTTTTGTCCTCTAAAAAAAATCTGAACCCCCTAAAAAAATGAGAGAAGCAAGATTAAATACCTCTAGGCTAGGGTTATGCTCCCATTTGAAATTCCAAGTCGACCCTTACTCGCTTTTGCTTTCCCTTTCAAGACCAGGGTGAAAAAGATCTAATCCTCTCGGATTGTACCATTTTCACCTTTGTCTTTAAGAGATTTACCCGTTGGATGATTTACGGCTCGGATGCGATCCTTGCTAAAAAAATGGACGATCGAGATCGATTGAGATTGTACGAAAAAGAGACGAAAAAGAGAGTGGGGGGACCAGTTAGTACCGTTTTCTTGGACTGATGTGGGTTTTGGGAGGGAAAAATCGAATGGGAATCGGGGATTGAAGGCTAGGGATTTTGGAACCGGGTTTAGGGGAAATGGGGAAGAGGGAAAACGGGTTTAGGAATGGGTAAGGGGAAATTAGGCAAAATGGGTGTGGGCCGGGTTGTATAGTGGGCTGATGGGCCAGGGGAGATGTATAATGTGTGTTGTATTGTGTTGTATATGTGGGCTGAAAATAAATTTGTAAGGCAATTTTAGCCCCACTTTAGGGATTATATGAGTATGTGAAAAATTGCACGGGTAGGCTGAAATTGGGGTTGTATATTGCACACTTAACCTTTTCTTTTGAAATTAATTAATTGACTATAGCTAATTTTAATTAATTAATTTTAATTTCAATTTTATTTTAAATAATTAACTTTCATTTAAATAATTAGTTATTAATTAAATCTCGGGACGAAATTGGGTGTCAACAGCTGCCCTTCTTTACCCGAAAAGGATGAAAGAGTTTTCAGGGTAAAGAAAGTTGACGTGAAAACCAATTTCGTCACGGTAAAGCCAAGACTTCGATTCCAAGGACCGAAATGCGAGGCTTATGGACATGGCCAACTCCAGTTTCCGAGTTGCCTACATATCTCGGGCTGAAAGAGAATCAGGCCATATGTAGTTCGACGACACTTAGATACAAAGACTCGCACGATTGACAAAAGAAAGGGCGCACGAATAAAAAAGAATTCAAACTAACGCCTAATCTGAAATGAAAGATTAGGTGAAACTTGCTTGTTCGAGTGCGATTCTTCAGATCCTCGTTGACGAGTCTAGCTCATATCAACGATTGTCCCAGTTCACTGCTAAGAAAGAGTTCCACGTTATGCTCCAAATGTTGTTGCCTTGCTGCTAAAATTCTGTAACAATCTCAACAAACAGCAAGCGAACAACTGCTAATAAACTGTAAGAAATAGATAAAGTGATAAAATTGTAAATGCGGGTTGCGGTATCATTGATAAGTTCTTCCTTCGATCAACTGACAAAGTAATCCGCCCGGAGGACCTCTAAGCTGATTACTATTGGTAAGATCAATAACAAAAGAGCCTTCAATTGCTTATGATAGGCTTCAGAATAAGGCCTCCAATTGCTTATGGTAGGCTTCAATGCTAATGAAGTCTTCGCTTGCTCACGATAGACTTGATAATAAAACCCCCGATTGCTTACGGTAGGATCAATAATAAAAGAGCCTTCAATTGCTTATGATAGGCTTCAGAATAATGCCTCCAATTGCTTATGGTAGGCTTCAATGCTAATGAAGTCTTCGCTTGCTCACGACAGACTTGATAATAAGACCCCCCCGATTGCTTACGGTAGGATCAATAACGAAAGAGCCTTCAATTGCTTATGATAGGCTTCAGAATAAGGCATCCAATTGCTTATGGTAGGCTTCAATGCTAATGAAGTCTTCGCTTGCACACGATAGACTTGATAATAAGATCCCCCGATTGCTTACGGTAGGACCAATAACGAAAGAGCCTTCAATTGCTTATGATAGGCTTCAGAATAAGGCCTCCAATTGCTTATGGTAGGCTTCAATGCTAATGAAGTCTTCGCTTGCACACGATAGACTTGATAATAAGATCCCCCGATTGCTTATGGTAGGCATGACGTAATTTGTAAGTGCAAGGTGCAATATCTTTGATAAATTATCTTCCAATCCACTGGAGAAACAATAAAGCAAGTGCGAAGGCATAGTGCAACAAGCATGACAAATCAAACTGGCAAGCCGGTCGGGCATGAAACAAGGAGGGTCTTGGGGTTGATTGCCGAACAAATCAGCTGGCGAACCGGTCCGGCACGAAGCAAGGAGGGTCTCGAGACTGACCTGTTAACCTGAAAAGTAAAACAAGACGAATACAAAGAAAATGCAAAGGCATAATTTAAAGCCAGTGCAAAGCAATTTGAACAATCTTGACAAATCAACTGGCAAGCCGGTCGGGCACGCAGCAAAGAGGGTCTTGGAATTGATTGTCTACAAATCAGCTGGTGATCCGATCCGGCACAAAGCAAGGAGGGTCTCAGGGCTGACCTGTTAACATGAAAGTAAAGCAAGTTATAATATAAAAGCAAGTGCAAAGGCATAATTGAAAGCAGGTGCAAAGCAATTTAGCGTAAAATGTAAAGCAACGCAAAAGCGATTTAGCGAATCAATAGGCGTGAAAGTCCAACAAGGGAGAAGCCCCGCCTGGTGGTCAACCTGAAAGAGTAAAATAAGGAATTAACTTTTTTTTTAAACAAGTGCAAAGCAGAGTAGTGCGGAAATGTAGTCAGTGCGATAGCCATTGATAAATCAATTGGCGAGCTAATCCAGCAAGGATGGCCTTGTGCGAATTATCAACTAAAACAAGGCGATGCCCTATTTGGCTTAGTTTTGAAAACACAAAACCAGCCTCGGCTTTGTCGCCTATTAGGAATGAAAGTCATAGAAGTAGAAATGCCGCCTGTTCGGCAATAACTCATGACAAAGCATAATGCTTTAGGTCATGAAAAGGGGAATACGACGCAATTTGCAAGACAACTTTGGATGCGTATTCAAATAATTGTTCATCCACAATGCGAATGATCCTTTCATTGCAAGCTTTCATGTTCCTGCTTTTAAAGAAAATTTTGTTAGTTTTGGGGAGGGGTGTTTGATTTGTGCTGATTCATCTTTAACTTGCTGCCGCTGCTCCCTCGTTCTTCTTTAGACTTGGACTTGCAAATTATACTCAGAGACCTGACTTATGACCTCAATATTGTATAATATTTCAAGATAGAGGCAAAATAAAGTAATTTGATAAAATATTAAATAAATAATCATTGATATGCAATCGAAAGTTATAATGCATTAAAAAATTTCTGCTTTAACTCAACCCATGACATATCTTGAAACAAACTGAACGTCCTTTGTCTTTGCGACTTGTGCTAATCTTGAATACTTTAAAACTCTGCCACTTCATCCTTTGATAGGTACTACCAATTTTGCAAAAATCTGCCCCAGCTATAATCTTTATGCCTTCGAACTCTTTTTTGCAAAATTTGCCCCAGTTTCTATCTTCCATATCTTCAAAATATCTTGCAAACTTGCCCCAGTTGCTATCTTTCAAATCTTCAAATTATCTTGCAAAATTGCCCCAGTTGCTTGCCTTAGGCAAGACTGAAAATTTTAATATTATAGAGTCGAGCCCGTTAAGAGCGCCTACGTATCCCTCCACGGAAATCAGACCGGGCGTAGTTCTGCTTACATAAAGATTTTTGGGAAGATATGGCAATCTAAGTACGAAGCCGTATCCGAATTGGAAAATCCGCGCATCTGCCCAGATGCATAGTTCGGCATTACATCATAAAAGATAAACAAGCCTAAAGTGTTACAATATTTTGACCGAATCCGATGGGGATTGCCTACTTATCCTGTTGCCATTCTAGGAATCAGGTCAGAAGTAGTTCAAACATACATAAAAGAGGAAATAGGGGATTCCTGTGCTAGTGCAACCGAACTCTATATGAGTTGCTTACGTATCCCAGCCCTAGGAATCAGGTTACGCGTAGTTCGCATTACATCAAAGATTACATTCGAACCAATGCTAACTTGTGGTTGCTTCAGACATAATATCTTTTGACGACATCTCCGTTGATTACCTTTGGCTAAACTTGATTATAAATATCTGCTTGGATTAGTGTTCTTCCACATAATGACATTGCCAACTTGGCGCAAATTTTCCCGTTGCCTCTTCTTAATAGAGCTTCTTCAACACCAATTGCCCCGATTTGAAGTAAACTATTCAAATCTTCTCTTTGTGCATTCAACATCTTCCAACTTATCTTCTTGAGTGGTTTCTCAAATAAAGGACTTCCATTTGTATAGATAAACCGCTTCGGCTCCAATTGCCGGCAAATAAAGCTGCCCCAGTTTGAAGTTCTAACGGTAATGTAATATCCAAAGAGTGCAAGATTAACTTTCCAATGCATCATCCTTAAATTGTTCAGTTGTTTCATTACAGGTCACAAGCCAAGTTCAAGCAGGTTTTGTTTTTAATTTGAAACAGTAGTAAGTATATTAATCAGAAGCAAATAATAAAGTACATAATAATTAAAGTATAGCAAAATAATAAGGTGGGAATGCAGTGCAATTGTTTATTCAAAACCTAATTTAGGGAGGCATAGAACATAAAAGTAAACATGCAGGATTTAAAAGAGTTATTTGAAAGACATAGACATGAACATAAACAAAGTGCAAAACACAGTTCAGGGCCTCAAGTTGACTGTGATGCCAAAACAAAAATAACGAGCTCATTCATCAAGTTTCTTTTGGACCACAAGTCCAATTAGCCATCACATCACTTGGTTCAGCATTCTGCACATGTGGCACTTTCTCAGAACCTTCAATAGTTGCACTGCATTTCAATCCATCGTTCAAGAATAAGCTGCCAACACCTTTAATCAAATTCTGCGTGACCACTTCTGGTGCTTGGACAAATGACTGGTTCAATGGTAAAAGAGACTGTAGCATGACACTAGTCGGCTTCTTCTCAGACTCAACCTTTTCCATCTTTCCTTCAGCGGGGTTGCCACCTAGGCCAAAAGTTCCCTCATTCTTTGGCAATAGAGTGAGTGCTTGCTTAGGTACCTTAAAAGCAATATTATCAACCTTTACATCATAGATAGAGACTATGGTGCCCTTCAGATTTGGTTCTTCCTCAAGAGAAATCATATTAACTGCATTGTTACCATGATTGGGAAGAGGATTATCATGCACATTTGGCTGAGTGCCGGTGAGTTGAATGGTGCCTGCTTTGATTAAACCCTCGACCTTGTCTTTGAAAGTATAACATCTCTCAATATCATGGCCGGCTGCCCCTGAGTGATAAGCACAGTGCTTATTTGCATCATACCATTTTGGAGGTGGGTTTGGAGTGTTATCAGGGATAGGCTGCACAATCCCGCATTTCTTAATCTATCAAAAAGCTGGCCATATGACTCGGCTATGGGAGTATAGGTTTCGGTTGCTCTCTTTTCGTAATTCTGATTAAACTCTTGCACATTGGGACGAACAGGAGGACGAGGCTGGTAATTCTGGGGTGCTTGAAAATTTGGCTGACGAGGGTATTGATTAGGTGCATGCGCTCTAGGTTGGTAGTAATTTGCTTGTGCATTGTAAACCGGATAAGGAACAGGTGGCATCTGGTAGTGAGTAGGGTAACTTGGGTAATATGGGCTTTGGTAGGTAGGAAAAGCAGACGAATTGTCAAAATTCAACTTTCCAGCCGGTCGACGCTCGATGTCTCCCACAACAACTCCCACATCCTCTTTCTTCTTTTTGTTAAAGCCATTACCAGACCCAGAATGGATTGCCTTACTTGTAGCTTGCAAAGCGGCCAAATTTGTGATCCTACCAGATTTCAAACCAGCTTCATACATCTCCCCCGTTTTCACTAGATTGGCAAAAGTAGAGTTAGTCATGGATGCCATTCGATCATAGTAGAATTCATCCAATGTCTCGATGAAATGTCCCACAAACTCTTCCTCACTCATAGGAGGCTTAACTTTGGCTGCCTCACTCCTCCAACATACCGCGTATTCCCTAAAAGTCTCGGTCGTCTTCTTCTTAAACCTTGAAATATCCAACCGATCTAATGGTATTTCAGCATAGAAACCAAAACGCTCCATGAAGTCGTGAGCCATACTCCTCCAGTTAATCCATTTTGAGGGATCCTGCTCGGAGTACCAGTCTAAAGCTTCGCCTTCAAGACTATGAATGAATAATTTCATACGGAGCTCTTCATTCTTTCCCACTCCCAAGGTTTCACAGTACCTTCTCAAATGGGCTCGGGGGTTGCCTTTGCCATCAAACTTAACAAACTTTGGTACTTTGTACCCTTCTGGGTATTCAATCCCAGGATGAACGCACAAATATTCATATTCTAGACTTTCCTTGTCCTTGCCTTTTGATGCTTTGCTAAGAGCACTCATCACCCAACCTTGTACCTTTTTCTCCAAATCTTCACCCCCATCGACTGCCTTTTCGGCTCTTCTAACACCATTTTGAAACTTCACATAAGGAGGATTGGTGTAATCATCAATTTGCACAATAGGAACATCTTGCCCGCCAGACACCGCCACTTGGACTAATGGTGGGGGTAGATTTTCAGTATAAGCTTGCGGGATGGGTTCATTTTGGTAAGTGGAGGTTTGGTATGGATATGGAGTGTTTGTCTGATAATAAGTATTGGCAGGGTGCGGGGTGTATGATGGCTGTTGTTGATGTGATGGGTAGATGGGTGGTCGGTTAATTGTTTGGCTAGATTGAGCGTTATTTGGAGGTGGAGCTTGGAGAAGTGGCAAGTTGCTTTGGTGGACTGGTGCTTTTAGAGAATTGTGGGTGTTCAAAGGTGTGTTCATATTGGCGACCCCATCAATTGAGTTCAAATATTGCCCCAGAGATTGTCCCATTTGACCTAGAGAGTGTGATGCATCGGGCCCACGCAGTGGCGTGTTTTTAGGAGTTTGCCCTTTTACCGCAGCCAGCTCATCTTTTAACATCTGTAGTTCCTTAGCCATTTCAAGAATCAGTTCGTCTTGAGCAATAATGACATTTCCTCTTGATGATTCAGGAGTTGTAAGATTTTTCTCGGTATTGCGAGGTTCATCATCTATTCCAGTCATTGTCAGTTGTGAAAATGTGTACCAGTATGCAGATTGGTCCTTTGTCCTTGTGTAATAGGAATGATCAGCCAGCTTAAATCAGCACAAATCAAACCTCTGCTTGGGGGATATACAAAACAAAAGGAAAAGTTCAAAAGTAGCCATGTTAGTTTGCATGTCATTGGCAAAATTGCACACAAATCACGTAGCGCGCATCACGTAGCGCTTTGCATTTTAAACAAGTTGACATGTGGCAAACACAAGTAGTCGAGCGTAAATGAAAATGCGAATGTTTCCTACCCTGTAAGGTGCCTCTTTGCCAGAGGTGGGCCTAAGACGTGCAAGCAAGTGGTAACAAAAAATAGTTCATGCCAGTTTTGAGCAATTCAGATTTAGAGTAAGCGATAAATAATAACAATAATTGATAATAATCAGCTCGCCGCCTCGACACCGCAATTCTGTTATCCCAACTATCTTCTCAAAGCTGGTGCCAACTCAAAATTCTAACACAACTTATGCTCTCCACAACATCTGCACCAAATTTTAAACCCAAATGCCTAAAACCTGAAACAAACCTCTATACCTTTTGCAAACATCAACGCTCCTCCGAGCACAACTCCCAATTATTTCATAATATCCAAGGGTGAGATCTCCAAGTGCCTTCACAATACCAAACTGCAAATCATGAAAGGCGCCAATCGGCCTTTCAAAATAAAACCTCACTGGTCCTCGGCTTTAGTCAAGCCTCTCAGCTTCCTAGGTTTTGCAAGGCTCACAGACCTTGTTCGTAGGGCTCCTCACTGGTCCTCGGCTTTAATCGAGCCTCTCAGTTTCCTAGGTAGCCAAGGCCGCACTGGTCTTCAAGGAGGGACCCCACTGGTCATTCAAAGACACAGGGGCTTCGCTCTCCTAGTATGCGACAAGCATACTTCAATTTTATAAAGTTGCAGCTGGATAATCAACATAGGCCTGCACACACGCAAAGCCATTCACGAGAGGGACCCCACTGATCTTTTAAAGACACCAGGGGCTTCGCCTCTTAGATCTCACTACACCAGGCCATCTCCAAAACACAAACCAACTAAATCTGCCTAACTTTCCCCCGAACTGCAATTCTGTCTATGATCTCAAGTTCTATGTGGACTGCTATGACCACATAGATTCTGCTAGATTCTTCCATTTTCTAACCTAAAGGGCAACATAGGAGACAAAATTCTAAATCTGATTTTGCTCAAAACATGGTTAGGACTGAGGATTCGTCATCACATAGCACATAATATGCATTGTCGTTGGGTTTTTAAAAAAAAAACCCCCCGTTCACGTGAGGGTGGTTTCCTAACTATGGAGGCGGTACCAAGGACCGGGTCCAGACTAAGGTGTAAATGCATGCATGCTCCTAAAAGCTCCATCTAAGAGTGGGTTAACGGTTGAGGTTAACAGGTGAGTGGCAAGCGGTCTCGCAGTCGAATTACTCCTACGATGGGCGCCGGTGTACCAACTCGTCACAAGGGTTCTTTAGTGGAAGAAAGTGCGGGTGCGCATGGGCGCACCTCGCGGATATTTTGGGTGAAAATGCAAGAGGTTCCCAGGAATGGGGGAAGTATGAACGGAATGCCAGTTTATATGTGCAAGAAGGTGTAGTGACATGCTTTCGTGACACACAACAATCAATTAAATTAATTACGCATGCTCGCAAATAAACAGTAGATATAATCATGCAAGTTTCAACATACAAACGCAATAATTAAATAAGCTACGCATACTAGTATCGGCATACAACTCAAACAATACAAACAAACAAATTCATGAAGCCTTTTGGTTAGAACCATTTGCGTATCCCCAGCGGAGTCGCCACACTGTTGAACCCCAAAAATTACCTTCCTTTAAGAAAAGACAAGTTTCGGGTATATTTCAACAATATGGGACTCCAAAGGGTTTTCTTTGGAGTCGCCACCTAATTTAAGGATTATTAGGAACCTAAGTTAACTAATGAATGCAATTTATTCTTTATTTAAAGGGAATTAAATTAAAATCAGAGATTCTGAGTAAGTGGTTCTATTAAATTCGAAAGAAGGTCCCTTGCGGGAGCACTTTCGAAAATCCGCTAAAAGCGGTTAATCCGGCGGTTTTCACGAATTTATTAAGGATAATAGAATTAATTTTAACTAAGGATAAATGAATAATATAAATAAGACAAGATTTTAATTATAACGATACTTAGATAAATAAATGACCCAATTTAAGATTAATCAAATGAATAATGAAATAATAATCAATTAATTAATTAATAAAATAAATAAAGGTTAAATGGCGTTAGATGATTAAATAAACACATTGGATAAATAATTGGATGATAATAAAGGATTAATTAATTAATTGATTGAATAAATAGATAAATAAATAAACAAATAAATAACTTAATTAAATGAATGAATACTTGCCAATTTTAATTAAATAAAGGAGTAAATGAATAATAACCGATTAATTAAATGAAATAAATGAATAAATGTTTAATTGGTTAAATAAATGATTAATTGAAATTAAATAAATTAGATTAAGTAAATAAATAAATAAATAAATAAAGGATTAAAATTTGATTAATTAACTAAATAAATAAATTAGATTAAATAAATAAATAATTGAATATTAATATAATCAATAAATAAGTAATTCAAATGCAGATTATGATGAAGGTACGATTTTAATCAAATTTTATTTGCACTCATTAATTGACAAATGATTCTAAAGATTCATAAATAAATTGGCGATTCGCAAAGAAATGATACAAAGTATTCATATAAAAAAACAATTTAAGTAATTTACAATAGTCATTCACAATTCAAATATCATTTCTATCCTACAGGGCTATTAATCCAGTCTATGGGGAAATCCTATACAACATGCATTTTCTAAGGGAGCGGGGAAGGATGGAGTTTAGAAGATAGAACCCGGAAGCGCAAACTCAATCATTGAGCCTTGGACTTTGTGATTTTCATTTTTTCGTTTCTTACATTTTTCGGGGATGTCAAGTCCCGAAAATGCGAAGCGGAGCAAATAACTTCAAATGCAAAAGCCGTCCCAATTGTGAGTTTTAACCAACTCAAACTCGAGGTGTTTCCATGAAAATAAGAAATAAGAGATAAAAATTAGTATGTATGAAATTGTTTCCATGAAAATAAGAAATGCACTTGGCATACATAAGCAAACACTCCTGGAAGGAGATCAGCACGAAATAAACACGTGCAAGTAGTACAAATTAATGACAGTGAGTTTATTAGTTCTATAAGAAACAAATGGGTGCACAGTAAAAATAAACACATCATGCAATTTATGTAATTGAGCCATTTCTATTTGCCAAAACTTAAAATGTGCTTAAAGCCTAAGGCAATAACAGAGCATCGCATAAACATCAAGCAAACAAACTATGAAGCTTTCACCAAGGAAGGAAATGGAAACCGATCAATCCAATTAATAAACCAAAATTTATTACCAAATTTATGTTGACTTCTCAAGCTTACGATGGCAAAATTGACCAAGCAACAAATCAATTTAACATTAAAACAAGACTAGTTATTCCACCAGTGACATATCCGTAATGACAAATGGGGTTCATTTATTAAATACCATATAATCAAGAAACAAACTTAAGTGGGCAACTTAAATTGGTTCATGCTATGAGTATAAAACAACAATCACACAAGAAACAGAAGTATACAAACCCCTACTTGACACTACTTATTCAGACTTGTCTATAATAATACAATAGCCCGGGCAATATCATTTGCTAATCATAGTAGACACACATTTCCTATTCGAACAGATGGACTACACGACCTATCTTAAACTAATCATGCTCAATAGGAATCAAATACCACAACTTCAACCAGGTTTCATGTTTACCAGAATTTAAAGAAATGACAAACAAGCTTAGATAACCTTGCTACTTAAATAGAACAGGATAGTAACATTGATGCTTAAGCGAATACCAAAATAGATCACTCTCCATGCTCTAATGGACTAAAAAATTAATTTGAACAGATTCATGCCTACTCACCTACCTCATTCAGCAAGTAACAAACAAAAGATCAATTTCAGTGGACCTTAAACTCTTTATACCGCACTAATAAACAAGTACATATGATCCTTATTACAACGAGCAACACAGGATTATATTTACCATAAAACTCACAGGCAGCAACGAAAAACTATATAAATGCAGTAGTTGACTAGAGAATGCTCACAAGCCACAATTCAAACTGATAACCATTCGTTTCACTTGATAACATCTATGGATTTCATGTTATACATTGGACTAATTCCTAAACTAAAACAGAAAGAAAAGCAAGCGAAAGTTTACTTCATAACCAGTCGATAGCGAGCATTACAAACCGCTTCGCAACCGCAACACCATCTTAGCACTCGTGCTACCAACTGTTGTCCGAAAACCACCAACGCAGCTGCTACCTAATCTCCAAAAACCATGACATAGCTTCACCACTGCTTCGCTGCTCCGCTTCAACACCAATGTTACCGTCACAACAAACCTGCTGCTACCAAACAACACAGCCTTCGTCAATGAAACACCATCACTACATCGCCACGGCCTCGCCAAACTATAGCGTCACAGTCACACCTTCCCCACTGATGCACCCCCACAAAACCAGACACCATGGCACCCCTACTGCCTTGCGTCGAAACAGCCATAGCGTACACCATTAATATCACCACGGGCTACCACTGCTTTTCCATGTCGAGCCACATTCTCTCCTTGCCATCGACACCGCTGTCCTCACCTCCACCACGACCTGCACCAACATTGTCGCAAAGTTGCAAACACCACGACATCTTGCTTTACCAAAGAATTATCGTCATCACCATCACATATTCACCTCCTGCTTCAACCCCGCTGATTTTCAGTTATTGAAGTTTCGATTCAAAATAAAGGGACGATATTTTGCTTAATTAATTTAGAAATGAAGAGAAGAGAATGAGGCTTACAGGGATGTATAATTCCCGGCGGGTAGTGGTGGTTTCCTTTAGGTCATGGGAAAATTTTGTAATTGGGGAAATGTATGGGAAAGGGCTTTGTTAATAGAAGTTGGCCGGGTTACACTTAGATCTTGGGCTTCCCTTTTCCTTTCAATTTTAGATGGCCCAATTGCTAATTGAGAATTCGAACTAAATCTTACCTACTTAAACGATAAATTAGCCTAATTAAACAATTCACAACACCCACAGATAACACATGCAACATTTCAATTAACACAAGAAATGCAAGCTAAACATACCCACAAAAAATCCTATTTTTTGGTAATTTTCTAGCATTTTTTCTAATTTAACTAACTAAAATTGCTAAATAACAACATAAAATACAGGAAAATTAACACTATTATTTTCAATAATTTTGTATTTTGGTGCCAAAATTAGGTGATTACAGCTTCCCCTCTTTGTTCGAGAACACGAAGAGTTTTCGGACAAAGACGTAATCAACAGCTAATTTTGGCATTTTCAGTTCTAGGCGAGAGCATGCTCTGATAATGGTGACCGTACCTTGAATTTCAGTTCTAACCAAGAACAAGGCTGTCTACATATCCCCGGACTAAGGAATCTAGTCTGTGTAGTTCCTCACGTGCGGTAGCTAGGACTACCGCATTTGACAAACTTATAGACTCTCTAGACTAACACTAGGCACGTCAAGAATAACCCTAGACACTTTTAGGACTAACTGGGACTGACTTGATGACTAGACTTACATAAACTGACTCGAGACACTTCTGACATACTAGAGCTGTTGCTGCTGGTCATTTTTTGTTGGCTGCTGGCTGGTGGTCATTGTTTTTATAAAGGAAATGAAAATACAACTTGAAATGTAAAATTACAATATTCTACTCTAAGTCTTCATGCTTCCTGAGATGAGCTTCTTTGTTCTTCCTCCCCTCATTTGTTGAAAATAAAACCCCCGCTCTTTGTTCAGGTGGGTCTTGCTCTTGTAGAAAATAAAAACCACCGATCTTGGTTCAAGCGGGTCTTCCCTCTTTATAGAAATGGATTCACTCATTCTTCAGGTGAGCGCCTAGACTTCTTCAAATGTATTCCATCGTTCTTCAGGTGGGAGCCTTGACTTCTTCAAATGTATTCTCTCGTTCTTCAAGTGGGCGCCTCGACTTCTCGAAACTACTCCCTCATTCTCCAGGTGGGTGCCTGGACTTTCTCAAACTACTCCCTCATTCTCCAGGTGGGTACCTCGACATCTCAAACTACTCCCTCATTCTCCAGGTGGGTGCATTGACTTTCTCAAAACTACTCCCTCATTCTCCAGGTGGGTACCTCGACTTTCTCAATACTACTCCCTCATTCTCCAGGTGGGTGGCCTCGACTTCTCAAAACTACTCCCTCATTCTCCAAGTGGGTGCCTCGACTTTCTCAAACTATTCCCTCATTCTCCAGGTGGGTGACTCGACTTTCTCAAAACTACTCCCTCATTCTCCAGGTGGGTGCCTCGACTTTCTCAAAACTACTCATTCATTCTCCAGGTGGGCACCTCGACATCTCAAACTACTCCCTCATTCTCCAGGTGGGTGCCTCGACTTTCTCAAAACTACTCCCTCATTCTCTAGGTGGGTGCTTCGACTTCTCAAAACTACTCCCTCATTCTCCAGGTGGGTGCCTCGATATCTCAAAACTACTCCCTCATTCTCGAGGTGGGTGCCTCGGCTTCTCAAACTACTCCCTCATTCTCCAGGTGGGTGCCTCGACTTCTCGAAACTGCTTCCTCATTCTTCAGGTGGGTGCCTCGGCTTCTCAAAATTGAATTTCTTTATAAAGGTTGGTTTTAACTTGACAGTTGAAACTGTTGCTCTTGAAATTGTTGCTTGGGCTGTCTTTGACTTGAAATTGTCGATCAGGCAGGCTTTGACTTGAAATGAAATGTCCACTTATGGTTGAGCGAATTTTGACTTTAAGACTGGAAATTGCATCTTGGATCTTTTCCTATCCAGTGATAATATTTTCATAGTACAATTCTTGGTGTCTTATTCTTTCAGCTGATGTTCGGTGCTGGGCTCCAATTATCAAGGTTGGTCCTGACTTGCTCTAGTACAACTATGAAACTTGTAAACGAGTTTTGCGAAACCTTCTACTGCTCGGAAAGAAATGAGAAAAATAAAATGAAAGGTGAAGTGAAGAATTTTAATAGGAGATATTGAACGAAAGATGTCTCCAGAAAAAGAAAGACTTATCCGGAGGTGAAATAACGATCTTATTAAACATGACGTGCGTTTTGGAATCAACTCTTAATCCGCTCACATATTCTATCCCTAATTTTGCTCCATTCTTTCAATCTTGCTTGATGGTAAATCTAACGACCATCATTCGACTAGTAGTGCCCTTTTGGATTTTTCACCGACTAGCCTCTCTCTTTATTCTTTTAACTCACTATTGTCTTGCAGCGCCTTTTCAGGTTTTCACCGACAAGACTTCATTTTTTTCTTTTCTTTTTTTATTTCTTTTAATTTTTTTCGCTCTTTGCCCATCGATCTCTCATCTTTCCTTGCTGCTCGACCCCATCTTTCCTTTATTTCTTCAATTTCGGCCTTTATCTTGATTCCCCGAAGAATTTCTCCTTTAAACACCTTGGTTCTCCCATATTCAAAATGCGATTGTCGACTTATAAGAATGCGACTTTATAGTGTGAAACTTGTCCCTTGATACCACACATGGCTTGACATTCTCAATGATCAGTCAGAAGGGTCTTTATTTGGACTATAAAGGGGGATTTGATTAGGCTATAAAGAAAATATTCAACATAAGAGTTCAGAAATATCTCATGAGATGACTAGATGAACATTGGAAACTTTGAAATCAATGATTTTTTGAAAATAAAACAAACTTTTTTCTTCTAGTTTTAGGCAAATTACGGAATATTTTTTTTCTTTTTTTCTTTTCTTTCTCTTTGTTTTTCTTGAGTTTTCTCTTTGGTTTGCAAAACAGTATGAAAGTATCTCATGAAACAACTTGGTGATTGATACAACCCTTGGAATTATTTTATTCAAAATAATCTCAAACTTTAGCCTCAATTTAGTGAAAAAAGAGGGATTTCTTTTGAATATTTTCTAATATGAAAACATAAGGGATATTGAGACTTTCCCCCGAGATGAACAGAAAGAAAGCAAAAGGAACATTGACTCCCCCCCCCCCCCCCCTTTTTTTTTTTTAAAAAAAAATAAAGAACTAACTTCTGCCCCAGTTTAGGATAAATTGGGGCTCTTTGAGTTTAGTCCCCGATTTCGAGACTGATATCTCATGAAACATATGAATAGATGGTACAACAACACAGAAGTTTGTTATTATTTTACAAACTTCTGCCCCCAGTTTAGCATACATTGGGGATTTGAATTTCTTTTGACATTGGCTGCAAACTTGGAGGCAAGTTTTGCATCAACGAGGTTTTTGCCCTGTTCTGACCGCACCCGAATTATTGCCTACGTATCCTTTTGAGAGGAATCAGGTCAGACGTAGCTCTAAAACTGAGATAGATTTTTGTTGTTTTTTGTTTCCTCTTTTCTTTTTTTTTTTTTTTTCTTTTTTTTTCTTTTCTTTAATCACATCAAATTGATTCCAAGGGAGGGTAGACCAAATAAAAGCTCAAAAGGACTGAAAAAAGGATATAGTGTTTGGGTAGAAAAACGAAAGTCATTCGTCATCCCGACTTGAGAATACCGCACACAAATAATGGTTCAATCAATTGACCTGGATTGATCCACACGTGTCCTCGACTTCTACTTCAATGATGGTTCTCAAAACGGGTATTTCAAATTTGGTCGAAGTGACCGTGTACAATTTTGAACTTCTCACCGATCTCCCTTACCGGATGACTATTGATTAATTCCCAACTTATTTCACTCCTTTTTCCTCAAAATTATGTTAGTTCATTGAGTCAAAATGCCGGACAGCATGTTTAGATGAAGAAGTAAACCCCATACGCATGTCATGTGATTAAGGCCGACAATCACAAAACAGAATACTAAGGATCAAAATTTGATCACGCCCAACTACTCCCTATAAAAGGAACTAAGCGGTGGCGGCAAATATAGTTCGGTATTTTAAGCCCCGAGGTCGAATCCCACAGAGAACATGACTCCTAGCAGTTAATCTAGCTAAATTATCTACTCAACCAACTTCAAGTTTATATCTTTGGTTTGATTTTATACTAAAACTACTAAACAAGAAAGTAAATAACAAGTGTAGAAAGATAGATTTGATTCAAGAGATGTAAAGCCTAGGATTGATTTCTCCAACTCCTAACTTGTGCTAAAGTATTGTGCTATCAATTTTCCCTAACTTTTCCTAATGAACAAGTGTTTCAATTTTACAACTACTCACTTCCGTTAAGTAATCATAACTTTCATTAATTAACTATTTCAATTAACTAATGAAGATAAGGAGGACTACACTTATGGTTCACAGTAAGGATCAATATTCCTAATTCACCGTTTTGACAACCTAAGCAATGCCTTTGTTTTAGGTTGAAATATTACTATGTGTTTAATCCTAACTCATGAATCTATTCCTAGTAATCACAAGAATAAAGGGCACAATTAATTGGGGATCCTACCAATTAATAGCAAACAATTCGTAAAAATATAGATAGGAAGAACTAACAAAGTTCATTAATAACACAACAATTATCATCACACAAGTATGTGTAGTGGGTCAATCAACCCTAGAATGGTCGATTTAGTCACTTATAGTCATGTTCTAAGACAAGAAATAACTATAAGCATGTAAAAATCACAATAAAATGGAAAGGTGGATGAAGTAGAGCCTTGAATCTTGATCTCCTCTCTTCCTTGCCTCCTTTTGATGAAGAATAGGTCAAAGTTCTGCTTTAGACGTGTTGGGTGCCTTTTATAACGTCCCCATAGACCCGTACAAGTCGGGAATCCAAAATAAACTCGGAATCAAAACATCAGGATTTTAAGCCTACGGCGCCACACAGTGCATTGCGCAGTGTGGTGCCATAGGTCAATTTCTGCAGGTTTTCCAAAATTCTCAACACTCTGAAGATCGTCCCTGCTGTGCCGCAAAGCGCAACGCCCGGCACAGCGCAACAGGCCAAATTCACTGCATCTCCAATTCTTTTATCATTTTTCCTCCATGCTTTGGTTCACTCGACCCTCGGGCTTCTACTCAGACTTCAAAATCCTTGTTTTTCATCAATTATGCTCTATATACGGCTCATATCATCAATGTAATCCATACAATATAAAACACACAAAATAAGAGCAATTCCGTCTAAAGTACCAACAAATATCGCAAGTTGAAACATAAATACGAGGCAAAAGTATAGAAATGTTTGCAACATCTAGCATCGTATCAACGATCGAGAAAGAAAATAAGAGACATAATGTTGAGACAAGAAAATGATCTCGGTTTTATTGAATTAAAGACATGAGAGTTTAAATATCAAAACAAGAAAAATAATGCACTTGGATTACAACCCTTAAATAACCAAGTACACAGAAAGATTAGCAAAATAAGCTACAATATTTCACAGTCACTCAATAGCAAGTCAGGGCTAGTTTTCCTGTGTTAGGCATTGTTGAGCCCTTCACCAAGATGTACCATGCCGATACCCAAGAAATTCCCAGAATCTGGCAACATCTTCTATTTTTCCCTCATTTTCTCCAACTCCCATCACGGTAGATTTCACTTCTTTAGGATTGATGACTGACTGGGTAAGATATGGAGTTGGCTTCTCGAAAGACATGTTTGTCTTCTTCATTTCTTCACCCCTTACTCTGTCTACTACCCTAAATACTATTTCAGGAACACAATTTACTGTCACAAGCATTTGGTTAGCCCCAATTGACACATCACCAACAGGTACTATCGGTATTGCAGATTCAGCTCTCAAATCTTCTCCACATCCATTCCCACCACATACACATCATCATGGACGGGCAATGAGTTCTGGTTGATATCTGGCGCATCTGAGCCCTCGACCTGGACCTGGCCATTATCTATCAAGGCTTGAACTGCCCTTTTGAGATAGTGGCAATCTTTTGTGTCATGCCCACGTGTGCCTGAATGGTAAGCGGATTGACAAGAGTCGTCCACTTTGTCCCTTAGATGCATTCCTCCCATGACCGGCCTCAACATATCCAAAGCCTGCAACTTCTCGAAGACACTAGTGTAAGATTCCCCGATTGGCGTGAGCTTCCTCTTTTCCTCCTCTTGCACCCTCTTGTATTTGGGTCTTGGGATGAAAGTAGAAGGTCTCGTTGGTCGATATGGAAATTTATGTGGAGTATGGTATTGATTATGTTGAACTCGGTGAGTGTGGTATGTGGGTTGTGGGGCTGGTGCGCGCCATTGCGAATAGGTAGTTTTTGGAGCATATGGTCGCGCTTTTTGGAGTGGAGGAACGAAATATTTTGAATTTTGCAAAGGGTAGTGTTGCAAATGATGCTTCTGTGAGGCTCGAGGGCATGAATAGGGTTGTTTGCACCATTCCTCATCTCTTCTTCCTGGACCTCGTTCATTTTCCTCTTTCTTCCCAAGACACTTCGTCCTAACCAAGCATGCAAATGGTGGAATAGAGACCAAGGGTGAAGCACACCACCGTTTGGATGGAGGTGGTGGTGTCGAAGGACACACTGTGGAGGGTCTCATAACATCTGTTGTGCTGTAGTTGGGAGAGTCGGGAGAATACTGCAGGTCCTCAGCTGTAGGGCCTTGTGCCTGACGTAAGACAGTCAAGGCATGCCCTAAAAGACCAACTGGCGCTCCAAGACAAGCTTGTCCTCTTGTCATGGCGATAAAAATATCAGCCACCAATTGTTTCAGATTTTTGACCTCTTCGGTCAACCTTCCATTTTCAAGTGCCAAGAGTTCATGAGGGCCGATCTCAGAAAATTTCCAGTGTTAGACGACATGGTAACGGGTCCCTTTGATCCTGTTGTATATGTGTGGAATGATGCCAGAATCTCGTACCAAATCTCTGAACTCAAAAGCTAATGCAAACAAACCAGGTTAGCACAAAAGAGTCACAAATCACAAGCCTAGGGTTGTTATGCGTCATCCTGAAATGGTTCTCGGTGCAAGCCGAGTGTACCGACCGTATCCCCCAAAGATTGCTTACGTGCCTTGAGAAAAATCAGAAAAAATTGTAACTGGTAGGTAATTAGAACAAGGACAAACTTGGATGATTTTTTTTCTTTTTTATTTACCTCTTTTTCTGACTAAAAAACATAGTATAGACAAACAACACGAGACAGGCTCAAAATAAACTGCTTAACGTGATACACGAGTTAAAAGATATATACAAACTGACACATTGGGTGGGTACACCCGGACGGTGAAAATAATGAGACTCGATATTTTAGCGGAGTCGGATTATTCCATGAGGATCGATGCAAAATACAACTTAGCTAATTGCAATTTATCGTCTGTACCTTGTCTTGACCTTGAAAAATACAATACAAAGTAAAGTGGACCTCTAAAATAATATTTTTTTGTTTAATGAAAATTTAAGACTCAACCCGAGGGAGGTTCTAACGGAACATAAGAACAGATTATGAAACAAACTATTATTTTATCCGAAAGGTGACTCCAAAATCGGACATTATGACAACACAAAGATGGACATAATTTTTTTTGGTAGAATACATAGATGGGCCCTCGAAGTTGTACCCAATTCCCAGCTGAATCCTCCAACTTTCCCAATGACCACATAGACACCTCATGTCGTCTCCAGTGTATTTTGTGAACCCCTCACGATGACATGGCAAATTAAGTGTAACTCACTCCAATATGAGCGCGTGAGTAGCTGTTATATTTGACTTTCCTCTTTTTCTTTTTCAGATTAAATTCTCTTGTGTGGGTCCCACAACAAATTTTTTATTTTTCCCACAGTAATTTCACCTTGTTCCCCAATAATCCCACCATCTTCCACCACCAGAAATCCACCATTGATGAGCAATGCACCAAACCCAATTCCAGAATATATCAACAATTAAACAGAAGCATATATGAAATCTAAAAAATTGAATGACCAACGTAACAGAACGGGATAACACGAAATCTAAAGGATTGAATGACAGAACCAAATACACCAGTGGTTTTTGTGATGATGAAAAACACCATGAATTGGGAAAAAAAACCAAACGGGAGACGGAGGAGGAGCTGATCGGTGACGTCGCTGCCACATCGCCCCTACCTTTTCTTTTCTCTTCTTCCTTGTACTATTCCGATGGTCCCCCTCATTTTTCACAGTTCGAGACCGGTGATTGTGGCAGCTTTGCCACTGCCCCTTCGTCTCCCTTTCCCCTATTTTGTATTATTTTGCTTGTGTGTGCGTGTGTGTTTCAAGGAGAACACGAAATTGAACAAATATCTCCTTCGTTTGAATTGTATATGGTGGTGATTGTCGCCTCTTAGTTTCTCTTACTGGTTCCATCGGCGAAAATGGCCATAAATATTGTTGTAGTGGCTGAGGAAGAAGGAAGAACGGAGAAGGAAGAAGAAGGGTGAGGGGGTGGGGTCAATGGTGGAGTAAGTTTTAAAAGAACAAATTCTTTTAATTAGGGTCAACTTTTAATGAAAAATACACGTGTCAGGCTTTAATTTGTTCATTTGACACGTCAGCAGTGAGTGTAACTCACGCATTTGACTTGTTGGACCTGAGTGTTCACGAGACACACTGGGGACGACATGATGTGTCTATGTGGTCATTGGGAAAGTTGGAGGATTCAGCTGGGAATTGGGTACAACTTTGAGGGGCCATCTATGTATTCTGCCTTTTTTTTTTTTTTGAAATAAACTCTTTGATATAATTCGAAAAAGAATCTTAAATTATTTATAAAATTTGGCCATTATGACGATCCAACGACACAAAATATTACACGCAAAATTAGTTTACAAAAATTGGCCATACGGCGTAAAACTCCGATAAATTACTTTAAAAAAAATGGACTTGACTTGGACACAGACTCAAACACAAAATGGTCCCAAAATTTCGCTATTATACCGACACAAAACTATAACAAATTATTTTATAATACTTGAGACCAAACCCGGACACGAAATTAGACTTTAAGGTTCTTGAAAAAATTCGCCATTATAACGGCGTAAAATGACAACTAAAGATATTTTGAGACACGAGATTAAACCCATTTTTTCTTTTTCTTTTTTTTTCAAAATTTGACACCCACCCCCGGTGATCGGTCAGCATAACAACCCTCTTTTTATAACAAATGCAACACATAAGATGCCAATAATGTATTTTTTCAGGACATGGCCCATCTTGACACAAAGGGGTCGGCCTAGACAAGTGCAGTACTGGTGTACCATACCTCAGTAAGTCAGATATGATGCAGATAAATGGGCCTAAAGGATTAACTCTAGGTGACACAACTGACTTGGTGTCTAGATTGGATGAAAAACCCGATGGACTAACCAGGCGGAAAGCGTATCAAGGCCGTCCGGCAACAGTGTGTACGGCCTAAAACCCCATCACGCCTTCCTCCTAAATCATGGGCAATTTAGTAAGAAGTCCCAGATGCCGCAGGCAATTTGGTAAGTGCATGTGTGCAAGTATTCCAAAGACTAAGAGGTGTGCGAAAGAAGACAGTTCTATATGTAGTTCAACAATATCAAAGCGGTAACATTCAAAATATGGCAACAAACAACAACACTATCACTAAGCCGAAAAGCGACAAATTACTAAGCTTGAGACTCTCAGTTTTCACTTTCATCCCCAGCGGAGTCGCCAAGCTGTCACGACCCCTTTTTCACACAAAACTAAAATAAAGTTAGATGGTGTTGATAGGTACACGAATTATTAAGAGATTTCGGAGTCGCCACTTGATAAGTTAAAGGTGTGCCAAGTCACCAAAGAGGTATACCTAGAACACCCTTGACTCGTTTTAGTGGTCTGCGTCAGAGTTCCAGGTAAGAATCTCGGTTGACTCGCGGGAAGGTGTTAGGCACCCTCGAGTCCTGTGCCAAACACAGTTGCTTTTATTGACACATTTCGACTCTTTGAATTTGTTTGTTGTTTATTGCCTTTATTATTATCGCTTTAATATTTTTTGAACTAAAGATTGTATTAGGTAACACATTGTGTATACTTTAGAACAAAGTGTCTCTCTATTTATTTTGGTGTGCCTAATAAGTAGATCACGAATCATACTTATTGTCGTACTTATATTTAAATCGACTTAACTTTTTGATTTTTTTATTGCTCTTTGCCTAATAAGTAGGTCACAAATCATACATATTTTTTGAATAAATTTATTATTTTAATTACTTTTTTTAAACCTAATAAGTAGATTACAAATCATACTTATTAATGCCTAATTGAGCAAATCTTTACTTCTATTGATTTGCCGTAAAATTCGCTTTTCAATTAAATCAGCAGAAATAGTTTCTTAAGTGCGCTGGTCCCCCTTTGCCAAGTCTAAATTTAATTATTTTCATTGTTTGCACCAAAACAGCCCTTTAACCTTAAGCCATTTCAAGTTTATCCACATTTGACAAGTTCGGTGTTAGGTCCTAGATCTGCCTATCGTTTCTGTTTGTGACTGAAGAAATACTATAATTTAAATTTGCAAACCCCTTTTTATCTCCTCATTTATATCATACATATTTACCCAATTTAATGAGTACAATTCCCGTTATTTTTTTTACAAGGCTACAATAGATTTATGAAGTGAAAGAAAAAAAAATCTAAAGCAATAAGTCACATTAAATGTATTCAGGTATTTAAACATGATAAAATACATAAAAATAGGACAACACTTCATTTGGTTACAAAGTAAAACAAGACTTCACTTTAACATGACATTCCATATAAACTATCAAGAATTAATACAAGAGCTCAAAGTTAAAAAGGTACCTACCGTAGCAATCCCAAGTAAAATAGCAGTGGCTCAAACTTAGCTAATAAAGTAGCAACCAACCAGAAACCAACATGGACGAACAAACAGCAACCTCAACAACAAGAACCCTCTTTCTCCCTCATTATATTTTCCCTTTAAAGTTTCCTTGCACTCTTCTTCTACACTAGCTTTAGTACTTTTTTTCTCTACTTCTTTCTCAACCCTTGAAGAAAAATTTCAAATCTCCTTTTTTTTTAGAGAGAGTGCTCAAGTTTTAGATCTGAAAAAAAAAATTCTAGAGAGTGAAATGAGTTTTCTTCTCATTTTTGTGCCTATCTATGTCCGGCCCCTAAAGAGAGTCCAAATGCTCTCTTAAATAGACCAAAGGTGGGGTAAAAAGTTGGGTAAAAGTAACAAAAGGCTTACATGTGAGCCATCCTACTTTCCAGAGAAAGTACCTGAAGGATTATACACAATCCATTGAACACAAAGTTGCCCAAGGTCTACCGCATTTGTTTCACTAGTCGACAATACAATCACATATTGTAAGACATGAATTGTAAAAGATAAATTCACAGTCTATGACGTACCTGGTTACAGAAAATGGTTCCAATTCGTAGAAGACTGTGCTTCTTAGAATCTTCCATTGAAGTTCTTCACACATGAAGACGAGAGTTTGAGAGAGAAGACACGGAAGACCTCTTGTTTTTCTATTGAAGAAAAACTAGCGTCTGTTTTTGTGTGTCTTAGGAGATATTTTCGTAATGTCAGGACTCCTATTTATATTTCTGAAATAGACACAACTCTTTGAGAAGTTTTTCCAGGGTTGTGTCTTTTCTCTCCCTTTTTCATATATTATAATATATATAACAAATATATATTTATTATTTGTACGTGGATCGGGTTGACCCATATGGGTGACCCCAATCCAATTTCCAACATCTCCACTCACTCATAGTGGGTCAACTCTCATTCCTATTATGTAACTTTCATATATAACGACTAGACCGTGTGACCAGTGCATACTTCGAGAGCTTAGTTGCTATACATCTGTTAGGAATATATAGCATCTCGATTAATGGAACCTTGGAGTAGATTGCAGTATGTGGTACCCTAGATCATTTATCACATTCACATTTCTCACAATCTCTTTGTATTAATTTGAGTTCATCATTATGTTATTGTCTCATAGACAAACATAAAGGGCGCCAATGAACACAACTAATGTGATAATACTCAATGATCTTCCTCATCTCAATAATCTCTTAATCTCAATCTGACTTGCTTTTCTAGAAATGTCCCGCCAAACCAAATCATCCATGATCTCTAGGCAACACCCTAAGATAGCAAACACCAAATTGAATCTCGAGAAAGTGGTCAAAGTCATGAGGGTACCGAAGAAAGAAAATTACTTATAATTTTCAGGACTTCACACGATAAGCAAGTAGAGATTCAAACTTGTATTGCCCATAGGTCACTTTATGCATACGTGGTATGAATCACGTATCACAGTATTGACTCCTTTCCTGTGGAGCGTATGTCATTCACAAATTAAATACTGTGCAGATGATAGTTCAGACAACATATGTCTAACTTTGAGTTCGCGCTTCTACTCATACATTTTATCCTTCAGAACTCACATCTGGCATTAAAACAGACTCACATTTAATCAAATATGATTAACAAAAAATAACAAGCGACATTCTTATTATAAACTTCAAGCTCTCTATTATTATCACCTTATATAATAATAAGTTTATAATTGTCTCATCTCTATTAGTCAACTAGACAGTAGAGGTGATTGCCTGTGTGAATAGGCCAATCTTTTCGTCAGTCCGACATACTTCAAATTTATATACTAAACATAAAACTATTCTATGTATATGAACCAACTAAACAATCAATTTAGGCTTCAACTACATTAACTCCAATAGTGCAGTTTTATGTGAACATACTTGGGAAAATTTAAATATAAATACATCAACATCTATGCAAACTCAATGCCTTCACATATGACTTATAAACACCAAACTCTATGAGTTTCATTATATATCAGATCTACTATCATATGATGCATAGAGATGTATTTCATGTTCACTTTTCTATGTACAACTATGTCTCTAAAGAATTTATATTTCATATCGATATGTTTTATCTTCAATGATACTTGGGACCTTTTTGTGTAAGCTATTGAGACTTGACTATCAATACTTGATTGTCACTAATTCAATAGCACTATCAAATACACCCAAATTTATCATAAAGATATTTAAGCCAAACAACTTGTTGCACAGTTGCTGAAAACGCTACAAATTCAGCTTTCTTTATAAGTAAGGCTGACGATTGTTTCTTGCTACACAAACAATATACACATTGATATTGTTTAGCAAAGAAAGACATACTCAGATTTAGATTTTCTCTCATCTAAATCCTTCTCAATCATCGTAAGTATAGCCTTTGAGTTGTAGATCATTTCCTTTACATTACAAGGATAATCACATGTCAATCACCGTAAGTATAGCCTTTGAGTTGTAGATCATTTCCTTTACATTACAAGGATAATTACATGTGCCTTTGAGATATCTCAGTATCTTTAACTGCTTTCCAGTATACATTTTCTGAGTCAGATTGATATCCACTAACTAGAATAACAGATATCAAGTTTCAAGAGACAAAAATTATTTTCTTGTGGATTCACGAGGACACATCTTCCCACTTGAAACTTCAGCTCTAGAAATATGAGTATTAATAGGTTTGCATTATTGCATATTAAATCGTTCAAGAAAAATTCTTAATATAAGATTTTTCTGAAAGAGACAACAATCTCTTCGAATGATCTTTTGAAATCTAAACTTCAAAGATTCACCCATATTTTTTCAATACTACATTAAGTCTTTCGCGTATTTTAAGAACCCCTTTGTTCTCAACGACGCTATGACCCATTAGTAAATCAACCAATTTCAACTCTTGGTTTGGTTTCACTAACTCCATTTTATGTTCCATTGTTCTAGATACTTATCCTTAGCAGGGTATTTAAGAGCCTCATTCTATCTTTCGTTGCTCTTATTCATCTTGTAGAGTAGCTATATATGCTTCCCCTTCAATCATAAATCGACGATAGGGAATATATGGACGGCTCATTCGTCGAGGTTGAGATTGATAAAATTGATTTATCAATTGATAGTTACTTCCGCTGGGACCAATGATATTAAATGGATACTTTTAGTCATTTTGGTGTTAATCAGAACAGATCCATTATCACCAAAGTGACTTTTACTCAAATCCATTTGACTGAAAATAGCGGAAGCAAGTTGGTCCACAATTTCATAAATAGACAAGACTCGGCCTATCTCACCCTACTTATTATCTAATAAATATGTAACATCATGTAATCCAAATTCAGTTGCAGTGCCACTATCTAGTTCAACTATGAACTCATAAATCTTGAACTTAAATAGTATCACAGAAAGATACAAGTCCTTCTCCTTGGAACTAGTTTTCCATGTGGAGAAAAAGTTTATGTACAAAAGCAGAACAAAACCAATAGTGGAAAAAATTGGATTTTCATCTATTCATAACTTGTATGGAATATAAGTAACTGACTTTGAACACTTTCATAATATGGATCACATATGTCACAATGTACTAGCTACAATAGAATATAATGCCACATTCAGGAGATGTCACAGACATATCTAGAGTCTCAAGAGCCTCTTGCTCTTTTAGGACATAATGGATATTATTGTCACCGTTAACACGTATGTTAAGTTCGGGACAATATTTTTATAGAAGTTGACATATTGATATAAACTAGTATAAACTTAGTGAGACAACTATGTATCTTTTTTTAGAGCCTAAAATTCATATACATATAATCCATAAAATAATTTAACTATGTTAATATTTATTTCATATTAGATCTGGAATCGAAAGTTCGCTATGTTCTCAATCATTATCTAAATTCTAATATTCAATAAATTTAATATAATTAATTATTCAAGGAACACTCGTGTCTACACCCCATTACAACTAGTATAGCCTTCCTAGCTTAGACGGAAGAATGAAGAGAAAGTAATTGGTTATATCCACTTTTGCTTCACAGAGAAACAACATAACCACTGACATCTTCAAGTAATGAGTGAAGAGAAAGTCAAAATATCGCCAGAGACTTGGAAATAGCCAAAGGCCATCAATCTTTTCAATCATGAATTTTACTCCACCGAGTAAAAATATAATTTCGGTTAAAACGAACCAATCGCTTTGAATAAATGACTAACCTTCAATGCCACCAATGACATTTTTATGTGTGGCCTTCACCTCAATATCATTTTGACATTAGAGGACAAAACATATATTGTCTTCCGATGCCACCAGGCCACAACTAGTCGTAAATGGTGTCCAAAGAACATATATGTTCCATGATATGAGAATTTTCAACCCTAAAGTCAAATTGGAGAATTCACTCTATGGAATATGGATCAAGAATTCCTTTATACTGCAAAGCGCATATCTTTAGTAGTAATATAGTAAATTCAAGGACACATTCCTCTATTTAAAGGTGTCCATACTGGAAGTAAAATTTTCCTATGATAATTGAATTAGACACTTATCTAATCACTTAATCCAGGAATTTCTCAACACCCTCTTTCATCTCCATGGATTTCAAGCCTCCAGTAACAAGAGTCTTTAGTATTATACAAGTATGTTTACTGTGCAAATATAAGTCACACATACAATTGCAAGATTCAATTGCATCTAGTCATAATTTTCTAAGCGCATATAGAAAAATTCAGTACTATAGCAAAGATATACCTATCCTAAGATGTTTGCGCAGTTTGTATACGTTAAGAATTTGGTGTAGGCCAACTTTTTACCAAAAACTTTGTTTAGCATGCTTAATCTTTCAAATATATAACTTTTGTAACATATACAAAATAATATATCTTTACAAAAATAATATACATCTTATATGTATAAAAATTGTGGAAATTAAAAATATAAGCACAAGAACCAACAACACGTTTCTGATTTAAGTCCCAAAATATTGGCCTAAAGACCACGTGGGCTACACAAGAGATCAATTAATTGTGAACCCTTATAGATAGGTTCTCTTTAGGAAAAAAAAAAGTCTTCGCATAAACTAATCATAATACACCGTCTATATTCCTCTTCGCTTTCAGATAATTATAGGAACCTGAAAACTTGAGAATCTTGGCTTTCATTTAGATGCAACTCGTTACATTATGATGTGGATATATCATTATCTCGAAATCGACAAAACAAACAGTGATATCGAATTGATAAAAGAATAAAGAACTGAACTTTCTTTGCTTTCAAACTTTGCTGAAACAACCAAGCACCGGGAAAACAATTTGATTGTTCTTCATTATTCAACAAACATGGCTTAAAAAACTATAGACGCAAGGTTTATAAGAGATCAAAGAACGGACAGATATGTTCGTTCCACGGCACAAACAGGCGCCGATCACAAACTCAATTTTCATGCCAAACGACCCAAAATAAAGGGGACAAATTACAGAAGACTTCACACTCAACAACAAGAAAAGCTCTTCCATAAAAATTAGACTAGGAAACAAATAACTCGGGTTCTGATACCAATGAAGGAATACACACATTCCAAGAACATACAATTTGCCCAGGGTCTAACCGTATTCGTTTCACTAGTCAACAGTGTAATCACATGCTATAAAGACACAAACTACACTATATTAGCCACAGTCTAAGGCGTACCTGAGTTACAGAAGATTGTTCCATAATTGTAGAAGACAACCGCATTCGTTTTCATAAGGATTCTTCTACATAAGTTCTACAATTGAAGAAGAAGAGAGTCTTTTCTTGTTGATGGAGGAAAAGAGGGAATGTCTATTTTTCAGAGAAGAACAGAGAATACGTTCTTCTGAAAAGAACGTTACTTTTATTGTTTCCAAGTGACACAACTATTCAGGACTATTCCTAACAGTTGTGTCATTTCCTTCTTTTAATATCATTAATAACAATAAATATATAACAATTATATATTTAAGTTATTTTAATATGGATCTGGGTTGACCCACATGGGTGATCCAAATCCAATTTCCAACATCTCTCACTCACACATAGTGGGTCAACTCTCATTCATATTCTGTAACTTCCATACTTAACGTCTTAGACCGTGTGACCAGTGCATACTTCGAGAGCTCAGTTTCTATACATCTGTTAGGAATATATAGCATCTCGATTAACAGAACCTTGGAGTAGATTGTAGTATGCAGTACCCTAGATCATTAATCACATTCACATCTCTCACTATCTCTTTGTATTAATTTGAGTTCATCATTATGTTATTATGTTCTTGTCCCAAAGACAAACATAATGGGTGCACCAATGAACACAATTAATGTGATAATACTCAATGATCTTCCTCGTCTCAAGAATCTCTTAATCTCAATCTAACTTGCTTTTCTAGAAATGTTCCGCTAGACCGAATCATTCATGATCTCTTGGCAACACTCTAAGATAGCAAACACCAAATTGAATCTCGAGAAACTGATCAAAGTCATGAGGTTACAAAAGAAAGAAAATTGCTTATTATTTTCAATACTTCACCCGATAAACAAGTAGAGATTAAACTTGTATCGTTCATAGGTCACTTTACGCATACGTGGTATGAATCACGTATCACAGTATTGACTCCTTTCCCGTTGAGCGTATGTCTTTCAAAAATTAAATACTGTGCAGATGATAGTTCAGACAACTCATGTCTAATTTTGAGTTCACAAATCTACTCATACATTTTATTCTTTAGAACTCACATCTGGCA
>JBBBVM010000113.1:0-23285 GCA_037355625.1 Petunia x hybrida
AGTAAGAGGTTTTATTAATTTCGGAAGAAGGTTTTTAAGGCACTTCCGAAATTCCGTTAAAAACGGTTAATCCGAACAGGTTTCCAAATATTTACAAGTGTGCTTTTCTTTCAAAAGAATTATTTAAAATAGTAATAATAATAATAATGAAAATAATTAATTGAATAAAAGCTTATTTTGCAAAATATTCTTTTACTTGCACGCATTTGCTAAGATGGCCCTAATTTGCAATAAATTAAATAACGACTTCACAATAAAGGCAATGAACATAAAGTAAAGCAATCAATCAAATAATCAAATATTATTGAGAAATAAAATAATTCATACATTTTATTTACATAAATATCTAAGGAAAGTAATGCAAAGTTAAGATAGAACCGGGAAATTGATCAACTCGCGGGAGTCTTGAATTTTCTAAATTCGTAAGTTTTATTTCTGAATGCTCGGGTCCGAATCAATCCCTAAATGCCTTCAATGCAATGGATTATTCCCATTTGTAAGTTGAGCCAAGCGTTCATGAATTACCTCGCAAAAACAAACAAGTAAAATTTGATTAGTACGATAATAAGGTATAATAACTAATAAAAATAAATAATAATAATAAAGTAATAAAGTAATGATAATAATAATAATAATAATATATAATAGTAATAATAATAATAATAATAATAATAATAATAATGTATAATAATAATAATAGAATATATAATAATAATAATAATAATAATAATAATAATAATAATAATAATAATAATAATAATGTATAATAATAATAATAGAATATATAATAATAATAATAATAATAATAATAATAGTAACGGGGGTTGTTTTGCAAAATTTAGGCTCAGATTCGTATGGCGCGTCATGTAGAGGCTCGGATTTGGTACGGTTGCAAACACGGAGCCCGGACCGTGTTGCCATGCCAAAGCACCAAACCCACTACTCTATTCGACTTGCTTTGCATTAATTTCATACTCTCATCATCGCCTTTTGCTTTAGGGACGCGGGAACGGGACGGATCAAGTGTAGTATCGTGTTCAAAATCCGTCAATTCATTATCCGTCAATTCCTTGTGTAGGCCTCAATACGTGTATACATATTTTTTCATCGGCCGTATAGGCATCGTGTTCATATCAGTCCTTAGCCTCAAATCCAAATTAACGAATTATTTTCATTGGCCATTTTCATCCTAGTGACTGTCCAGATCACAAACCACAGTGTCGAGAGATCTGCAAAATTGCTTAAAGAGACAGATCAGTAGTATTCCGAGCACAGTTATAAAGAGTTGTGGGACCCAGCCCATATAATAATAATGGGTCGAACCAAAGCCAGTAAAGACACAAACACAGCCAACAAAGTAAAACATAGGCAAGTATACATCAACAATAAAGGAACAATTATAGACCAGTGCAATAACCAAAATTGCCATCACAGGGAAGGGATGATCGCCGGACAAAATTCCGGTGGAATAAAGGACAAGGACGAGCAAAATCCAATTCCCAATCAACGTCTCAGTAATGCCATCACAACGGTGGTGACGAGAAACAGAGGAGAGACAGCCAGCGGATCTCGGCGAAAATTCCGGCGACCTCGCCGGCGTCTCTGCGACTCTGAGTCTCTTCTTGCCTTTCTCCTTTCCTGGCAATAACATTTCAAACACAGGGCATCAAGAACAAACAAGAAAATAAACAGAGGCAGTGTAATAAAGAGTTTAACGACGGGTTTTTCTGTCGTTCGGCGTCGTCTCCGGTGACACGCCGTCCCTGCTGTATTCCATGTTATCGATCCGTAAACTCCCGTCCCCGATCTCCCCTACGTTCTTACCCCCCTGTTTCGATTTGTCCCGTTTCCCTCTGTTTTCGATCTCCCACTCCCTCTGCTTTCAGGCGATGGTGATGATGGATAATAATGGGTAATGATAGTGAGGGTATTTTGTGTGGGCTGCGGCTGGTGTCTAAAGAAGTGTGTAGGGTTTTTTTTTGTAGTGTATAAGATAATAGTGGGTTGTGTAGATGATGAATGAATAGTGTGTATGTATATATGGGCTTTGCACAAATAGGATAGATTTCAAGGAGGGGAGCGGATTTGGCACAATTTTATAATTAATAAAAAAAAATGAATGAGTTGCACGAGTGGGTTAAATTGGTGGGATTTTACAATTTTAGCACTTTTTCTTTGAAACTGCAATTGATCCTCTTTTATTATCATTGTTTATTTAATTTTCCAATTTAAACCTCAATTATGAAAATATTACCAGAATTTAATAATTTTGAAAAAATTCGGGACAAAATTGGGTGTCAACAGGCCCATTAAAGAAAGTACTGTTTTGATCACACTTAAAATGTCTAAATGTGATTGGCTTAATCCATTTATTTCCATCCTTTTTGTATTGGTGATAAAATATCAAATCCCGCTACTAATTCATTTTTAAATATTTATAATCAAAAACTACTCGCAAATACGGATCTCAAATTGGATTCTCGAAACTCAAGATGCGAACTAATCAGAAAGAGATCAAATTCTTACCTTTCGGGACTTTAATGAAAACTATATGAACGACCTCAGAATTTACTTTTGAAAGTTCACACAAGTCACAAATGATCATATGAACCTAAGAACGTTTTCATATTTTGAATCGGAGATCATTTGCTCGAATCGGGCTCAAAAATATCTTTTAAGCTTTACCGACAATGAAAACTGAAACCTTCTTACGAGGCTACCAAGTGAGGTCCAATTCAGTTGAAACTTTGCAGGCATGTCCTAATCCTTACCGAGTTTTTAAGGCTATTAGCATACCAATCAGAATCCTAGCTCCCAAAACGACTAGCTAAGGTCGTTTAATTCTCCTCCACTTAGAATCTCGTTCTTCCTCGAACGAGCCAGAGACTGGAGCCGATTGAGCTCAAGTAATAAGAACATTTGAACAAACTTTTTCCAGCCAATCAAAAGATACCATTACACAATTACGGAAGCAGAATCATAAACAAACGATAAGAACTTTTAGGCTTTAGAGATCAAGATTGAACCTGGATCGTCGAAAAGGTGAGGATACCTCTCACGCGTATTGGACTCAAGCTCCCAAGTGTCCTCCTCGTGAGGACGATTATACCATTGCACTCAAACCATTGGAATCTGCTTCGAACGAAGCTTTCGTACATCTCTGGCAACTATGTCAACTGGAACTCTTCATAAGCTAGATTCATATCTAGCCGAGCATGATCAAACTCAATCACTTCGGACGAATCTGATGAATACAAGAGGGAAGGGGGGGGGTGAATTGTTCATACTTATAAGTTCTGTCGACTAATCAATTTATTAGTTGACTTAGGTGATAATTAAAATACTTTGCAGAAATAAAAGCAACAATAAAGAATAAGTGACACAGTGATTTTATACTGGTTTAGAACCAAATGGTTCCTAATCCAGTCCGCTTAGGTCTCAAGGGAGTTATCTCTCTTCAAGCTCTTTGTAGAACACAAGTACACTTATGGTTTATCATTAACCAAAGAATCCTTTCACAGATGGTTTATCCCTTCGCTTAGCACCAACGATCTTGTCTGATTTATAGATAATCAGACCAACTTCCGTGACACAACTATTATGATGAGGGGTAAATAGGCGGAAGCGATAAACTAAGATGTGGAAGCAATAATCATAAGACAACAAGAAAAATAGGGACGGGGAAGAACAGAAATAGAAGAAAAGAACGGATAAACAATTCAAACAATGAATTGAATACACGAGAGAGGAAGGGAAACTTGAACCATACAAGGATTCCGTACTAGTGACGAATCTCCATGGGTTACAAACAAAGAGATAATCCGAAGCTTCAAGCTTCAACAAGAAGAAGGCCTTGCCTCTCTTTCTATGTCTATTCTTCAAATCTAAACAAGCTAATGAAATAAAATGACTAAGTGTGGTATTTATAGGTTCACCACACTTCTAAATGAAATGTCTAAATAGCCCCTAAGTCTAGTCAAAACAATACAAGTCACTTAGGGCTATAGTTGGAATTATACCACAAAGTAGTAGGAAACTTGGATGGACCCTCAGCAAACTAGGCGCCCCGCCAGAATAGTAGGCGCCCAAAGTAGGCGCCCCAGCCTAAAAGTGGGCAGCCAGAGCAGGCGGTCCGCCCAAAAAACAGGTGCCCCCAAACTCCTGAGGCTTGATTTCAAGTTCGCGGTCCGCCCCTTTGGGTAGGCGGCCCGCCTGTTCCTGGGAGGTCTTGAAATGGCTCAAAATATGTCTCTCGAGCCTCTCCTTTGGAGCCTAGGTGGCCCTCCTTCCTTGGCGCTCCTTTGCATGATCTTTAAGTCGCTTCCGGAGCCGTGACTTGCCTTCCTTGTTTTCTCAAGCTTGGCTCTTGATGGTTGGCGCTTAGGCTCTCAATTTGCCCCGCATCATCCTTCCTTTCTCGAAAGGATTTCGTCCTCGAAATCAAACCATCAAGCCTAGATTTAAAACAAGCACAAACAAAGGTTCCCACTACAAGAGTAGGTTAGTGCCCAAAAGTGTGGAAAAACACACTCTTATGATAGAGCCAAGTATCAATACTAATAAAAAAACTCATGTCTCCCAAGGAAACAACAAGTACTTAACTCAAAAGGAAAGTGCATCCAACACAAGAACAAGCAAAGAGATCAATAGGACATGGAACATGCAAGATATAGCAATCAACTTCCCTATGACCCCTAAGCTTATGGCCAACACAGCAAGCTTTCAAATCAATATTATCACAATGTGACACATTGGCTTTGGCATGCTCAACACTAAAGGTGTGATCAAAATATAGGATGGAGTAAGCAACATAATTCAAGTGACAACTAACATCAAATACTCCACTCCCCTTCTTGGAAGTACTCTTACACACACCAAGAGTGACTTCCTCACCCTCCAATCCACCTCTAAGACAATCTCCCTCACTAGAAAAACTATCAAGTTTCCATAATGTCTTGTTCATCATGATAGTCCACACAATCTAGATTAGGACTACTAGAAAACGGGCCAACACAATCAATTCCAAGACCATTCATCTCACTTGGAGTTTCAAACAATGGATTGTCTATGGAGTTAAACCTTTCAAACCATGGAGGGTCAAGTTCACACTCATCATACACATTTGAGGAGTCATCAAGTATAAGCCTATCCATCCCATCTACTAGGGACTCCTCAAGGTCACTACCATCCTCACTAAAACACATAGGTCCACCAAAGATAAGCATATCAATAAGGGCATGATCACTCAACTCATCTTCCCCTTTATCAAAAATTGGTGGTGTGCCATGACAAGGTCCACAATCGAGGTCAACTACAATATCTTCATTAAAGAGAGGATCAATGAAAATCGAGCTCACATCATGATATGGCTTATCTTCCCTATCTACTAGTGGTTCACATTCACACACAAGTTGACCCAATGATTCTACACTAGTTGCAATCACCTTATAATCACACATATCATCAACTAGCATAGCATTTTCATAAACACTCTCACATGACAAGGAAGTAACATGCTCAAGGGGAGAACTATCACTCACATTTGAATGGCCATCTTGCTCACTCAATGCACTTGAAGTGTCATGAATTATCTCTCCACCTTGAACCTCACATTGGAGATCTTCTTCACCTTGTCCTTCCATCTTGGAAGATGATTGAGGCTCCATTGGATTGCCTCCAAGAGTACCTACATAAGTATTCACACAAGTAGAAGAAAAAGATAAAGGGTTAAGGTTAGAATAAGGGGTGTCCTCACTCTCAATGATTCTTTTTCCCTCTTTCTTTTCCCTCATTTTCTTTTCAAAGTCGGGTGTAGATTCGGGTGGTGACATCCCACTCACATCACTCAACACATCCTCTCCTTTTTCCACTCGAGGAATGTCGCCGGTCACTCCCTTACTCCTCTCAATCTTTTGTCTCTCATATTCGGGTGAGTTGGGACGAGGCCCAAGAATACCCATAGCCGGAGTAGGTGGACTTTTAACATCAACCCGGAATCTAGGACTTGGAGGCTCATCACTTGATATCTCCTTCGTCTTCATTGGTGAACCACTTGGCTTTGGAGCTTGTGGTTTGGGGTTCACCTTGTTGACAATTGTCAACTCTTTTCTTACACTAGTCCCATCATTGCTCGTGATTGTAGGACTTCTTGTTTGCACTCTTTCAAGCATAAGGATTCTCCTCAATCGTTTCCTACTATTTCTCATGTTTGTAGGACTTCTTGATTGCTCAATTTTAATCATGGAATGAGGTTGTTCCTCCTTTTCCCCTTGCATAGACCAAGAAAGTGTACTAGGAGGTAAATTGTCTCTTGCCCTAATAGGTTTCAACTCATAGCTTCTTCGACCCTCGCTCACAAGATACTTGTCCTCCGCTAGTCTATATTTTACTTTCTTTCCTTGCAACCATGGATCACATAACCAAACATCAAGATGTCGCATGGGATACACATCACTCCAAATATAGCTTTTGAAATTCCTATGAGATATGTACACCCAAGCCTTCTTGGTAACCCACACTCCATTGTACTCATATGATACTCTAGAGCATAGCATAGTAGCCTTAGCTTACTAACTAATGAAGTGCTAATGCAATTGGTATCGGTGTCACTAATCTTGAGCAAGTATTCTCTATTTCCTTCTACCCCAACATCGAACCTTCTTAGACTCAAGTTTCGTATAGAACCCACGAGATAACTTGGAAGTCCAAGAATAGTATCACCATCAACTCGAGTCTCCCTTATCCCTCCTCTCCTAGCAACACCACTAGGATAACTTCCACTTCCCGTCACTCTTCCAACACTAGAAGTGTAGTTGAAAGTCGAGGAAGGAGTCTCATTATAGAACCCATAGGAACTCCTTGAAGTAGGAGTTTGGCAGAAATCCCCTCTACCCTCTTCGGTTCCACAACCCATAGAACTACTCACACCATTCCTTTCCTCGGTCTCATTCTCATCCAAATTATCCTCTAAGTGTTGGATTTGAGTGTCTATGGCCTCCATCTTAGCCAAAATGCTCGGAAGGTAAGCTTCAACTAACTCCCTCCCATTTACACCTTTCTCACCATTCCCACTTCCATCCAAACCTCTCTTATGGCTCCTTGTACCTGCAAAAGACATTTTAAGAAAGTGCAAAAGTTAGTATAAACAACCCCACTTGCTCTCCCTTACCTTTGGTGGTGGCTCTCGACACTCTTTTTAGGTGCATACTCCTAAGCCCCCAACCAAAGATGACCTTATCTCTTTTAGGAACCACAATGGTATGATCAATCAACTAGTACACCCAAGTAAAGGCTCGAAGTGGAGTTGATGCGACTCGATGTACGGAAGCTATTTGTAGTGCGCACTTAAGGCCAAAGAAGTTCTACGACTTTAAGTAAAGCTTCAAGACACACAACACCCTATAAGCTTAAAGATTAATGTTAATAAAGTAGCACAAATACCTTAGGAATACTAACCAAGAAGTACGGAAGCGAAACAAACACGAAAACACACGAAACGAAGCAACCGGACACCCTCCCAGAAGTAGGCGGTCCGCCTCTATAAGTGGGCGGTCCGCCTACTGAACTTCAGAGAGTTCTATAGGCGGTCCACCTACTTTTCAGGCGCCCCGCCTACTGGCAACTTCAGCACAGTTCAACAGCGGGTTTTTGGCCCTTTTTCACCCAAATTCTGATGTTTTCAAGGTGTTTTTCCAATCCAAAGGTACCCAATGGTGTTTTCAACTAATACAATCAATCCCCAATGATTTATATCAACACCCAATCCATAACGAATTTAAATCAAGAAATTTCAATCAAGTTCAAGAGTTTTTCAATTTTGGGGTTTTAGATTTTTCAACTTTTGATTCTCAATACCAAATCACGTAACAAGGGTACCAAATCATCGGGAATACAATAACAAGAAATCTCCAATATCAAACAATTAATGGATCATCAAATCCAATCCACAGCATGAATTTTTTATTAATTTTCACTTTTTTTCATTTTTTTTGTTTTTCTTCTTTTCTTCAAGAACAAGAACAACAATAAAAATAAACTAAACTAAAAATTGGATGAACAAGGATCGAGGGTTTTTAGGAACAACACCCGATCCATGCTCTGATACCAAGCTGATGCGGGGTAAATAAGCGGAAGCGATAAACTAAGATGCGGAAGCAATAATTATAAGACGACAAGAAAAATAGGGACCGAGAAGAACAGAAATAGAAGAAAAGAATGGATAAACGATTCAAACCATGAATTGAATATTCGAGAGGAAGGAAACTTGGACCATACAAGGATTCTGTACTAGTGACGAATCTCCATGGGTTCCAATTAAAGAGATAATTCGAAGCTTCAAGCTTCAACAAGAAGAAGGCCTTGCCTCTCTTTCTATGTCTATTCTTCAAATCTAAACAAGCTAATGAAATAAAATGACTAAGTGTGGTATTTATAGGTCCACCACACTTCTAAATGAAATGTCTAAATAGCCCCTAAGTCTAGTCAAAACAATACAAGTCACTTAGGGCTATAGTTGAAATTACACCACAATGTAGTAGGAAACTCGGATGGACCCTCAGCAAACTAGGCGCCCCGCCTGAATAGTAGGCGCCCCAGCCTAAAAGTGGGCGGCCAGAGTAGGGGGTCCGCCTAAAAAACAGGCGCCCCAAACTCTTGAGGCTTGATTTCAAGTGGGCGGTCCGCCCCTTTGAGTAGGCGGTCCGCCTCTTCCTGGGAGGTCTTGAAATGGCTCAAAATGTATTTCCCGAGCCTCTCCTTTGGAGCCTAGGTAGCCCTCCTTCCTTGGCGCTCCTTTGCATGATATTCAATAACTTCCGGAGCCTGTGACTTGCCTTCCTTGTGCTCTCAAGCTTGGCTCTTGATGATTGGCGCTTAGGCTCTCAATTTGCCCCGCATCATATTACCTCACTACAAGAACTCTCTTTCTTTTCTATTGATCACTCGTAGACTCTTAGGAATACAGTGTTTGTAAGTAAAAGATTTAGAGAGAAAGTAGATTGTAAGTAGAAGCGTGTGATAATCTCCAGCAAGCTTCTCATATAAATAGTGATCAAATAGAGTTGCCCGTTGAGGCTGAGATATGGCAGATCTGCTCGCATGATCATTGGAGGATGACGAAGATTTGATATATTGGAATTGAGGAAGGAGAGATCGACCCAAGATATTTGATTCTCTAGAAGATACAAATATCTTCGTAAAGAATAAGGCAAGAGCTGATTTGGGACAAGTCCCACACAATTAGCGCGCTTAACAGATTGGCATTCCAAAGCTGACTCTTTTGATTGGCAATTGGCAATCTTCCTTTCCATTTGAGATCTTCCAAAGAGATCTTCCTTGATAGTCCTGCATTGTACGTTATACTTAAGTATTGTGTCCTTTTTGTCATAATCAAAACTTAGAATTCAATTAACTCAATAATCTCTCCCTTTTTGATGATGACAAAAAGAAAAGGAGGATGTGACAGGATACTCCCCTTTCCAGCATAGTCGACTATTGAATCTTGATAGTCGGCTTCCCCCGAGTATATGCTACCTGCAACAAAAGAAACCAAATAAAGACTCTAGGGGCTAGAAGGTTAGTTGGCTCCCCTGAGTATGAGCAGCCCTATATACCATTATCACATAGATACCATAAGCACATAGATAATTAATTTACATGAATGCTAGAGGGCATAAGTCTGTTCTCCCCTTTGGCATCTGCAAAAAGGAGCAAAAAAATTTGTCTAAATCATTCAAAATATTACAGACCTAGAGAAATAGTTAGCGAGGAGCAAGGAAATATGTAACAGTGTTCACAACACTGTCAGTCATCCTATCCAGCTTAGTTTGAACATCTCTAGACATAGCATCAATGCGAGGCTGAACATCTATAGAGACAACATCAATCCTGGTATGTACCTGTCTAATAGCAGCAGCAGAGTCAGTCACAACAGTGTCTAACTTGAGAGAAAACCTTCCAACATCTCGTTTAGTTCTTTGATGTCTTCCGAGACTTTTTCACTTTTGAAGTGCAGACTAAGTAGCAGGTCATTTAGATCAGTCATTGCATCTTTAAGTTTTACAGAGGGTTCATCAGCAGCACAAGGAATAGAGGATTTAGAGGGACCAGCATGGTCATTAGCGGGTTTAGGGGTCTTAGTTTCCTTGCGAACCCAAATGCCATCAATGCGAACATAACCCATAGATACAAAGGTGCGAGAATTGTAGCAGGCAGTCAATGAACAAGATTTCCAGGCAGATATGTCAACACGATAAAAATGCAGAATTCGAGTAATAACTAACCCATATGGCAGAGATGCACATTTAGCAATACTTTCAAGCATGTACTCAATAATCCATGCAGCTAAGTCTAGTTTCTTCTTAGTAACTAAGCAATAGACAATCAAAGTATCACGCTGTGAAAGAGAACTAAGTGAACTTGTCCTGGGTAGCAGAGTAGTACCAACAATGTGAGCAAGAACACGAATTTCAAAAGATAGGTCTAAGGGCCCAACTTGGCCTTCAGGAATATCAGTTTCACATAAAAAAAATTTTGGCTTGCTCAAAAGATACTTCAAAATCAGATGGCCATGAAATTTTAAAGAACTCAAAATAACCAGAAAAACTTACACCCCAAGATGCGACACAGAATAGACTTGGTAATCACAATTCTAGTGTTCAGAACCATTGTCTCAAAACCTCCAGAAGAGCAAGGTCGAAGATTTGCATAAAAAGTCTTACCAGATCCTCAGGAATGTCAGCATGGTCAGTGGAGAAGAAGTTTGACCAGTCTTGGGCATGAAACCAAGGTTTGAGATCACAATTTAGGGATTCCATGGCGTCCAAATCAACAAGTCTCCCGTGGGCCAGAGGTTTATCTTTGATAGCATCAAGTTTCTCATGAGCAGAGGTATCCCAGAAATCCAAGGTTTCGTCTAAATCAGCAAGAGAAAACTCCTTTTGGGGTCTTTTCACACAATCCCCATCATCGCATAGTTGATTAATGCTCAGAAGATTGTGCTTGAGTCCATCAACTAGAAAGGCTTCTTTGATGTCACAGGAGGGGCTTAAAGAGATAATACTATGCCAACGATCTTTCCTTTGGCATCTCATCTAAATTTAACAGAACCTCCATCGATCCTTATTATAGATTTGAACAGCTGTTTGTCACCAGTCATATGTCGGGAGCATCCACTATCAAGAAACCATTTCCCATTTTCATTGTCTTTTTGTGATGTCCCTGCAAGACAAAGATTTTAAGTATTTTTAGGTACAGCTTGCTTGGGTCCTTGCAGGTTAGCTTTAGAGGTGCTAGCCTCACTTTTGACCTTTGGTCTCCAAATTCCTCTTCCAGGATTTCTCCTTTGACATCTTCTAAACACATGTCCTGGTTCTCCACAATGATAGAAAATAGGCATGATTTGAGTTTTTGTGATAGATGAGGTGGATGTGAAAGATTTAGCTGATCTGTAGAAGCTATTAGATCTTACCTAGCTATGACTAGTGGATTTTCGATGGCTGTTAAGTTTGAACTTAAGGTGATTCATTTCTTCCTTTAAGAATTCATTTTCAGTTTCAACTACCTCCAACTTAATTTCCCATTCCTCTTTCTCTTTACTTAATCATTTCTTAAGTGCCTTTTCAAGTTCATCTAAAACTTCATCTAAGTTTCTAGAATTTTCAATGCAGAATTTACTACGTACCTCACTTGTGTCATTTGATAAAATTCCACTGCTGGTGGAGTTATCTGAGGCCATAAAACAAATGTTTGCTGCTTCTTCCTGCTCAGTATCAGCTACATCCTCATCGCTCCATGCTGCGTAAGATCTGTTCCTTCCTTTTCTTTTAGCATCAGGGCAGTTGTTTGCAATGTGACCTTGTTTGCCACATTCAAAGCAACGTCCTTCATTTTTGTAACTTGGTTGATCTTTATTGAAAGGAACTTTCCCCTTTCTGAACTGTCTTCTTCGATTAACTAGACCATTTAAGTTCCTTGACATCATGGCAAGTTGTTCTTGAATATCATCTTCTTCAACTTCCTGGTCATAGTCGACTTCTTCTTTTGTAGTATTGAACGCCACAGTTTTCTTTTTCTTTTCCAATGCTTTACGTTTCAGATGAGTTTCTCAAAGGCAATCAGATCACCTCTGAGTTCATCATATGAAATCTTGTTCAGATCTCCACTCTCTATATTTATGACCTTTGCTTGCCAAGTGGTAGGAAGACTTCTCAGAATTTTTCTTATTTGTTCACTACTGGTATAGATCTTTCCAAGGGCTTTGAGTTCTCCAATGATTTTGCTAAACCTAGCAAACATATCTTCCATAGACTCTCCATCCTTCATTTGAAATAGTCCATACTCATAAAATAGTCCATACTCATAAACTAGAAGATTAATTCTAGTTTCTTTGACTTTGCTAGTTCCTTCATAGGTAACTTCCAGTTTATCCCATATCTCTTTAGCAGTTTCAAGAAAGAATATTTTTTCATCTTCTTCACCACTGATAGCATTGTAAAGAATATTCACAGCTTTGTAATGAAGTTGGATAACCTCTCTCTGTTCGTCAGTATAATCATCCATATCAATATCAGCCGGAACATTTTGAGGATCTCCTTCTTTCTTTGATGGCTTAGTAGTAGGAATGTCAAAGGGTCCCTTCTTGATAACACGCCAGACCTTAAAGTCAACCGATTTAACATATGTTTCCATACGAATCTTCCAATGACCATAATTCTTACTATTGAAGTAAGGAGGTTGGGTGTCAGAAGTTCCCTCTTGTAGCAGTGCTCCATTAACGACGTGTGAAGACATGATCTTTTCTCACTTGCTGTAAGGCAAAACAAAAATATTGTGAGTCCAAGCTCTGATACCAATTGATGAATACAGGGGGGGTGAATTGTTCAGACTTATAAGTTCAGTAGACTCATCAATTTATTAGTTGACTTAGGTGATAATTAAAATACTTTGCAGAAATAAAAGCAACAATAAAGAGTAAGTGACACAGTGATTTTACACTGGTTTAGAACCAACTGGTTCCTAATCCAGTCCCCTTGGGTCTCAAGGGAAGTTATCTATCTTCAAGCTCTTTGTAAAATACAAGTACACTTATGGTTTATTGTTAACCAAAAATGTCCTTTCACATATGGTTTTATCCCTTCGCTCACCACCAACGATCTTGTCTGATTTATAGATAATTAGACCAACTTCCGTGACACAACTATTACCTCACTACAAGAACTCTCTTTCTTTTCTATTGATCACTCGTAGACTCTTAGGAATACAATGTTTGTAAGTAAAGATTTAGAGAAAAAGTAGATTGTAAGTAGAAGCGTGTGATAATCTCCAGCAACCTTCTCGTATAAATAGTGATCAAACAGAGTAGTCCGTTGAGTCTGAGATATGGCAGATCTGCTCGAATGATCAATGGAGGATGACGAAGATTTAGTATACTGGAATTGAGAAGGAGAGATCGATCCAAGAGATTTGATTCTCTAGAAGATATAAATATCTTCGTAAAGAATAAGGCAAGAGCTGATTTGGGACAAGTCCCACACAATTAGCGCACCTAACAGATTGGCATTCCAAAGCTGACTCTTTTGATTAGCAATCGGCAATCTTCCTTTCCATTTGAGATCTTCCCTGATAGTCCTGCATTGTACGTTATACTTAAATATTGTGTCCTTTTTGTCATAATCAAAACTTAGAATTCAATTAACTCAACAGAATCCTGAAAACACTTTCGAAGCATCACTACATGAAACACCGGATGAACTGGCATAGAAGCTAGAAAGTCGAGCCGATAATCCCACCTTACTAATGCGCTTCTCCATACAAAAGGGCCAATAATCTGGGACTAGGCTTTCCTTTTCTTTGAAATCTCTTTATACCTCGCGTCGGCGAAACTTTCAAAATACCATGTCGTCGACCTCAAACTCTAACCCTCGGCTCCTCTGGTTCGAGTATGAAATCTGTCTGCTTTAAGTGGTCCGTAGATGATCATGAATGACAGGAACAACATTCAGAGTTTGTCGAACCATCTCTGAACTCATCACCTCAATATCTCGAGAATCGAACCAATTGATAGGAGAAAGACATTTACGACCGTACAAGGCCTCAAATGGAGCCATCTGAATTGAGTACTAATAGCTATTATTATAAAAAAACTCCGCTAAGGCCAAATAATCATCCAGTAGCCTTCGAAGTCCAATGCACAAGCTCTCAACATATCCTCCAGAACTTGAATAGCCCGCTGTTGCACCCCACTTTTTCTACCTCCTCCGGACCGAGCGCCCGAAGAAGAAAGTAAGTGGTTCTGACTTGGATAACTTGTTTGAGTTAGAGTTTTGGAGTCGCCACCTAATAAATTTCTTAGGCGTATTAGGTCACCTAAAAGCATTTCTAATTCAATTTAAAGAAATACTTCGGGTTGGTCTACTAGTCGGAGATTTTGGTAAGTGTTCAAGTTATCCTAGAAGGAAAGGGTTAGGCACCTCCTAAGTTCCACAAATGTGGTTCCCGGCCTATTTCTAGATTAGGTTTAAATGTATTGCTAGTAAAGGATAAAAGCTAAATAAAATAAACAAAAGGAATATGGGATGTAAAATAAATAAATAGGCAGTTTAATATATTTGCATAAATAATCTAAAATAATAATTATGTTGTACAAATAGCCATAAATTAAATAATTAAACAACAAATAACTAATTAATCATTTGAATAGATAATCCTAGGTTTATTTATCCTATTCGGATCATAACTTAGCTTTTATCGGAGGAGATAGTTTTCATAATCCACTATCCTATATAGCTTGGGTAATTTCCATCATATCCGAGGGGCTTAAATACCCTTAACCCCCATACCCTCTTTGAGTTGTTAATCTAAAACACAATGCTAATATTTTACGGCCTAAAGCTTTGCTAGCGTCCCACTTAATATCTCGGAGGCCATTGAGATTACTAATTAAAAATACCTAGAATCCCTAAATGTGTTAAGTGCCCCATAACTAGACCTCTAAGCGTCAAATGAAATACGGTTATGCTAGTAAACAAGCAGTTATATTTAATTAAAAAAAAAAAAGCACTTTCAAATTATATATAAAAAGTAGCCTCCAAATTAGACTTAGCAAATTTTGAATCGTCACTGCTATACGCTGCTGCTGTTAATCTAGAATACTGGATTTGCAGTAACAAGTCAGCTTTCAACACGGATTACAGTTTTAGCCACTTTTGAAGAAAAATAGTATAACCTGCGACTTTTCAGAAAATCAGCATTTGCAAAAACAGTGTACTTTTTAGTTTCAATTTTCAGTTATATACCTCCGTGAAATCACTTTAGAAATTGTATAACTAGACCACTTTTGAATGTTTCTTACGGTTTTAGCCCCCTGGACATAAAAACAAAGGAGGGTTAGAGATAGCCCCTGTGTAGCCAATTTTGATTGCTTACAGCAGTAATACACGCATTGCACCTGTCCTAAATACTAGTTTGCACCTTAGGTTCTTATACAAGCCATTAATACCTAACGAATACATGATTTAAGCATTCAAGTTTCTAGTTACAATATGACATAACAACAATTAAAAAAAACGAGGTAAGAAGCAGGGACTTCGTCCCTTGAACTCTTGTCGGATCCCTTTTTGAACAATGTATATGGTCCTAGTCAATTCAAAGAGAGACCTGTAATAGCCAATTCTATTAGAAGATGGCCTCTAATAGACCCAAACGATTACATAGCTTCATAGAACACCATCAACAGTCCATGCTAAGCACATGCTAGTAATAGATCCATACAACCAGTTCTTGGATTTACCTCAATGAAGCGATCTGGCAAAGGCCAAATAGGATATAAAGCATACAAGCAATAACAAGGAATAAAAGTAAAGGAGCCAAGCCTTTCGTCTTGAACCGTAGTGGGCAAACACTTTCTCAAGAGATAAGGAGGCAGTCCGCTTGAGGAGTTTCCAGAAAAGTAATAGAATGAAAGTAGTTTCAATAGAGAAGGAGAGAATGTAACCCCTTTTCAGTGTGTAGAGAGAGATATCCAGAGAGTTTTTTTGCGAGAGGAGAGGATGTATTTTTAAGGTGTATTCAGTCTGTCTAAGTTCTTTAAAGGGTGAGATAGTACTGATATTTATAGGTGTAGGATAGAGTTGTTAGAATTCAAATCCTCTTTATAAAAGAAAAGAAAAATCAGTCAATCATTGACACAGAGAAATAGGAAATTCTGCTACTAATTTGCTTTGATTGAAAAAAAGATACCAGGATAATCCTTCCAAAAATATTTTAAACTGATTCAAATTCAGATTCAAAAAAAATATATTTTTCAAAATATTTGCAAAAGCCTGACATATAAGCATGGATTAAGAACAAAACTGATAGGCATGTAGGTCCAAATAATTAAACAGAAAAATAAGATATTACCCGTGTTGAAGAAAAGTCGGGTCGGGTCGGGTCGGGTGCGCCTGACCCGATCAGTTTATGTTTGATTCTCACATTTCAAAGGTTCGAATCATTGATTACTTGCCTTGTGCATGCTAAATCAGTGTGTATCACGTCTTGTTTGATCCGGATTCGACGAGATTCGTTCAATCCCTTCTTCTTGCTCCTCTTTTCCGTGTGAAAATTGACAGGGAGAGAGAGGGATGAGCGGAGTTGCGTTAATGGCGGAGGAGGCAGCGGGATCGTGTGGCGTGTGTATATTGATGGGTTTAAGGGTAAAGGATGGGAGAGATGAAGGGGTGACGACTGGTGTGAGTGTGAGGGAGTTGGGGGGAGGGGGAAATGATTTAGGGCTTTCTAGTGAGGGGTGTGATGTGTAATAATGCTAGATTTAATTCTAGCTGTCGGATTAGTGGGATGATGGTCCCAATCTGGCCGCGGAGGCGCATTGGGGGTGAGTGTATAAATATGTTTGCTGAGTGGATAAGTAAATGATGCTTTAGAGAGTGGTACCAGGTGCTGGAGTGAGTTTATACGTGTGCTAAGAGTGTATATTAGTGAGGTGTAAGCTTAGTGGAACTTGTGTGGTGCACATGTGGACAAAAATATGATGATGGGGACTAGATGTAGTATTTTTGGAGTTGGAAAATGACATTTGGCTAATATTTAATAAAATTTCTTTTAAATATAAATAATTAGTATGTAAATGGAGAAAATGAATAATTATCAGTAAATGCTATTACTCACAAATAAATATAAATGATCTTAAAAAATATTAATTAAATATAAATAGTCACAAATAATTAAAATGAGGTCGTAATGTATTAAATCGTGCGAATAATATATGTATTTCAGAAAGTAGCCTCAATGAATGCAATTGCGTAATTATAATCACGATTAAGGAAGTATTATATAAATAGAAGATTAATAATAGTATTACACACGTAAATGCATATTATATAATGCAGTTTTGATTGGAAAATTACAACTATCAATTTTAATTAAATATAGCCAAATTGAAAAAAACGGAGGGGCAAAATTGGGTGTCAACAGCTGCCCCTCTTTGCTCGGGGATGATGAAAGAGTCTTCGGACAAAGATATTTGATGGAGTAGCCAATTTTTTCACGACGGACGGAATGACTTATAGCTTGTGTGAAAGGGTTTATGACGCACGAGTAAATATTTTTGGCACGATTTTTAGGAGTGGGAATAGAAATTTATGATAAGAAATGGGAAGCACACAATCACTCCTCAAAACTTTATCCGGGAATCTTTCTCTATCACCTCTGTTGAACTTTATAAAGGATGTCTCATTCCAATTATCATGCCAAAATATCTGCTTATCTGTCATGTTAATCACTGTCAAAGATATTTTCTCCATAGGAGATATTGCTCTCTCGTCTCATAGGTATCAAAACACGCATTCTAATTGTCTTGCTTTCAACTTTGTATGTATATCAACTAAGACGGGCTTAAGTTGTCTTTTCATTGACGAATATCCAAGTTGATTGCTCAATGTTGTCTTGTCTTATGCTTGTTTGATTGATGTCTCATCCACATATGCAAACCATATACCTTTCAAATTCTATGTCCACCGATGCGAACCTTATACTTCAAATCGCTGAACTACGCCAACAAACGGGGACCCTACTCTGCTTCAAATTGCCGAACTATGCTCACAAATGCAAACCCTATTTTGCTTCAAATTGTCAAACTATGTCCAGTAACGCGGACCCTATATATCTACCGACGCAGATTCTATGCTTCTTCAAATGATGTCATGTCCACAAACGTGAACCCTATATATCCATCGACATGGATCCTATGCTTCTCAAATTGATGCCATGTCCACAAATGCGGACCCTATATATCCACCGACATGGATTCTATGCTTCTCAAATTGATGTCGTGTCCACAAACGTGGACCCTATATATCCACCGACATGTATTCTATGCTTCTCAAATTGATGTCACGTGGACGCTATATATCCACCGACATGGATTCTATGCTTCTCAAATTGATGTCATGTCCATTGACGCGGACCCTATATATCCACCGACATGGATTTTTAAATTGATGTCATGTCCACAATCGCGGACCCTATATATCCACCAACATGGATTCTATGCTTCCGTCAATCTTATAAATATTATTTTGCAATAGTTGTTAGGTATACTCGGTACCTGTGTAAAGCTGCAATCAAAGAAAATTTGTGAGTTTTCAGGGGGAGGTTGACTTGCGCATTTTTTGTACTTTGAATTTTTTGTCGCATCTTGCATGATTGTCTTCTTGTAATATCTCTCTTTTCGAGCACCAAACCTTAGTCAAGCTGTGAGCAAAAAAGGGAGAACAAAAGAGAATATGCATGTGTTTTGAGAAAAATAATGTTTAAAGAGTAATGCAAATTTATTCCATTGAATCATAGGCTGCGACCTATTGTCTGGATATAATCTCCTCTAAATCCATTTAATGCTCCAAGATCATCCATTTCGAAATTTTGAGGGAAGCTTAAAATTTCTTCCCCAGTGTGCTGCTTGTATTTTCCCTGCCCCAATGTGTTGTAATGCTTTTTTCAAATTTTTTTAGGGAACCTTGAAAAATTCTGTCCCAGTAAGGGAACCTTGAAAAATTCTGTCCCAGTATCCAATGAAATTCTTTTATGACGTGACCGTGCCTTGAGTAGGCTGCCTACATATGCCCTCTTGGGAATCAGGTCGCTACGTAGTTCAAATTCCATGAATGTCGCTGATGTCGATTTTGATCTGAAGTATCTCTTGCTTGTGTCTGAGTAAAGGGGTTTTGGTTGTACTTCACGATACATCTTTGCTGATATTAATGTCCCTCTTATCGATATTGTGTACATGACATAAATATCTTGTTTTGTCTCGATCTGGAGAATTCTATTTTAGGATCAATTGTCTTGCCCTAACTTCCTTGGTAAATTTCTTTGCCATTCTATTGCTTGTTGTGTTCAAACTTTTCTATCCATGAGCGTCACTTGTTCGAGTATGCTTTTGATCTATTTAGGATTGTCTAATTCTGCTTCTCATATGCATTTCTACTGTTTCGCCTTGAACTGTAAGTCATCTCCGTCAATATCTTCTTGATGCTCTTATCTCAGTTATTTGCTATGAGATTTCCGCGATTAACCATGAAGTTCCTTAGATGTCCTTTGTCGAATCACCATAGCCTGGCTTGTACTCGTTGTTTTGGATTGCTTTCTCACATCGCAGTCGCAAATTCAATGGAATTAAAATAATTTTGCAGAAAGTGAATGATCTGTACTCAATAATGAAAAATAGGAAATGCTTTTATTATTGGATTTGAGAAATAGTCTTCGAATGATGATGCAACAAAGTTTGAAAACAAATAAAACAAAAGCTAACGACTCGGAGTCGTGTTTTATTTAAGAAAACAACTAGTACCCCAGCTCCACTAAGGTTCTCGACATGCTCGGGATGTGCTGCAGGTTCAGTTGTTCGGCATAACTTTAGATTCAGCTTCCAGGATATTCAGGGCCTCAGTATACTTTTCGAGAACTGTATCATATTCTTCCATGAATAGCTCCTTTACACCGGTCAGCTCATCTTCTTCATCATGAACATCCTTGGAAAGTCCTCCACCCTTAAGATTTTTCATGTGGCTTGAAAAGATGGATGCCTATTGCAAAGTTGGAACAAACTGCTATAGTGAATGATAACCTCTTGTATCCTTTGTAGTTCTTTTTCCTTTGCAAATCAAGATGTACTCCATGCCAAACTTGTATTCATCAAACACTATTTTTTCTTAATGATTGTACCTTCCAGATTGCATTCTTCACCGAAGTCAATTATATTCACCTTCTCATCTCCATGATTAGGTAGTGGGTTATTGTGCACATTTGGCGTCTTCAAATGAATGACCTTTTCATCTATTAGATCTTGAATCTTATCTCTCAATACAAAATATTTCTATGTCTCATGCCCCGATCCACCTAAGTGGTATGCATACCTTTTGTCGTAATCAAAGTGTTGTGAAGGATTATCTGGCATCTTTTGAGGTATCGCGATAATAAGCCCGACAGCTTTCAATCTTTCGAATAATTGGGTGCGGGATTCGGCTAATAGAGTGTAGTTTATTTTGGGTCTTTGGTTTGTATCAGGGCGAGGCCTAGGAGGGTATGGTGGTGGATTTCGGTAGTTGGGTTGAGAGTTTTTCTGGTGTGGTGGATGACTTGGTGCTGGGGTATGGAAAATAGATCGAGTGGGCTGAGTGTTGTAAACAGAACTTTCAGGTAGTATGTGAGGGTAGGGATAGAATGGTGGCGGTGTTTGATAATAGTGGTTGAAAGCAGGGTCTTGAATGGTTGCACCAAAAGACTTTTTCTTTCTTCTTTTTGGAGAGACTCACGTTTCCAAATTGGATAGCCTTATTAGCAGCTTGTAGCGCAACTAAGCTAATAATCTTTCCACTTTTGATAATAATGGTTTGCCAACTCAAACTTTTTAAAAGCTGCCTTCCAGCTTGCAGACTTTCTCTTTTGTCCCATCATCATTGGCTTCATCCTCCGCCCATTCATAGTTTTCATGGTCTTTGACAAGCGAAGTGAGTTGTTGGGTTTCAGCAATGAACATGGAATTGTAAGGTCGCGGATTTGTGATATTAGTGTGAGGTAAGCTTGTGTTTAGGTAAGTAAGATGTGCAGGGAGCGATGCTTGATAAGTAGTTGGTGATGCTTGATAGGAAGGCGGTGCTTGGTATGTGGCAGTTGGTGCGATTTGGTAGCCAGCGGGTGGTGCTGTTTGGTAAGTAGCAGGTGGTATTGTTTGGTAAGTAGCAGGTGGTGCTGTTTGGTAAATAACGGGTGGATCTGCTGGGTGTATAGGGTCCTTTCCATGAGGGCGGGCTGACCCATTTGGATCGACTGGTTCCTCTGAATGGACGGAGTTAACAACGGGTAAACTAGCTATTATCAGTTTCTCTTCAAGTTCTTTAATTCTTTGCTCCAAAGTAGCAACATGTTCATTATACCCAACCGGGGCAAGCTTACGGGGTGTCCCACTAGTCCCAATATTATCGTCACTAAGACCAGCGTTGTTCAACTCAGGCATAATGTTTCGTCTTCCTCTTCTTCTAGTTTGTGAGAGGCGAGGAGTTGTAACTGGCCTTTCGCTCTCGTTCGGTACAGATGCTCGGCCAAAGTGCACAAGTCAACCTCAGGAGTGGGAGTAAAACTAACACATGAAAGTAATAAGTTAATATCAGGATAATAATTGTCATATGCAAAATATATCATACCCTACAATGCAAGGGACCTCTTTTTTGCCGGAGGTAGGCCTAACTAGAGCAACAATATATTATGCATAATAAGCGTCATTTGATTTGGACAAGGTTGGTTAATGGAATTTAACATGCCAAGGATGTTAAGCCTTCCTAAGTTTGAGTATGATATTTAAAATTGAACGAGTGTCGTGTGTCATCCCATTTGTTCTCATTACCCAAAATGAATGAAAAATAATTTCATAATATTTTGTTACATAAAAGTAGAAATAATGATTATTTTTTTTAAAAAAAAAAAATCATCATTGATTTTGTTACATAAAAGTTGAAAGTAAAATTAATCTAAAGTCTATTTCCTCTTTGATCTTCCATACCTGCAACCAAAATAAACAATTAGATGATCCCCCTTTAGAGAATAAATGGTCTACATTAGACAAGCTTAATTTTAAGTTAATGCACACGCAGCATATTTAAATGTCCCTTAATGTTGAAAACCCGTTTGATTTGTTCAAACATGGTGAACTAATAGACTTAGACACGAGCCGATGTCAAACTTTTTTCTAAATATGACATGATGCATGGTTCTTAAATAGAGTTTCCACTAAGAGTTGGCTTGACTCGACAAGGTTCCTCCAAACGTACAATTTCGAAGTGGAAAGTGCACAAACTGTCAACAGCTTTGCTAGTTGACTAATTTTGCACATCTTTCCTAAAAGTTATTTTAGTAGTGGAACAACCGTCAGTTTCACGCAATCGCCCTTGTGTGTAAAAATGTGAATTTTCCAGAAGTGGAGGAATGTATGAACGGAATGACAATTATAAAATACATATAATTAAATAAAAATATAAATAACAATTAAAGGATTAGCCAAAACAAAATAATTATCAAAGAAACAAAACAAAGAAAAAGCGTTAGTTCGGCAATAAAAATAATAAAAGCAATAAACTAAACCCGATCATAAAAATTGTAATGGTTAGAATAAAAAATCCCCAGCGGAGTCGCCATTCTGTTGCACCCCACTTTTTCTACCTCCTCCGGACCATGCGCCCGAAGAAGAAAGTAAGTGGTTTCCGACTTGGATAACTCATTTGAGCTGGAGTCTCCACCTAATAAATTTCCTAGGCGTATTAGGTCACCTAAAAGCATTTCCAATTTAATTTAAAGAAATAACTCAGGGTTGGTCTACTAGTCTGAGATTCGGGTAAGTGTTCAAGTTAATCTAGAAGGAAGGGGTTAGGCACCTCCTATGTTCCACAAATCTGGTACCCGGCCTATTTCTAGATTGGGTTTAAACATATTGCTTAGAAAAGGATAAAAGCTAAATAAAATAAACAAAAGGGATATGGGATGTAAAATAAATAAATAGGCAGTTTAATACATTTGCATAAGTAATCTAAAATAATAATTATGTTTCACAAATAGCCACAAATTAAATAATTAAACAATAAATAACTAATTAATCATTTGAATAGATAACCCTAGGTTTATTTATCCTATTCGGATCAGAACCCAGCTTTTATCGGAGAGATAGTTTCATAATCCACTATCGTATATAGCTTGGGTAGTTTCCATCATATCCGAGGGGCTTAAATATCCTTAACCCCATA
>JBBBVM010000114.1:0-11597 GCA_037355625.1 Petunia x hybrida
GGCTGTTCTGTTCTGTTTGTTTAGGAGTTCAAGGGATCAGTTCAGGTGCATGTGTATGCTTGTATGTGTGCCTTTTCTTGTGTGTATCTAATGCTTGACTGTGGATATGCATTATGTGTATGCTCATATGTTATGTGGCCAGTTTGGGGTGGAGTGGTTGTTGTTGTTTGTTTGATTGAAATGAGTTCAGGGAGTCCAGGTCGTGGGATTGTTATCTGGTATATGTTCAGATGTTTTGGAGATAGTGTAGGTCTGTGTCTGGGTTGTGGGAGCATAGCAGGCAGGGTCAGGGAGTTTCTCAGGTAGTTTGTCTAGTATTTAGAACGTTTGGAGATAGTGTAAGCTTGTAGGGGTTATGTGGAGTTCAGTTGTATTGAAGGTAGTTTCATTGTTGGTTCTGGTGAATTGAAGTTCCAGGAGTTCCTAGAGCTCTGAGAGCTTAAAGGGTCTGTCCTGGAGAAGTTTGCAGGTGCTGTTAAGTTTTGGAGGTTTGTTTGGTTCAGTCCAGCTTATGTAGAGGGTCTGTAGGTATTTCTTAGACTCGTCGGGTCTTAGTCCTATTCCATATTTCCTCTGCCCTGTTCCATGTCTGTTATAGTCTAATTAAAAGTTGAACTTGTTGCTCATTACCTTGGTTCTGGATGTATTTGAAAGCATAAAAGTTTTTCATAGTTAGTTTACATTTTTTTTAAAATTCGACTTTGGCATGGGAAAGCTTATCAGGTGACTGGTGAACTAATTTTAGATCATTAATGGCTAGTCGAAGTTTAGTGTTAAGGCTTGACTGTTTTAGTTCATCCCGCATAATTGGAGCCTGAATAGAGTCATGATATTCTCTGATGGTTAACTCTCATGTTGATGTGTTTCTTTTTCGATATTTGGCAAGATTAATAGATAGAATAGTCATTGTAATGTCTTAGTTAGTTCTGTCTCCATCTAGTGTTGATATGTTGAGTTTTATTCACCCTTGAATGAAGCGACTTAAAAGACTTTTTTTTAATCTCACATAATGGTAGCAGGTTTCAAGAAGGATTATTTAAATCTTTATCACGCGTATTGTTAATAACGTAAAGGATTTCATTTAACTGAAAAGCTTGAAATTTTATTCACAACTATATTTTTCTTTTAAGTTGAATCCTGGGGATAGCGTCAAATAAGTTCTCTTGTTAGTAATGAGCAATTCTTTTAGCGGCTAGTGTATCAGCTTTTGTAATTTTCTTGGCTATACATCAAATTCTTGAGCTTGATCTATCTGCTTTTGTTAAGTTGATTTACGCATAATTGTCTTTGAGCCTTCTTTTAGGCTTGCTATCCATTTCTTTTTTCAAATGTGTAAGGTTATTTTATGAACTATCCTTAGCACTTACTAATCCTTATCATCTTGTTTTCTATGTATGAAACAACCTTGGGACGAGTTGGCTTAAAACTCACAAGTTGGGACGGTTGTTTGCATTAGAAGTTATTTGCTCCGCCTCGCATTTTCGGGACTTGATATCCCCGAAAATATAAGAGAGAAAAAATGAAAATAACAAAGTCCAAGGCTCAATGATGAGTTTGCGCTTCCGGGTTCTATCTTCTAAACTCCATCTTTCCCGCTCCTTAGATTATTGTTTCATTATCTATTTAATTAATCTTAAATTGGATCACTTATTTATCTAAGTATCGGTATAATTAAAATTTATCTTATTTATATTATTCATATTATCCTTATATTAAATTAGCTTTATATATTTATTATCCTTAACAAATTCGTGAAAAACCGCCGGATTAACCGCATTTAGCGGATTTTCGAAAGTGCTCCCGCAAGGGACCTTTTTCGAATTTAAAAGAACCACTTACCCTAGAATCTCTGATTTTAATTTAATTTCATTTAATTAAAGAATAAATTGCACTCTTTAGTTAACTTAGGTTCCTAATAATCCTTAAATTAGGTGGCGACTCCAAAGAAAATCCTCTGGAGTCCCATTTTGTTGAAATATACCCGAAACTTGTCTTTTTTAAAGAAAGGGTAATTTTTGGGGTTCAACAGCGTGGCGACTCCGCTGGGGATACGCAAATGGTTCTAACCAAAAGGCTTTCACGAATCTGTTTGTTGTTTGATGAGTTGTATGCTGATATTAATATGCGTAGCTTATTTAATAATTGTTGAAACTAGCATGATTATATCTATTGTTTATTGCGAGCATGCTTAGTTAATTTAGTTGATTGTGTGTGTCACGAAAGCATGTCACTACACCCCTATTTGCGCACATATAAATTGGCATTCCGTTCATACTTCCCCCATTCCTGGGAACCTCTTGCATTTTCACCCCAAATATCTGCGAGGTGCGCCCATGCGCACCCGCACTTTCTTCCACTAAAGAACCCTTGTGACGAGTTGGTACACCGGCGGTCATCGTAGGAGTAATTCGACTGCGAGACCGCTTGCCACTCACTGTTAGCCTCAACCGTTAACCCACTCTTAAAAGGAGATTAGGAGCATGCATGCATTTACACCTTAGTCTGGACCCGGTTCTTGGTACTGCCTCCATAGTTAGGAAAACCGCCTTACGTCAGCGGGTTCTTGAAACCTAACGACAATGCTATTATGTGCTATGTGAAACGAATTATCAGTCCTAACCACGTTTTGAGCAAAATCAGATTTAGAATTTTGTTTCCTATGTTGTCTTTTAGGTCAGAAAATGGAAAGAATTAGCGGAATTGAGATTATAGACGAATTGCAGTCCGGGGAAAGTTAGGCAGATTTGATTGGTTTTGTGTTTTGGAGATGGTACGGTGTAGTGGATCTATGAGGCGAAGCCCCTTGTGTCTTTAAAGATCAGTGGGGTCCCTCTGTGAATGGCTTTGCGTGTGTGCAGGCCCATGTTGACTAACCAACTGCAAAATTCTTATGGAATGAAGTATGCTTGTCGCATTAGGAGAGTGAAGCCCTATGTCTATAAACGACCAATGGGGTCCCTCCTTGAAGACCAGTGCGGTCTTGGCTACCTAGGAAACTCAGAGGCTTGATTAAAGCCGAAGACCAGTGAGGACCCTACGAACAAGGTCTGTGAGCCTTGCAAAACCTAGGAAGCTGAGAGGCTTGACTGAAGCCGAGGACCAGTGAGGTTATATTTGAAAGGCCGATTGGCGCCTTTCATGATTTGCAGTTTGGTATTGTGAAGGCAGTTGGAAATCTCACCCTTGGATGTTATGAAATAATTGGGAGTTGTGCTTGGAGGACGTTGATGTTTGCAAAGGGTATAGAGGTTTGTTTTAGGTTTAGGCATTTGGTGTTTAGAAATTTGGTGCAGATATTGTGGAGAGCATAAGTTGTGTTAGAATTTTGAGTTGGCCCAGCTTTGAGAAGATAGTTGGGATAACAGAATGCGGTGTCGAGGCGGCGAGCTGATTATTATCAATTATTGTTATTATTTATCGCTTACTCTAAATCTGAATTGCTCAAAACTGGCATGAACTCTTTTTCGTTATCATTTGTTGCGCGTCATAGGCCCACCTCTGGCACAAAGGGGCACCTACAGGGTAGGAAGCGTTCGCATTTTCATTTACGCTCAACTACTTGTGTTTGCCACATGTCAACTTGTTTAAAATGCAAAGCGCTACGTGATGCGCGCTACGTGATTTGTGTGCAACTTTGCCAATGACATGCAAACTAACATGGCTACTTTTGAACTTTTCTTTTGTTTTGTTTATCCCCATTCAGAGGTTTGATTTGTGCTGATTTAAGCTGGCTGATCACTCCTATTACACAAGGACAAAGGACCAATCTGCATACTGGTACACATTTCCACAACTGACAATGACTGGAATAGATGATGAACCTGCATACGAGAACAAATCTCACAACTCCTGAATCATCAAGAGGAAATGTCATTATTGCTCAAGACGAACTGATTCTTGAAAGGCTAAGGAACTACAGATGTTAAAAAGATGAGCTGGCTGCGGTATTAAAAGGGCAAACTCCTAAAAACAACGCCGCTACGTGGGCCCGATGCATCACACTCTCTGGTTCAAATGGGGCAATCTCTGAACTCAATTGATGGGGTCGCCAAATATGAACATACCTTTGAACACCCACAATTCTCTAAACAGCACCAGTCCACCAAAGCAACTTTACCATGTGTCAAGCCCCAACTCCAAATAACGCCTCAATCTAGCCAAACAATTAACCGATCCACCCATCTACCCATCACATCAACAACAACCATCATACACCCCGCACCCTGCCAATACTTATTATCAGACAAACACTCCATATCCATACCAAACCTCCACTTACCAAAATGAACCCATCCCGCAAGCTTATACTGAAAATCCATCCGCACCATTTGTCCAAGTGGCGGGTGTCTGGCGGGCAAGATGTTCCTATTGTGCAAATTGATGATTACACCAATCCTCCTTATGTGAAGTTTCAAAAATGGTGGTATAGAAGAGCCAAAAAGGGAGTCGATGGGGGTGAAGATTTGGAGAAAAAGGGTACAAGGTTGGGTGATGAGTGCTCTTAGCAAAGCATCAAAAGGCAAGGACAAGGAAAGTCTAGAATATGAAGACTTGTGCGTTCATCCTGGGATTGAATACCCAGAAGGGTACAAAGTACCAAAGTTTGTTAAGTTTGATGGCAAAGGCAACCCCCGAGCCCATTTGAGAAGGTACTGTGAAACCTTGGGAGTGGGGAAAGATGAAGAGCTCCGTATGAAATTATTCATTCATAGTCTTGAAGGCGGAGCTTTAGACTGGTACTCCGAGCAGGATCCCTCAAAATGGATTAACTGGAGGAGTATGGCCCACGACTTCATGGAGCGTTTTGGTTTCTATGCTGAAATACCATTAGATCGGTTGGCTATTGCAAGGTTTAAGAAGAAGACGACCGAGACTTTTAGGGAATACGCGGTACGTTGGAGGAGTGAGGCGGCCAAAGTTAAGCCTCCCATGAGTGAGGAAGAGTTTGTGGGACATTTCATCGAGACATTGGATGAATTTTACTATGATCAAATGGCATCCATGACTAACTCTACTTTTGCCAATCTAGTGAAAACGGGGAGATGTATGAAGCTGGTTTGAAATCTGGTAGGATCACAAATTTGGCCGCTTTGCAAGCTACAAATAAAGCAATCCAGTCTGGGTCTGGTAATGGCTTTAACAAAAAGAAGAAAGAGGAAGTGGGAGCTGTTGTGGGAGACATCGAGCGTCGACCAGCTGGAAAGTTGAATTTTGACAATCCATCTGCTTTTCCCACCTACCAAAGCCCATCTTACCCAAATTACCCCCACTCACTACCAGATGCCACATGTTCCTTATCCGGTTCATAGTGCACAAGCAAATTACTACCAACCTAGAGCACATGCACCTAATCAATACCCTCGTCAGCCAAATTTTCAAGCACCCCAAAATTACCAGCCTCGTCCTCCTGTTCGTCCCAATGTGCAAGGGTTTAATCCGAATTACGAAAGGAGAGCAACCAAAACCTATACTCCTATAGCTGAGTCATATGGCCAGCTTTTGAGAGACTAAGAAATGCGGGAGTTGTGCAGCCTATCCCTGATAACACTCCAAACCCACCTCCGAAATGGTATGATGCAAATAAGCACTGTGCTTATCACTCAGGGGCAGCCGGCCATGATATTGAGAGATGTTATACTTTCAAAGACAAGGTCGAGGGTTTAATCAAAGCAGGCACCATTCAACTCACCGACACTCAGCCAAATGTGCATGATAATCCTCTTCCCAATCATGGTGACAATGCAGTTAATATGATTTCTCTTGAGGAAGAACCAAATCTGAAGGGCACCATAGTCTCTATCTATGATGTAAAGGTTGATTATATTGCTTTTAAAGTACCTAAGCAAGAACTAACTCTATTGCCAAAGAATGAGGGAACTTTTGGCCTAGGTGGCAACCCCGCTGAAGGAAAGATGGAAAAGGTTGAGTCTGAGAAGAAGCCGACTAGTGTCATGCTACAGCCTCTTTTACCATTGAACCAGTCATTTGTCCAAGCACCAGAAATGGCCATGCAGAATTTGATTGAAGGTGTTGGCAGCCTATTCTTGAATGATGGATTGAAATGCAGTGCAACTATTGAAGATTTTGAGAAAGAGCCACATGTGCAGAATGCTGAACCAAGTGATGTGATGGCTAATTGGACTTGTGGTCCAAAAGAGACTTGATGAATGAACTCGTTATTTTTGTTTTGGCATCACAGTCAGCTTGAGGCCCTGAACTGTGTTTGCTTTATGTTTATGTCTATGTCTTTCAAATAACTTTTTTAAATCCTGCATGTTTACTTTTATGCTGTATCCCTCCCTAAATTAGGTTTTGAATAAACAAATGCACTGCATTCCTACCTTATTATTTTGCTATACTTTAACTATTTATGTGCTTTATTATTTGTTTTTGATTAATATACTTACTACTGTTTCAAATTAAAAACAAGACCTGTTTGAACTTGGCTTGTGACCTATAACGAACAACTGAACAATTTAAGGATGATGCATTGGAAAGTTACTCTTGCACTCTTTGGATATTACATTATCGTTAGAACTTCAAACTGGGGCAGCTTTATTTGCCGGCAATTGGAGCCGAAGCGTTTTATCTATACAAATGGAAGACCTTTATTTTAGAAACCATTCAAGAAGATAAGTTGGAAGATGTTGAATGCGCAAAGAGAAGGTTTGAATAGTTTACTTCAAATCGGGGCAATTGGTGTTGAAGAAGCTCTTTCCTAATTAAGAAGAAGCAACGGGAAAATTTGCGCCAAGCTGGCAATGTCATTACGTGGAAGAACACTAATCCTGGCAGATATTTATAATCAAGTTTGGCCAAAGGTAATCAATGCAGATGCTGTCAAAAGATGCTATGTTTGAGGCAATCGCAAGTTAGCATGGTTTTGAATGTAATCTTTAATGTAATGCGAACTACGCGTAACCTGATTCCCGAGGCGGGATACGTAGGCAACTCATATAGAGTTCGGTTGCACTAGCACAGGAATCCCCTATTTCCTCTTTTATGTACTTTTGAACTACTTCTGACCTGATTCCTGGAATGGCAACAGGATAAGTAGGCAATCCCCATCGGATTCGGTCAAAATATTGTAACACTTTAGGCTTGTTTATCTCTTATGATGTAATGCCGAACTAAGCATCTGGGCAGATGCGTGGATTTTCCAATTCGGATACGGCTTCGTACTTAGATTGCCATATCTTTCCCTAAATATTTATGTAAGCAGAAACTACGCACGGTCTGATTCCCGTGGAGGGATACGTAGGCGCTCTTAACGGGCTCGACTCTATAAATATTAAAATTTTCAGTCTCCCCTAAAGCAAGCAACTGGGGCAATTTTGCAAGATATTTGGAAGATAGAAACTGGGCAAATTTTGCAAAAAAGTTCGAAGGCATAAAGAGTATAACTGGAGCAAATTTTGCAAAATGAGTTGAAGATTCAGAAGATCATAACTGGGGCAGATTTTGCAAAAACGGTATTGCTTATCAAAGGCTAAGATGGCAAAGTTCTAAAAGTATTCAAGATTAGCATAAGTTGCAAAGACAAAGGACGTTCAGTTTGTTTCAAGATATGTCATGAGTTTGAGTTTAAAGCAGAAATTTTAAATGCATTATAAGCTTTTCATTTGCATATCAGTGATTATTTGTTTAATATTTCATCAAATTCCTTTATTTTGCCTCTACCTTGAAATATTATATATATGAGTCATAAATCAAGTCTCTGAGTATAATTTGCAAGCCCAAGTCTAAAGAAGAACGAGGGAAGCAGCGGCAGCAAGTTCAAGATGAATCAGCACAAATCAAACACCCCTCCCCAAAGCTACAAAATTTTCTTTGAGAGCAGGAACATGAAAGCTTGCAATGAAAGGATCATTCGCATTGTGGATGAAAATTATTTGAACACGCATCCAAAGTTGTCTTGCAAATTGCGTCGTATTCCCCTTTTCATGACCTAAAGCATTATGCTTGTCATGAGTTATTGCCGAACAGGCGGCATTTCTACTTCTATGACTTTCATCTCTAATAGGCGACAAAGCCGAGGCAGGTTTTGTGTTTTCAAAACTAAGCCAAATAGGGCATCGCCTTGTTTTAGTTGATAATTCGCACAAGGCCATCCTTGCTGGATTATCTCGCCAATTGATTTATCAATGGCTATCGCACTGACTACATTTCGCATTACTCTGCTTTGCACTTGCTTTAAAAAGTTAATTCCTTGTTTTACTCTTTCAGGTTGACCACCAGGCGGGGCTTCTCCCTTGTTGGACTTTCACGCCTATTGATTCGCTAAATCGCTTTTGCGTTGCTTTACATTTACGCTAAATTGCTTTGCACTTGCTTTCAATTATGCCTTTGCACTTGCTTTATATTATAACTTGCTTTACTTTCAGGTTAACAGGTCAGCCCTGAGACCCTCCTTGCTTTGTGCCGGATCGGATCACCAGCTGATTTGTAGACAATCACTTCCAAGACCCTCCTTGCCTGCGTGCCCGACCGGCTTGCCAGTTGATTTGTCAAGATTGTTCAAATTTCTTTGCATTTGCTTTAAATTATGCCTTCGCATTTTCTTTGTATTACGTCTTGTTTTACTTTTCAGGTTAACAGATCAGTCCCGAACCCTCCTTGCTTCGTGCCGGACCGGTTCGCCAGCTGATTTGTTCGACAATCAACCCCAAGACCCTCCTTGCTTCATGCCCGACCGGCTTGCCAGTTGATTTGTCGCGCTTGTTGAAAAGGATTTGCACTATGCCTTCGCACTTGCGTTATTGCTTCGCCAGTTGATTAGAAGACAATTTATCAAAGATACTGCACCTTGCACTTACAAATTACGTCATGCCTACCGTAAGCAATCGGGGGCCTTATTATGAGTCTATCGTGAGCAAGCGAAGACTTCATTAGCATTGAAGCCTACCATAAGCAATTGGAGGCATTATTCTGAAGCCTATCATAAGCAATTGAAGGCTCTTTTATTATTGATCCTACCGTAAGCAATCGGGGGTGTTATTATCAAGTCTATCGTGTGCAAGTGAAGACTTCATTAGCATTGAAGCCTACCATAAGCAATTGGAGGCCTTATTCCGAAGCCCATCATAAGCAATTGAAGGATCTTTTATTATTGACCCTACCGTAAGCAATCGGGGGTTTTATTATCAAGTCTATCGTGAGCAAGCGAAGACCTCATTAGCATTGAAGCCCACCATAAGCAATTGGAGGCCTTATTTTGAAGCATATCATAAGCAATTAAAAGCTCTTTTGTTATTGATCCTACCGTAAGCAATCGGAGGTCTTATTATCAAGTCTATCATGAGCAAGCGAAGACATCGTTATCATTCGAAGCCTACCATAAGCAGTTGGAGGTTATCATGAAGCCTATCATAGGCAATTGAAGGCTCTTTTAAGTTGAACATCAGATTCAAATAATGATCAGCCTAGAGGTTCTCCGGGCGGAGCGCCTCATCAGTTGATTGGAGGAAGAACTTGTTGATAGCATCACAACCAGCATTTACAATCTTATATTATCCCTTTATTTATTCCTTATTTCAATTATTAGTGTATTAGCAGTCGCTCACTTACCGTTTGTTAAGTCTTTACAGAATTTTGGCAATGCCGTAGCAGCATTTGGAGCAAAACGTGGAACTTTTTCTTAGCAGTGAACTGGGGCAATCGTTGATATGAGCTAGACTCGTCAACGAGGATCTGAAGAATCGCACTCGAACAAGCAAGTTTTACCTAATCTTTCATTCAGATTAGGCGTCAGTTTGAATTCTTTTCTATTCGTGCGCCCTTTCTTTTGTCAATCGTGCGAGTCTTTGTATCTAAGTGTCGTCGAACTACATATGGCCTGATTCTCTTCAGCCCGAGATATGTAGGCAACTCGGAAACCGGAGTTCGGCCATGTCCATAAGCCTCGCATTTCGGTCCTTGGAATCGAAGTCTTGGCTTTACCGTGACGAAATTGGTTTTCACGTCAACTTTCTTTACCCTGAAAACTCTTTCATCCTTTTCGGGTAAAGAGGGGCAGCTGTTGACACCCAATTTCGTCCCGAGACTTAATTAATGACTAATTATTTAAATGAAAACTAATTATTTAAAATAAAATTGAAATTAAAATTTTAATTAAAATTAGCTATAGTAAATTAATTAATTTCAAAAGAAAAGGCTATGTGTGCAATATATAACCCCAATTTCAGCCTACTCGTGTAATTTTTCACTTACTCCTATAATTCCTAAAGTGGGGCTAAAATTGCCTTACGAATCAATTTCCAGCTCACTTTTGCAAACATATATAATACAACCCACGTGCATATCATTTCAGTCCTAATCTCCTCCCCATTTCAGTGTGACCCGACCCGCGATAACCCTAACCCAACCCAAAATCCCCTCTCTTCTCAAGCCTAATCACACAATACGCCAAGATTGTAGTACGATCTGGTCCCCATTCCTTTTCCCTCTCTCTAGTACAAGCAACAACAGATCTTGTTCGTTCATTTTTGAATCGAGGTTCGATCCGAACCGTGACTTCCAACGGGTATTTTCCTCCGAAACAAGAGTGAAAGTGGGACAATCTCGAAGGGGATGGACCATTTTCACCCTCATTTCGAAGGAAAAGGTCGAAGTCAGGGGTGCTTTTGGAATTTCATGAGCGGTCCAAACCCTAAAATTCAGGTATATATTGTTCCTTTGGATTCATTTTCTGGGGGGTTCTGGATTTTTTTACATAAACAAAACGGCAGCATTTCTATACATTGGATATTTTTCTCGCAGTTAAAAAGATATACACATAGCATTTTCAGTTTCTATTGAGATTAAAAAATCGCTTTTGGTTTGAGTCGTCGACCTCGCTCGAGTCGACGACCTTGGTCGAGTCGTCGACATCGCGCGAGTCGCTTAGTCGAGTCGATTCCTTCAGACTTGAGCCTGTTCACTGCCCTTAAGCAGGTTCGGATTCAAACCTTCTGTTGATGTTTTATTGTTTGTTGATTTGTTTGCTGCTAGTTTTAAATGCATATGTCACTTATCGAGTATTCTTAATATTGATGGTGTGTTACATGTTTGATGGAAAGGCTTAGATATTTAAACTAGAACTCGCACTATATGATAGTTTGTTTCTCAGTTCTTCTTCACTTACATGGATATGCTTGAGTCCAAGTTCATTAGTTATTCTTCTATTGATCTCTGTCTAATAAAAAATGGGAATAAAAGATAGTTCTGTCATGTCTATAGGTTCTGTACGTTTGGTTTAGCCTAAAAGTTCTGTTTTGTGCTTATGTAATTTTCTTAAGCTAAAACTGTTTTTTTTAAAAATGATCTTTGAAGGTAAAATTTGGTCTTTAGGGATTTGTTTCTGTTTGTTGTGTATGCCTAGATGAGCCTTAGGTGCTGTAGCTGCCACGTAATCTAGGAGTAGTATGCTAGTAATTCAATTGGTGTGGGTTTGCTCAGGTTGATGTTCTGGAGGAGCCTTTGGGTCTGGTTTATTTGCTAAAGATAAAGGAGCCTCTGGTAGTTGTAGTAGTAGCAGGGAATGCTAGGAGTCCAGTTAGTAGTAGTTTGGTATTAAAAGTGAAGGGGAGCCTAGGTCTTGTTTGTGAGGTTGAAGAGGG
>JBBBVM010000116.1:1200000-1501838 GCA_037355625.1 Petunia x hybrida
ATTTTCATTTTTTTTAATTTTTTTTTCTTTTACATTTTCGGGGATATCAAGTCCCGATAATGCGGAACGGATCAGATAACTTCCAATGCATGCAGCCATCCCATTTGTGAGTTTTATTTCAACTCGTTCCCGAAAGTGTACATGACAAGGAAAAATAAGTGAACAAAAGATTAGCATTCATTCTAAGGCAATCGTAAGCAAATGCAATAACACGCACAAATCATAACACGTTCTATTACGGACTTCCGACACTAATCTATCCCATCGCCTAGACAATTCTCCACACCTTTACTAATTCCGACTACTCCAAATGACAACTCCCAATTACTTTCAAACATTCCGGGATGAACTTTCAATTATTTTCAATACCAGACTGCAAATCATGAAAGGCGCCATTTGGCCTTTCAAAATTAACCTCACTGGTCCTCGGCTTTAGTTAAGCCTCTCAGTTTCCTCGAGTTTGCAAGACTCACCGACCTCGCCTATAGGGCTCCTCACTGGTCCTCGCCTTTAATCAAGCCTCACAGTTCCTAGGTAGCCAAGACCACACTGGTCTCCAAGGAGGGGCCCCACTGGTCATTTAAAGACGCAGGGGCTTCACTCTCCTAGTATGCGACAAGCATACTTCATTTTACCATAAATGCAGCTGGTCAATCAATATCGGCCTGCACACACGCAAAGCCATTCCCGAGAGGGACCCCACTGGTCTTTTAAAATCCCAGGGGCTTCACCTCTTAATATGCAATTTACGTACTCAAATCTCATCCCCATTCATACCTGCATCCCACCATCACAAACTACCTACTTGCACATATATCAAGCACATATACTGCCTGCAGACCTCCAAATTCCTTCCAATCAACAATACACTTTCAGCACAACAAATGACACCTGACCACTGCCCTCACTGGAATTATATCCCCCAGAACCCACACACTAATCAACAATGACATCAAAACCAGATATAGGAGTCTAGGTAGTTCAAGCAGCAAGGTTCCAAGGAGAAGTTTAATTTCAGCTCACTGTTTAACATCTTTCTAAAATGGAAATCACGCAGATTTAAGAGAGATTTCAATCAATTTAATACTACTAGCAACGGACAAGACACTACAGACAAAACATTGAAAGCTAGCAACTAGAAAAACATGATAGACAATGATCATTTACTTTCCAGCACTTGAAGAGATACAGAAAACTATTGTGCTTTATATCAAGAATGAAGGAGTCATTATGATCAAAGAAACTGAGCTTTAATCCATTTCATGAAATGGGCAGACTTCACTTAAAACTGATTAACTTCTCTGCTAATGCAAGAGTTTTAAGAGGGGGGCAATTTTCTTCATGTTTTTTCAATTAAGAGAGACAAATTGACATATCCAGAAAGATGAGGGAACAGCCGACTTGACAGAAGAAATCCAGACAAGCTGGAACCAAAGAGCAATGAGAACACCTAAGAGCTCCACTTGTGAGCTGACTTGCATAGCCTCTAGAATGCAAAGGCACACTCACACCAAGAAAAAGAACAGGGAATGAACACCTAAACTAGAAGAAGAAACTGAAAATAGAGCAACTCCAATTCAACTAAAAAAAAGAAAAAAAAAAAAGGCCAACACCAGAATCCATAGCCTCTAACAACTCTCTAGATAACCCTCACATCCTCACAGAACCTGAATCCTACAAGAACCAGATCCACTCCCTGACCCTCACAGACCAAAAGAACTACTCAGCTGCTACTCCTTTGAACCAGACAGAAAAACACCCTGAACCCCCTGGACCTCACTAAACTGGCAAACAAACTCATCATGCATCCCCTTCACTAGACTCTAACCTTAACCTCAACCCTGAACCTGCTCTGCACCCTGCAGCCTACAAAACAATCCCAGAAATCCTGAACAAGAAACAGGATGCAGACTTCATCTTCTTCCAACATCCTGCACATGCCCTGAACTAAACCCAGACTAACAGAACCCTAAACCTTTCACAAAAACTAAGACTAACTCCCAGCTTCTTTAGGCTCCCAGAACAGGCCCTAACCTTTCTTAAACCTTCAAAGCACTTCAGAAACAGACTAAAACTACTCCAACTCACACATCCCTCACACTCACTACACTAAGATCTGCAGAACATCAGGACCTCTCCAATCACCTTCAAATTCCCAAAATCTCTATCTACACTACCTGAACTACACAAACAGCCCCTACTATCTTCCAAAACGGAGAACAATCACAGGAGCCAAACAAGAACCCCTAAAACTCCCTCACTAACCTGAATAACACCTGCACCTCATTACACACTCCCTCAGCATACCAGACCAACTGCACACCCTAATCAGAAAACAGAACCAGAACAGGACAGCATACTCTCTAAGCAAAACAGAATCCCAAGAATGAACTAGCTTTGTTTCATAAAAATCAACCTTTATCCATTATCCTAGATTCCTTAACATAACTTAAAGACAAGATTTTGCTACTGGATTACCATTACTAACAGTCATTAACCAGTCATATCTCCTATATATATTTCATAGAAATGGTAACAAGTTTACACATACAACAAACAAGATACAGAAAATAGTAAAAAGTTTGAGATTTGACCTGATTTCGCGCAATGAACTAGGGCGACGGATCAAATGTACCGACTCGAACAAAGCGACCACGATTAAAAAAAACTATGACAATGCTCGAACAGAATTCTCTTCCACTCTAGCTAAGTTTAAATAATTTTTATAGTTGAAAAATAGTAAGTATTTTTGCTTTAGATGCTGCCGTTTTTTATGTGTGTAAATCAGAACCCCTAAAAAATGAGAGAAGCAGAGATTAAATACCTCTAGGCTAGGGTTTCGGATCCCTTTTAATACCCCAAAAATCCTTGCTCATTTTCGTATATTCCTTGTAGAACAAGGGTGAATTTGGTCAAATCCCTTAAGGATTGTACCGAATTCATCCTTGTCATCAAGGATATTCCCGTTAGAAATCATCCACGGCTCAGATTGCAACTCAATTTGAAACGAACGGATAGGATTGGTGGAGCTTTGTACTGGGGAGAGAAAATGGAATCAAATTGTACAATTTTTGGACTGTTTTGGAGAGAATCCGAGGGGGAAAAGCAAACGGGTCGTGGGTCGAAAACGGGTCGAAAGAGGGAAAAAGGGTCGCGAGTGAGGGATTGAGGAACTGATTAGGGATTTCTATCTTAAGTATTTTGTTTTAAAAGGGGTTTGCAAGGGTGGGTCGGATATGAGGTTATGTTTTGCGATTTTGGCCTTTTTTACACAAAATTATCAATTTGACTATTTAAAATTTATAAAATTGCCCTTTTCGGCACATCTTTTAATTAAATATACTTTATTATTTAATATTAACTTAAAGTCGGGGAAAAATTGGGTGTCAACAGCTGCCCCTCTTTACCCGGAAAAGGATGAAAGAGTTTTCAGGGTAAAGAAGTTGACATAAAGCCAATTTTGTCGCGATAAAGCCAAGGACTTCTGATTCCATGGACCAAAAGGCGAGGCTTATGGGTATGGCTGAACTCCGGTTTTCGAGTTTCCTACATATCTCGAGCTAAAAGAGAATCAGGCCATATGTAGTTCGACGACACTTAGAAACAAAGACTCGCATGATTGACAAACGAAAGGACGCACGAATAGGAAAGAATTCAAACTGACGCCTAATCTGAAATGAAAGATTAGGTAAAACTTGCTTGTTCGAGTGCGATTCTTCAGATCCTCGTTGACGAGTCTAGCTCATATTAACGATTGCCCCAGTTCACTGCTAAGAAAAAGTTCCACATTATGCTCCAAATGCTGCTGCGATGCCGCTAAAATTCTGTAAAGACTTAACAAACGGTAAGCGAGCAACTGCTAATAAACTTTGATAATTTTGGAATAAGGAAGTAAATAAAATGATAATATAAATTGTAAATGCTGGTTGTGATGCTATCAACAAGTTCTTCCTTCGACCAACTGACGAGATGCTCCGCCCGGAGAACCTCTAGGCTGATCATTATTCTGAAACAGTAAAGTAAGACAATAAGTAAAGCGAAAATGAATTGTAAAATGCAAGGCTTTCATACGATAAGCTGACTAACGAGACATGATGTCTCAAGTCGAATCATGTACTTCAAATATAATCATGCCAATGTTGCAAGACAACCGACGTCGCGAAACACTCCGGAAGCGGTGTTTCAGCCGACTTGTCTTAGACTATCAATCTACTTTAAATATGACATGCCAATATTGCAAGACAACCAACATCACGAAACACTCCGAAAGCGGTGCTCCAGCCGACTTGTCTTAAACTATCATTAAATGCCAATATTGCAAGACAACCGACATCGCGAAACACTCCGAAAGCGGTGCTCCAGCCGACTTGTCTTAAACTATCATTAAATGCCAATATTGCAAGACAACCGACATCGCGAAACACTCCGAAAGCGGTGCTCCATCCGACTTGTCTTAAACTATCATTAAATGCCAATATTGCAAGACAACCGACATCGCGAAACACTCCGAAAATGGTGTTCCAGCCGACTTGTCTTAAACTATCAATAAATGCCAATATTGCAAGACAACCGACATCGCGAAATACTTCGAAAGCGGTGTTCCAGCCGACTTGTCTTAAACTATCAATAAATGCCAATATTGCAAGACAACCGACATCGCGAAACACTCTGAAAGCGGTGTTCCAGCCGAATTGTCTTAAACTATCAATAAATGCCAATATTGCAAGACAACCGACATCGCGAAACACTCCAAAAGCGGTGTTCCAGCCGACTTGTCTTAAACTATCAATAAATGCCAATATTGCAAGACAACCAACATCGCGAAACACTCCGAAAGCGGTGTTCCAGCCGACTTGTCTTAAACTATCAATCTATTTTAAATATAACATGCCAATATTGCAAGACAACCGACATCGCGAAACACTCCGAAAGCGGTGTTCCAGCCGACTTGTCTTAAACTATAAATGAATGCCAATATTGTAAGACAACCGACATCGCGAAACAATCCGAAAGCGGTGTTTCAGCCGACTTGTCTATCAATATCGCGAGGTAAATTCTATAACAATGTTAAGATTCGAGAAAAAAAAAGCGCCGCCTTTTCGGCAATAATCCAATGTAATGCTTGATGCCGCAAGAGTAAATTAGAATGATCTGTCAAGCCAAATCATTTGCATTGTCAACTTGATTGGTGTTGCTCGTATGGATAGTGGTGCAAAGTATTGAATGCTCCCTTCAGTTCTTATTGAATCTGATGTTCACTTCCTCGGCTTCATTGCTTATTCGGGAATGAAAACATAGAGGCAGAGATGCCGCCTGTTCGGCAATAACCCATGACGAAGCATAACGCTTCAAGTCCTGAAAAGGCAATGCAACGCAATCTGCAAGGCAACTTTGAATGCACGTTCAATAAATTGTTCATCCATAGTGCAAATGATCCTTTCATTGCAAGCTTTCATGTTCCTGCTCTCAAAGAAAAATTTGTTAGTCTTGGGGAAGGGTGTTTGATTTGTGCTGATTCATCTTGAATTTGCTGTTGTCGCTTCCTCTTCTTCGTGAGACTTGGGCTTTGAAAACCATCCTCGGAAACTTGGTTTATGAACTCAATAGTATAACTCATCTTAATATAGAGGCAAAATAAAATAATTTGATAAAATAGTAAGCAAGTAATCATTGATATGCAAGTGAAAAGTTTATAATGCATGTAAAATTCTTGCTTTAACTCAAACTCATGACATATCCCGAAACGAACTGAACGTCCTTTGTATCGCAACTTGTGCTAATCTTGAATACTTTTAGAAGTTTGTCGCTTCATCCTTTGATAAGCAAACCAATTTTTGCAAAGATCTGCCCCAGTTATGAACTTCCAAATCTTCTACTCATTTTTCAAAATTTGCCCCAGTTGATATCTTTCAAATCTTCAAATTATCTTGCAAAATTGACCCAGTTTTATCTTCCATATCTTCAAATTATCTTTGCAAAATTGCCCCAGTTTTATCTTCCCTATCTTCAAATTATCATTGCAAATTTTGCCCCAGTCGCTTGCCTTAGGGGAGACTGAAAATTTTAATATTATAGAGTCGAGCCCGTTAAGAGCGCCTACGTATCCCTCCACGGGAATCAGACCGTGCGTAGTTCTGCTTACATAAATATTTTTTGGGAAAATATGGCAATCTAAGTACGAAGCCGTATCCGTATTGGAAAATCCACACATCTGCCCAGATGCATAGTTCGGCATTACATTATAAAAGATAAACAAGCCTAAAGTGTTACAATATTTTGACCGAATCCGACAGGGATTGCCTACTTATCCTGTTGCCATTCCAGGAATCAGGTCAGAAGTAGTTCAAACTTACATAAAAGAGGAAATAGGGGAAATTCTAATATTAATGCAACCAAACTCTATGTGAGTTACTACGTATCCCACCTTGGGACTCAGGTCACGCGTAGTTCGCATTACATCAAAGATTACATTCAAAACCATGCTAACTTGCGATTGCCTCAAACATAGTATCTTTTGACAGCATCTGCGTTGATTGCTTTTGGCTAAACTTGACCATCCATTTCTGCCAGAATCAGTGCTCCTCCGGACAAAACCCGATGAACCACATATGGACCTTGCCAATTCGGTGCAAATTTGCCCCTTGCTTCTTCTTGATTAGGAAATATCTTGTTTAGCACCAATTGCCCCGGTTTGAAGTCTCTCACTCTCACTTTCTTGCCAAAAGACTTGACCATGCGATTTTGATAAAGTTGCCCATGTTGCATTCATTCTTTTCTCATCAATAAGCATCAACTGTTCACATCTGATCTTCACCCATTCAGCATTTTCTAACTCAGCTTCTTGAATGACTCTCAAGGAAGGAATTTCTACCTCCGCGGGTAAGACTGCTTCTGTGCCATACACCAAAAGATAGGGAGTTGCCCCAGTTGACGTTCTAATGGTGGTGCGGTACCCAAGAAGTGCAAAAGGCAACTTTTCATGCCAATCTCTATAATTGTCAATCATCTTGCGAAGAATACGCTTGATGTTCTTATTTGCTGCTTCAACAGCTCCATTCATTTGAGGCCGGTATGCAGTAGAGTTGCGATGAGTAATCTTGAAGCTTTCACAATTTGCCCTAATTAAATCACTATTCAAATTTGCACCATTATCAGTGATGATTGATTCAGGAACTCCGAATCTACAAATGATATTGTTGTGCACAAAATCTGACACCACTTTCTTGGTTACGGACTTGTGAGAAGTTGCTTCCACCCACTTGGTGAAGTAATCAATAGCCACCAAAATAAAGCGATGTCCATTTGAGGCGGCCGGCTCAATAGGACCAATAACATCCATTCCCCAAGCAACAAAAGGCCAGGGAGAACTCATTGCATCAAGTTCGGAAGGAGGTCTTTTGATCATATCTCCGTGAATTTGACATTGATGGCATTTCCGCACAAACTGAACACAATCAGTTTTCCATAGTTAGCCAAAAATAACCGGCTCTCAAGATCTTCTTTTCCAATACAAAACCATTCATATGCGGCCCACAAACTCCCGCATGCACTTCCGTAAGCAATTTATTTGCTTCAACTGCATCAACACATCTTAAGAGTCCTAAGTCTGGGGTCCTCCTATATATGATTTCACCGCTTAGAAAGAATTGATTTGCTAACCTCCGAATGCTCTTCTTTTGGACACTTGTTGCATTTTCAGGATAACTCCCAACCTTGAGATAATTCTTGATATCAAAATACCAAGGATGGCCATCTCGCTCTTCCTCAACTTGAAAACAATAAGCTGGCCTATCATGCAATTCAATTTCGATATGATCAATATAATTCTTGTCAGGATGTTGGATCATGGAAGATAATGTTGTCAAAGCATCGGCAAACTCATTTTGAAGTCTTGGAACATGCTTGAACTCAATCTTTGCGAATCTTTTGCACAATTCCTTGACACAACGCAAATAAGGAAGAATCTTTGCATTCTTGGTGTTCCACTCACCTTGTACTTGGTGAATCAGCAAGTCGGAATCCCCAATCACTAAAAGTTCTTGAATATTCATATCAACTGCCAATCGAAGACCCAAAATGCGTGCTTCATATTCAGCCATATTGTTAGTGCATGGAAATCTGAGCTTGGCCGAAACAGGATAATGCTGACCCGTTTCAGAAATTAAGACAGCTCCAATACCAACACCTTTGAAATTTGCTGCTCCGTCAAAGAAAAGACGCCAACCATCATATTCATAAGAGATGTCTTCACCCAGAAACAAGACCTCTTCATCGGGAAAGTAAGTTCTCAATGGTTCATTGATGTTCGGCATTTTATGCCTACTTTTCCTTAATATTTCCGCATATTTGAGCTTGTTTTGCACTCGTTTGGTAGCTTGTGAATGTGGTTTTACACTGATTTTATGTCGTGCATGTGTAGGTTGTTACGCGATGCATTTGGAGCTTTTCGGAGCTTGATTGAGCATGAATTGGTTGAAGGATGGTTGAAGATTGGATTGAGCACACAAAGGCACGACACGAGCGAGGATTCGGACCAAGGAAGAAGCAGTTGGCTTGGCGCCATAGGCCACGCGCTGCGCTACCCAACGCGCGCAGAGGCTGGGCGCGATGGCCCACGCGCCGCATGGCCAAGGCGTGCAGTTGTGGGCGTGGTCTGATTGTTTGCACGCTTTCCGAGGCACGGGGCGCCCATTATAGCGCCCCTTGTGCGCGTTTTTACTTCCTATTCCTTCTAGCATTGGGTCTAACTTATTACTAAGGGTTTGGAAACATTATAAATAGTTCTTTACTTAGTTTTTGTAAGGAGTTCTTGACTTTGGAGCAATATTGAGAGCTACACACTTCATTGAACAAGGGTTATTCCCAATCTTTCATCTATTACATCAATTATTTCATTATTACACCAAATCTTTGCCTTGTGATTATGAATATGTGTGGCTAATTTCCTAACGTTCTGGGGTTAGAGTTTTACATGAAGGTTGATTGTTGAAGATTGATTCTCATTGATTGAATCCCATAACGGGTTACTTATTCTTTCTTGATTTCACTTGTATAATTGTTAGAGCTCGATAATTATACATCATCTATGGTTTTTGGGTTGAACTCGAAAGAGAGAATCTAATTACGTAATAAGAAAGAATAGAACTAGTTTGTGAACCCGGGCATCGGGAAATCAATTCGAAGGTAGGATAGACATATACTTGCTTGCCTAGTTTAACTCATTACATGAATCTTAATGCGTGCATGTGATTTAACCCATAGACATATAGGGATTGAAGTAGCTTGCATAGACTGTGAAGAACTGAAAGGTTTTCACAGTTACATTTACTCTGTTAGTTAGTAACTCGGGATTTAAGAAGTGGAATCAATTGGATACATCAACTGGATTGTTCGTAACTCTGACCCTAGACCGCTCTCTTGATTTTGTTAACAACCAAAATATTGCTCATTGCTTGACTACACTACTAGCACTTTACTTACTGCGTTTTAGTTATAAAAACTCTTACAACCATTGGAAAAAGACCCCTGGATAGTTTGTTCAGGAATTGTTTATTAAGCACTAGTCTGCATAGTCCTCGTGGGAACGATACTCGACTTTGTCACTTTATTACTTGGCGACCGCGTATACTTGCGTGTGCGTTTGGGAGCAACAAGTTTTTGGCGCCGTTGCCGGGGACTAATTACGGACTATTTTCTTTTGAACAATTACTTAATTGCTATTCAGGTTTAATTTTTTGTTGAGTTTCTTGTGCTGTTTCAGGCAATAGGTTTTGAATGCAAAGGAACAAAAAGGACGAATCACTCGCACCTTTTGATCTCGAGCCTGAAAGAACCTTGTGAAAAGCAAAAAGGGAAGCGAGAGATCGAGAAGCATTAGCAATCGTACTTGCCTCTCTACCTGTTGAAATGGCTGAAGAACAAGCAGTAGCAGTGCGAGATATGGCTCTTCCTAGTCTGAAAGGAGTAGAGTCAAGTATTGTGAAGCCTGCTATTACTGGAAACTTTGAGATCAAGCCCGGCATGATTCAGTTGCTGCATGTGACGGGGCAATATGGTGGATTCCTGCATGAAGATCCGCAGCAACACCTGCAGAACTTTCTGGAGATCAGTGATACTTATACACCGGCAGGTGTGCCTACTGATTATGTGCGAATGACTTTGTTCCCATTTTCATTGATTGGGACAGCAAGGAAGTGGTTAAAGGCTGAAAAGCCTGGGTCTATCACTACTTGGAAGGATTTGGCTAAGAAATTCTTAGCTAAGTTTTATCCGTCTGCCAAGACGGCCAGGTTGAGGAGCGCAATTTTGTCCTTCAGGCAGTTCGAAGGCGAATCATTATATGCAGCCTGGGAGAAATTTAAAGCTTTATTGAGAGATTGTCCACACCACAACCAATCTAATGAGGTTATTGCACACACTTTTGTTGAGGGGTTGAACCAACATACTAAAATTGTGGTTGATGCTGCTGCTGGAGGCCAAGTGCTGGCCTTAAATTTTGAACAAATCTATGACTTACTTGATAAGTTTTCACAGAGCAATCCTGATTGGCAGGGTGATGGCAGAGCTAATATGCATATGGAGGGGGCTAGCAGAGCTAATACGCAGAAAGCTACTGGGATACTTCAACTAGATGGAATTACAGAGCTGCGAGCGAAGATGGATGCTATTTCTAATCAAATCAGCAAGCTGACTCTCCAAGCGAAGCCACAACCAGCTCCAGTGCAGCAAGTTCATACCTTTTGTGAAGTATGTGGTGAGGATCATAGCACTGAGGTTTGTCCCTCTAACCCAGAGTCAGTATATTATGTGGGTAATCAGAACAGATCACAGGGCCAAAATCGCAATCAGTATGGTAATAATTATAACACGGGTTGGCGTAATCACCCAAATTTTTCCTGGAGGGATACTCGTGAGCAGTTTCAGGGTAATGAGAGAGCCCAATTTACTCAAAGCAATGCACCACAGCAGGGGTCGCAGTCACAGGCTCAACCACAGCAGTCTAATTCAGTTGAGGATATGCTTAAGAAAATTCTTGCAGGGCAGCAAAAGCTCATGGATGATTCAGCATCTCAGGCACAAACAATTAAAGATTTGAGCAATGCGCAGAAAGATCTTGAAAGACAATTGGGGCAGCTTGCTGGAGCACAAAATAATAGACCTCGGGGTGCTTTACCGAGTGATACAGAGAAGAATCCTAGAGAATTTGTGCAAGCAGTGACTTTGAGGAATGGAAGAACACTGGAAGAAGTTCCCCCAAAGCCAAAGAAGCCTGTTGGTGAGTTAGAGCCAAATGTTGATAGGGAAGTGGAAAAAGAAGCAGAGATAGTAATAGCAAAGCAGCCCGAGTCTGCTATTGTGAGACCACCACCACCTTTCCCGCAGAGACTTCAGAAGCAGAAAGTTGATGCAGCATGCAAGAAATTTTTGGAGATATTGAGTCAAATTCAGGTAAATATTCCTTTGGTGGAGCTTTTGCGGGATGTTCCCAAATATGCTAAATACATCAAGGATATTGTTGCTAACAAGAGAAGATTGACTGAGTTTGAGACAGTTTCACTTACTGAGGAGTGCAGTTCCAGAGTTAGAAGCAAGCTTCCGCAGAAATTGAAGGACCCGGGCAGTTTTACCATCCCTTTGAAAATTGGGGAACATGAGGTTGGTCGTGCTTTATGTGATTTGGGTGCTAGTGTGAATTTGATGCCTTCTTCAGTTTTCAGGAAGCTAGGCCTGGGTGAGCCACGACCCACTACTGTGACCCTGCAGCTTGCTGATAGATCTTTGACATGCCCCGAGGGGATTATTGAGGATGTGCTTGTACAAGTGGGTCAGTTCATATTACCCGTTGATTTTATTATTCTTGATTATGAAGCTGATCCTGAGGTTCCTCTCATCTTGGGAAGAGGATTTTTGGCTACTGCTGATGCTGTTATTCGAGTCAGAGCTGGAAAGATGATTATGAAGGCAAATGGGGAAGAAGTTGCGTTTAATATGTTCAGAGCTACCCAGCTTCCTTCTCATTATGAAGAGTTGTCCATGGTAAAAGTGATAGATGATGAATTGACTGCTGATGAGAGGTCATTCTTGGCTTCTAATGTTGATTCTTTAGAAAGGGCACTCTTATGTGATGATGATGATATCCTGACGGATGACGATACTGAAGAATATGTGGAGGTTCTTAATATGCAGAGTAGATTCATCCCAGGGTGGAAGAAATTTGAGGAGCTTGATAGACCGTTGACCTTAACTCCTGCTAAACCGTCTATTGAGAGAGCTCCTAATCTTGAGCTCAAACCTCTACCCGCATATTTACGTTATGCTTATTTGGGTGAAGGTAATACTTTGCCCGTGATCCTTTCTTCTTTGCTGTCTGATGTGCAGGTTGAGAAGGTGTTGCGAGTATTGCGAGAGCGCAAGAGAGCTATTGGCTGGACTATTGCTGATATTAGAGGGATTAGACCTTCTTTCTGCATGCATAAAATTCTCTTGGAGGAAGATCATAAGCCATCCATAGAGCAATAGAGGAGGCTAAATCAAATCATTAAGGAGGTGGTGAAGAAAGAAGTTATCAAGTGGCTGGATGCTGGTATTATTTTTCCTATCTCTGACAGCAAGTGGGTGAGTCCAGTGCAATGTGTTCCTAAAAGGGGGGGCATGACAGTGGTGAAGAATGAGAACAATGAGTTGATTCCTACAAGAACTGTTACAGGGTGGCGAATTTGCATTGACTATAGGAAGCTAAACAAGGCCACCAGGAAAGATCACTTCCCACTTCCTTTTATTGATCAGATGTTGGATAGACTTGCAGGCCATGAGTACTACTGTTTCTTGGATGGGTATTCGGGCTACAATCAAATTGTGATAGCCCCTGAAGACCAAGAGAAGACCACTTTTACTTGCCCATATGGCACCTATGCATTTAGGAGGATGCCATTTGGGTTGTGTAATGCCCCGGGGACTTTTCAGCGGTGCATGATGGCTATTTTCACTGATATGGTGGAAAATTTTGTGGAGGTATTTATGGATGATTTCTCAGTGGTTGGTGACTCTTTTGATGAATGTTTGAAAAATCTTGATGTTGTGCTGAGCCGTTGTGAAGAAACAAATCTGGTGCTGAATTGGGAAAAATGTCACTTTATGGTTCAAGAAGGCATAGTACTTGGGCACAAGGTGTCAAAGCAAGGGATTGAGGTTGACAAAGCGAAGATTGAGGCTATTGAGAAATTACCACCACCTATCTCTGTTAAGGGGGTGCGTAGTTTCTTGGGACATACAGGGTTCTATAGACGTTTCATAAAGGACTTCTCCAAAATTTCCACTCCCTTGTGCAAATTATTAGAGAAGGATGTGAAATATGTGTTTGATGGTGCTTGTCTCAAGGCGTTTGAAGAGTTGAAGAAAAGGTTGGTGACCGCACCAATCATCATTGCTCCTGACTGGTCTTTGCCATTTGAATTGATGTGTGATGCGAGTGATAATGCTATTGGGGCTGTTCTAGGCCAAAGAATTGGAAGAATCTTTCACTCCATCTATTATGCAAGCAAGACGCTTGATGCAGCCCAGTCTAATTATACCACCACTGAGAAAGAGTTGCTAGCCGTGGTTTATGCCTTTGATAAATTCAGATCTTATTTGGTTGGCAATCGAGTTGTTGTCTACACTGATCATGCCGCAATCCGGTATTTGTTTGAAAAGAAGGACTCCAAGCCTAGACTCATTAGATGGGTTCTCTTATTGCAAGAGTTTGATGTTGAAATTCGAGATCGCAAGGGTACTGAGAATCAAGTTGCTGATCATTTGTCAAGGCTGGAGAATAGAGATCATGTAGATGAAGGGCCCGAGAGAGATTAAAGAGGTGTTTCCTGATGAGCAAATTTTTGCTCTTGATGCAGCTGAGGTGCCATGGTATGCTGACATAGTGAATTTACTTGTGAGTAATGTGTACCCCCCTGGGGCAACTGCTGAGCAAAAGCGTAAACTCCTTCATGAGAGCAGATTTTATGTGTGGGATGAGCCCTATTTGTACAAGATAGGAGTTGATCAACTAGCTAGGAGATGTATTCCAAGGGAAGAAGTAGAGCCGATTCTACAGAGCTGCCATTCCTCTCCTTATGGTGGCCACCTTGGTGGAGATCGAACAGCTGCAAAGGTACTTCAATCTGGTTTCTTTTGGCCTACTTTATTTAAGGATGCTCATGCACTAGTGAAGCAATGTGGTCGTTGCCAAAGAACGGGTACCATTACTAGGCGCCACGAGATGCCTTTGAACAATATCTTGGAGATTGAGTTGTTTGATTGTTGGGGTATTGATTTCATGGGTCCATTCCCACCTTCTATGGGCAATAAATACATCCTTGTAGCAGTTGATTATGTGTCGAAATGGGTGGAGGCTATTGCACTTCCAACGAATGATGCGAGTGTGGTGGTGAAGTTCGTGAAGAAGAATATTTTCACTCGTTTTGGGACGCCGCAGACTATCATTAGTGATGAAGGTACGCATTTTTGTAACCGGTTGTTCAATAAGTTATTGGCTAAGTATGGGGTTCGCCACAAGGTGGCTACTGCTTATCATCCCCAAACTAGTGGCCAAGTGGAAGTGTCTAACAGAGAGATCAAGCAAATCTTTGAGAAGACTGTGAATGCCTCGAGGAAGGATTGGGCTATGAAGTTAGATGATGCTCTTTGGGCCTATCGAACTGCATTCAAAACACCTATTGGAACCTCTCCATATAGGCTTGTTTATGGTAAGGCCTGTCACTTGCCGGTTGAATTAGAGCATAAGGCGTATTGGGCTATTCAAAAGCTCAACCTTGATATGGCCTTAGCGGGTGAGAAGAGGATGCTCCAATTGCATGAACTTGAAGAGTTCCGTTTCCATGCGTATGAAAATGCGAAACTATACAAGGAACGGACAAAGAAATGGCATGATAAGCACATTGAGCATCGTTCTTTTGAGCCCGGGCAGCGTGTATTGTTGTTCAACTCGAGGTTGAAATTATTTCCGGGCAAGTTGAAGTCGAGATGGTCGGGGCCTTTTGAAGTTGTTCGTGTTACCGCACAGGGTGCGGTTGCATTGAGAGCCCCGGGTTCTGAGAACGCATTTTTGGTTAATGGTCAACGGGTGAAACATTATTGGGGAGGTGCGGTGAATCACCGCACTTCCATTACTTTGAGGGACCCGTGATTTATCCCCGTCGTGCCACGACAGTAAATAAGGCGCTTCTCGGGAGGCAACCCGAGTTTGTACTTGTAATAGTTTAGTTTTTTTTTTTTTTTTTTTTTTATAGTGTCACGTAGTTGTTGTTTTTGTGTGTCGTTTTTGTAGGAATTGGGTGAGCTAAACAAGGTGAAATTGATGCATTGAGGGGTGCGGGACGTCTCGAGTCATGTCTCGCGCTTGGATTTGTACTTGGAATCGAAAATCGATGCGAAAAAACGTGCTCGGGCGCGTTCGGGAGTGCCCCGCGCCTCCCAACGCGCAAGAAAAAAGCTGAAGCAAAGAGGCTTGGCGCGGTTGGGAGCGCCCCGCGCCTCCCACCAGGCCGAGTTAGGCAGAAACTCACAAAAACTGCCCGCGATGGGCTTGCGCCGCGGAGGCAAACTCGGCTGGCTAAAAATTTGGTTCCAAATTCGGGTCAACGGGTTTGACCCGCGAATTCTTTAATCCCAACCCCTATATCCCGATTTCTAACCCATTTTCTTCATTATTTTCACTACAAACACTCTCTAAACACACACTAATTCACTTGCGACACTTGGAATCATTCCAACTCATTGTGCAATCAACTCTAACACATTCAAGTAAGTACATTCCTACTCTTCCTTCTCAATAACATGTAAGTTGCATTCATTATTGCTCATGGGGGATTTCTTAGCTAGTTACAAGCTTGTGCATAAAAATTCAATCTTGTTGTGCTTAACTTGTCAATGATGCTTGGTATATAACTTGTGACTTGTAAAAAGAGATCTCCCAACAATTTGGGAGGGTTGGCACATTACAAAATCTATAGAAATTGCTAGTTTAAAGTTGTGCACACTAGGTGTTTGTGAAAAAGCCTAAATGATGAAAATTCAATGACATTGTGAATTCTTGAGTAGCAATGCATTCCTTAGGCTTATTATGAACATTAGGTGTTGCATACACACAAGAATTGATCATGATGCACCCACACTAGCTTGATTTTCAAAATTCAAAACGTGGCATATTTTGCCCAAGGCTAGTTTGGCTTAAGTGTGGGGTTGCTCGTGCCATTGAATTGAGTAATCGACACATAGAGTGTGTGATAAGTGTGGGGTGGTACCCTCTCAATCTTGAATTGTATTTTTGGTGCTTAGCTATACATCTCACATTGATCTTTGTGTTTGTGTAGGTACCATGGTAGCCACACCTCATAAGGCTAGTTCTTCATCCACCGCGGGCCCGAGGAGAGCACCTCAAGCCGGGCCTTCTTCCACAACGCAAAAGGGCAAGGCACCGGCCAAGCCCAAGGCAAAAGCAAAGGCAAAGGCAAAGGCTAAGATTCCAAAGGACGCGGTGCCGATACCACGTCCCGGAGGCAAGACCCGGTATGGCCTCCCTTTTGTAAAGAAGGGGGATCGCCAAACATGGTACAAGAATGTGCGGCTTGCGGGGTACATACTCGAGCAAGCCATTGATAAACGGCCGGTGATGCAAAATTTTAGAAGTGTGGCTGAGGCGATCATTGCCCTCAAGTGGGACTCGGTGTTTGAGAGTCCGGGGCACGCCAACTTGGACATGGTCCAAGAATTGTATGCCAACTGGGAGCCCGAGGAAGCTTGGAGAGAAGATGATGTGGTGACGGTTCGGGGAGTGAAAGTGAAGTTGGATCCGACGTCATTGAATGCCTTCTTGGGGGTCGATGACCCCGATTATGAGGATTTGAGAGAGTACATCAAGAAACCGGATTACACGGCCCTGCGGGATACCCTATGTGGTGAGGGCTCCACTCATAAGTGGGGGCGAGGTGCGGCTGGGAGACACAAGTTTATGCATTTCTCACAGTTTCTCAAGCCGGCTCGTGTATGGATGAGGTTCATAAATGCACGGATACTACCATGTTCCCATTACTCCGAGGTCACTAAGACTCGAGCGTGCATGGTGTACTTTTTCATGACTGGGAGGCCGGTGAACATAGGATACTACATGTTGCGTGTGATGAAAGAGCAACGAAAAGAAAAATCATGTAGTCGATTGTACTTTGGGAACCTCTTGACCCGTTACTTAGAGAAGGCGGGCGTCCCCATAGATGAGATTGGGGATCGCATTGTCCCTGATATAGGGAAGCCTTTTGACATTGCTTCGGTCAAGGGGGTGATCACCACGGCACAGGTAAAGCTGACGGCTGACGAGTGGCGGGAGTCAGACGCCAACTTGTCCGCGCGTCAGTACTTGATGATTGAGGCGATGGCCCGTCAGTCGGGCGTTGATTTGACTGCTATTGACCGCAAGGTCCCGCTTGTGGAGACCTCGAAGGGTCTGCTTGGCATGGTTCGAGCTAGAACGATGGATCCGCAGGAGGATGAGAACACGGATTCAGATGTTGTGGCCAATGATCCGGACACTGAGTATGAGACTAATGCTGAGGGCGGTGGCGCTGATGAGGAGGAGGCCTAGGTCCACACTCCTGCGCACCACCCGGATTTCAGGGCAGTTTTCTTGTACTCTTACTTTTGCACTTACTTCTTTGTCGCACTGGGACATTGCTTAGTTTAAGTGTGGGGTGGGGTACTGCCCTTTATCTATTTTTGAGGTTTAGGATGCATGTACCTTAGGACTTTTTCTTTTGTCACTTGACTTTGTTTTGATTTATTTCTTGCTTTAATATATGAAAAAAAATTAGAAAACCAATGAAAAATTCCAAAAAGATTTTCCTTTTAGTTTTATTAGTGGTACATGTCATCCGCCCGTGGTTTTTCTTATGGCCACGGTTCTTTTCCACGGGGAGGCCTTTGAACCGGGTAGTTTTTATTTTTAGGATTAGGATAGTTAGTTGTAGGTGACCCTAGATGTAGGAAAAAGGTAGAATACTAGGTGCCTTTGATTTGTTTGATACCGATGGATTTGGACTTGATTGCATGTGCTATTTGTGGTGTCCTTGAGTTTTAATTTTGATGCATGCCTAGGACAAACATGGAACGACCCCCTTGAGATGCTTGAGTCCGCTTGCTTGACTTGATTGTTAACCTTTGTGCATGAGTGCTTAAATTTCCACAAGTTGCATTCTAGAAGCTTAGTTGAGAGTTGTTGATGGAACCTCTTTGTGTGGATCATGTGCAATGTGAGTTGTGAGGCATGTTCTTGTTTACTCCATGTTTGCATATTAATGTCTAGAACTTGCCCCGTGTGTGTGCAAAGTGAAATCCTAGGTTTGCTCTAGTCGGGAAATGATACAAGGCCTTCTTTTTGTTAGCCTACCCTTACATATATACCTTGGAAAAAAATTGTTGTTGTGATACTTGTGATTGGGTGGTTTGATGAGAATTGTGCTTGAAATTAAGTGTGATGTATTAAAGTGCTTAGGGAGGTAGTCACTATTACCATATGTATCCTACCCGCCCCTTAGCCTACATCACGACCTTTCTAAAGTCCTAGTTAATCCCGATTGGAGTGAGCCTACATTAGTGGAGTCCTACACTACGGGCAAGCCTATGGTACGTTGTGTGTGACATGTGAGCCTTTCATGAGAGTGAGTGAATTCATTTGTTATTGCCCCCGTTCTATTCATGATAATTTTTTGTTGTGTGTGATCTTTGGGGGGGCACTCTCTTTGATATTGGTGAGGGTACGTGGTTTGCATGAAGTAGGTAAAGTTGATGGCTCTTGCTTGAGTAGATAGGTGTGATTTTGTGGGAGCATGGTTGCATTAAGTTGAGTTTGTGCATTTGAGCTATTTTGGGGTGGTTGTTCTCATATTTTTGGTTTTGGTAAATTGTTGGCATGTTGTGGATCCATAGTAGTCATGTGTGCATTGGTTCAATGGTCGGTATCAACCATAGTCATAGGCAGACCTGATTTACCTAGGATGGGAAGTGAGATGTGACTTGCTCGAGGGCGAGCAAAGGTTCAAGTGTGGGGTGGTGATGTTCGGCATTTTATGCCTACTTTTCCTTAATATTTCTGCATATTTGAGCTTGTTTTGCACTCGTTTGGTAGCTTGTGAATGTGGTTTTACACTGATTTTATGTCGTGCGTGTGTAGGTTGTTACGCGATGCATTTGGAGCTTTTCGGAGCTTGATTGAGCATGAATTGGTTGAAGGATGGTTGAAGATTGGATTGAGCACACAAAGGCACGACACGAGCGAGGTTCGGACCAAGGAAGAAGCAGTTGGCTTGGCGCCATAGGCCACGCGCCGCGCTGCCCAACGCGCGCAGAGGCTGGGCCCTGGACCGCTCTCTTGATTTTGTTAACAACCAAAGTATTGCTCATTGCTTGACTACACTTCTAGCACTTTACTTACTGCGTTTTAGTTATAAAAACTCTTACAACCATTAGAAAAAGACCCCTGGATAGTTTGTTCAGGAATTGTTTATTAAGCACTAGTCTGCATAGTCCTCGTGGGAACTATACTCGACTTTGTCACTTTATTACTTGGCGACCGCGTATACTTGCGTGTGCGTTTGGGAGCAACATTCATAGTTGTCATCAACAGGATTTTCAGGCAAATGATCCGCCAATGCTTGTGCTTTTACCGCCTTTTGGGTGACATAAACTATGTCAAATTTACTTAACAGAATCTGCCATTTTGCTAATTTTCCCGTGGGCATCGGCTTTTGAAAGATATACTTCAAAGGATCCATCCTCGAGATAAGATAAGTTGTATATGATGAAAGATAGTGCCTTAACCTTTGTGCGGTCCAAGTCAAGGCGCAACAAGTTCGCTCCAAAAGAGTATACCTGGCTTCATAAGGGGTGAACTTCTTGCTTAGATAGTAAATGGCTTGTTCTTTCTTCCCGGTCTTGTCATGTTGCCCCAAAACACATCCAAATGCATTTTTCGAAACGGACAAATATAAGATCAATGGTCTTCCAGGTTCAGGAGGAACTAACACAGGCGGATTAGATAGATACTCCTTGATCCTATCAAAAGCCTTTTGACAATCTTCAGTCCACTCGATAACAACATCTTTCTTCAACAACTTGATTAGTGGTTCACAAATAACCATGGATTGTGCAATGAAGCGGCTTATGTAGTTCAAGCGGCCAAGAAAGCTCATCATATCCTTCCGGCTCTTTGGAGGAGGCAAGTCTTGGATAGTCTTGATTTTAGACGGATCCAATTCTATACCCCTCCGGCTTACAATGAAACCCAACATCTTACCGGTGGGAACACCAAATGCACATTTCGCAGGATTAAGCTTCAAGTTATACCGCCGAAGGCGATTGAAGAACTTTCTCAAATCAGTCAAATGCTCTTCTTTCTTCTTTGACTTGATAACAACATCATCTACATAGACTTCAATCTCTTTGTGAATCATATCATGGAAAAGAGTTGTCATCGCTCTCATATATGTTGCCCCGGCATTCTTCAAGCCGAAAGGCATAACTCTATAACAAAACACACCCCAAGGCGTGATGAAAGCGGTCTTTTCAGCATCATCTTCATCCATTAGGATCTGGTGATAACCAGCAAAACAATCGACAAAAGACTGAAGCTCATGTTTTGCACAACTATCAATAAGGATATGAATATTTGGCAATGGAAAATCATCCTTTGGAATTGCTTTGTTGAGATCACGATAATCAACACAAACTCTAACTTTGCCGTCTTTCTTGGGCATCGGCACAATATTCGCTAACCAAGTGGGATATTTGAGAGATCGAATCACCTTAGCGGTCAATTGCTTTTGCACTTCTTCCAATATTTGTTTGCTTGTAGAAGTTTTGAAGTTCCTCTTTTTTTGCTTAACAGGCGGAAATGAAGGATCAGTAGGCAACTTGTGAGTGACAAGATCGGTACTCAAACCGGGCATATCATCATAAGACCAAGCAAAGATGTCTCGATACTCGTTCAACAGTTCAATATAAGCTCTTCTTTCTTCTAAGGTCAACTGAACATTGATTCTGGTTTCTCTAACATCTTCTGAAGTCCCCAAGTTGATTGACTCGGTTTCTTCCAAGTTAGGCTTTGGTTTGTTCTCAAATTGATCCACTTCTCTTGTTATTTCATCCGGAACAAAATCTTCATCAAATTCCCCAATACTCAATGCATCAGTACCAGTTTGTTCAGTTATTTCATTATATGTCACAAGCAAAGTTTCGGCAGTTTTGTTAAGTGGAAAGCTGAAACAGAAACAAACATTAATCAAAAGCGTAAAATAAAGTAAATAATTAAAGCATAGCAAAATAATAGTAGGGGGAATGCAGTGCATTTTATTTGTTTCAAAAGTCTAGTTTAGGGAGGCATACATTAAAGTAAAACATGCAGAATGTAAACAGGTTATTTTGAAAAGACATAAACATAAACCAAAGGCGAAACAAAGTTCAGGGCCTCAATCTGACTGTGACGCCAAAATAAACTAGTGAGTTCATTCACCAAGTCTCGTACACTTGGACACAGGTCCAATTGGCCATCAGATCATTTGCCTCAACATTCTGCACAGGTGATTCCTCAGCATAGTCTTCAATAATAACACCGCATTCCCAATCATCACTCAGAAACAAATTACCAACTCCTTCAATCAGATCCGATATAATGACTTCTGGTGCCCTGAAAATAACTGGTATAAGGAAGGAAGAGGTTCTGGCATAACAATGGCTGATTTCCTTTTGGCCTTTTCAATCTCCTTTTTGGTAGGAAAGTAACCCAAGCCAAAAGTACCCAGATTCTTGGGCAAGCAGATGGGTTCAGTAATGCCGTTCAGATTTGCTCCCAATCCCGAACCAGGCTTGAAGCCATTTTTCAACATTTCCACAGCAATCATCTTGGGGACTCTGGGTAGGGTACCTCCCTTCGAATCATCATTAGATGCTCGGGTCACATTCATTAGCTCAACCGTGTGAAAAGTAGTCCCATCGAGCTCTGTGGCGTTGTCTACCATAGGAACTGTGGTGCCAGCATGCATGGGGCTGTTTCCCTCGCCCTTAACCACTATTTCTTCATTATCCCATATGAATTTCACACTTTGATGCAAAGTGGAAGGGACGGCTCCGGCCATGTGGATCCAAGGTCTTCCTAACAGCATATTATAGGTAGACGGGATGTCGAACACCTGAAACTCCACAGAGAAGTTCACAGGACCTATTTGCAGATCAAGATCAACCTCTCCTAAGGTGCACCTTTGAGCCCCATCAAAAGCCCTTGCTTTCTCATTGCTTTGTCTGATTTTGCCAGCGTCAATTCCAAGCTCCTTCAGAGTTGCCAACGGACATATATTGAGCCCAAAACCACCGTCGATCAGTACCCGTCCAACAAATTTATCCCTACATTTGACAACAATATGCAAGGCTTTGTTGTGTCTGAGACCCTAGGGTAGAAGCTCTTCTTTGAAGAAGGACACCTTGTGAGGTTCTAAGATTTGGCCAACCAAGACGGCCAAGCTCTCACCCGTGGTCTCAGCAGGCACCTCTGCTTCCTTGAGCACTTTCAGCAATGCATTTCTATGTGTTTCAGAGCTCATCAGCAAAGCCATGATGGATATCCGGGAAGGAGTATTCTTTAAATGCTCCAGAATAGAGTATTCTTTTGACTGCATTTTCCTCCAGAAGTCCTCAGCCTCAGTGTCAGTCACTTTCCTTACAATGCCCTCATTTTCCCCCAAGGTCTTGACCAAACTTCTCAGGCGCATAGAATCTACCAGATCTGGTCATGCCTTGTGCAGCAGCAACAGCAACGGTTACCTTTCCACTTCCGATAGGCACTTCAGAATAGTTCCAAGGAACCCTCTTGCTATCATATTGAAGGGGTGAGGCAAGCATGACAATGACAATTGGCCTTGGGATACCAGCTTGCACCAGAATGGGAGCTCTAACTTGCACAGATATTTTGGCCTCGTTAGCAACCCTCACATTCCTAACGGGAACAATGGTCCCTTTCAAATCAAACCCTTCATCAAGGGAAATGACATTGACAGCATTGTTTCCATAGGTGGGAAGAGGATTATCTTGCACATTTGGTTGAGTTCCAGTAAGCTGGATAGTGTCTGATTTGATCAAAGCTTCAACTCTATCCTTGAAGGCATAACATCTTTCCACATCATGGCCCGCAGCCCTAGAATGATAAACACAATGCTTATTAACATCATACCACCTTGGAGGAGGATTTGGAGTATTGTCAGGAACAGGCTGCACAACGTCGGCGCTTCTTAGTCTTTCAAACAATTGACCATAAGATTCAGCTATAGGAGTATAGGTTTTGGGTGCTCTCCTTTCATAGCTTTGGTTAGGTCCTTGCACATTTGGACGGATAGGAGCACGGGGTTGGTAATTTTGTTGGCGAGGAAGGTATTGTTGTGGTGCTGGTGCTCGAGGTGGATAATAACTGGGTTGTGCTTGATAGACAGGATATGAAGCGGGAGGAATTTGATAGTGACTAGGGTAATTTGGGAGTGGTGCATTTAGGTAAGGAGGAGGAATATTTGGGTAAGGAGGAGGTGCACTTGGGTAATCAGGGGGTGCATTTGGGTAATGAGGAGGGGCGTTTTGGTAAGTAGGGTAGGCGGGTGGATTATCAAAGTTCAACCTTCTAGGCCGGGCGGCGGTCAATGTCTGCAGCAACAGCTGTGACTTCTTCCCTCTTCTCTCTTCTTCTAGAATTGTTTGGGCTGGCTTGAGCATTTTGAGCACTTGACTTCATTTCAGCAAAGTTCACAATCCGACCGGATTCGATGCCTTCTTCCACCATCTCCCCCATTGTGAGAAGTTCAGCATAAGGTGCACCCATCATAGGAAGCATATGCATGTAATAGGAGTCGTCTTGAGCACGAATGAAGTACTTCACCATATCCTTCTCGGTCATCGGGGGTTGCACCCGTGCAGCCTGTTCACACCACCTCAGGGCGTATTCCCTAAAAGTTTCTGTCGATTTCTTCTTCAAATTGGCCAAGGTTATGAGGTCAGGGACCATCGCCACATTGTATTCAAACTGCTTTGTGAAATCACCAGCTATATCATCGAACTCATGCCACTTGCTTATGTCTTGTCTGGCAAACCATTCAGCAGCAATACCTTCCAGACTATGGCTAAAGTAAGCCATCAGAAGTTCTTCTTTGCCTCCCGCAACCCTTATTCTGTTGAGGTACTTGGTTAAATGAGCAAATGGGTCACCATGACCATCATACATGTCAAACTTCGGCACTTTAAACCCAGGAGGGGGAGTAATGTCCGGGAATAGATAAAGACTGCGGTAGGAAGTGCTTTGACGTTTCTTAGTCACCTGTAAATCCTTAATAGATTGTTGCATGACTTTCATTGCTTGGATTATCTCCTCTTGTTCGCTTGTCTTTCCCTGTTTTTCCACAGTTGTGGGCATTTCATTCTGTGGCTGATAGTCTGTGAAGTCCACATTCTTGCCATTAGGGTCATCCTCATAATATAACGCCTCGGGATATCCCTGTCTTGGATCATTGGCGTTTGGAGGAGCAACGGCTACAGGAATGGGCGCTTGAGATTGTGGAGGACGGGGAGTGTTTTTAGCAGGCAAATATTGGTAGTGAGGAGGAGTGGGGTCGTTAGGATATGGATAATATGAAGGATAACCAACGGGTTGGGTATTTTGCTGAGCGGGCGGGGTATTTTGACTAACTTGTGGGCGATTTAGTGGTGGTGGATTCTGATTAAGTGGGTTGTTTTGGTATGTGGGTACATTGTGAACAGGATTGGCATTTAAAGGTACGTTTTGAGGGGCTTGCCCTTTAATGGTTGCTAGCTCATCGCTCAGCATCTGTATCTGTTTGGTCAGATTCAAAATAAGGTCATCCTGAACAAGGAGGATGTTTCCCCTCAAAGATCCGGGAGTTTCGAGAGTCTTATCATTGAGAACGGGAGGCTGATCATCGCTACCAGACATTTTGTCGAATTCTGAAGTGTATATCAATGTGCAGAGAAAAGTCTTTGGATCAGCTCAATCAGCACAAATCAAACCTCTGTTCGGGAATAAACAAAACAAAAGAAAAATTCAAAAGGTAACTGTGTTAGTTTGCATGTTGTTGGTAAAATTTGCACGTAATCACATAACGCCCGTCACGTAGCGCTTTTTGCATTTTAAACGAGCGATAAATTAGGCATGTGGCAACCACAAATAATGTGCGTAAAAATAAAAATGCGGATGCGTCCTACCCTGTAGGGTGCCTCTTTGTGCTAGAGGTAAGCCTAATCGCGCAAATAAATGATAACGAAAAACAGTCACACCCATTTTTGAGCAATTCAAATTTAGAGTAAGATACTTTATTAGAATATATAAAGCTGATACAAAATTGTCTCTCATAACATAATATCATACTTTCTTCCTCTCTTTTTTTTCTCTTTTCTTTTCTTCTCATCTTTTTTTCTTCTCTTTTTTTTTTCTTTTTCTTTCTTTTTTTTTCTCTTTTTTTTTTTTCATACATAACCCTTACATAGCAAATGAAAATACAATAAGCATAAAGACATAATTGAAAATACATCAAAGCTAAAATAAATCTGCCACTCTTCCAATCAACTGCATCATGCTGGTGTGGGTGTATTGTTGCGACTGAATCCTGCTTTCCTTGCTTCATCTTCATCATCAGGTTTGCGTCATTGTAATCAACTTCCTTCATTCTTTTTCTGTTTTCTCCTCTCTTTTCCTCTTCTCTTTTCTCTCTTTTCTTTTTTTCTTCTTCTTTTTCTTCTTTTCTTTTCTTCTTTTTTTTTTCTTTTCAATACATCATCATTACATAATAAGTGAAAATACAACAACAGAAAGCATAATAGAAAGTACATCAAAAGTAAATAAATAAACTTCTATTTGTCCAAGTTCTGTATCATGTTCCCGCTTGCTTCATCTTCTTGCTTGTTGGAGCGGATGTTTCATCAAGACTGATTTCTGCCCTTGCCTGTCTCATTTTCTTCGTCATATCAGTGTCTTCATAGCCAACTCTTCCTGGAGGGCTGAGACCTAAGCGCCGCTCTTCTTTGATCCAGGCGAGATATTCTGGTGTGCAGCTCTGGTGCTTTGTTGACACTTCTATCGGTTGCAAACCCTTCCAATCCTCGAGGATTTCTCTTTTCCTTGGAATTGCATTCTGCTGGTTGAAAGGAGTTTCTGACTTCGACATATCAGCACAAAGGAGAATAAATTGTTCCATCCCAAATTGACGGAGGACCCTCAAAGGTGTGTACGGTTGAAGCCCCGTTAAACCCGGCAACTCGATGTAGTATCGCTTGGAAGTCCTAAGCGCACTCATCTTTAGGAACATAACTTAACTTCAACATTACTTTCTTATCAGTAAGGCGGGCCAAGAAATCATACCACCCCGCGAAACTTTCAGGTTTTTCACACCACCTCATTCTCAAGTCTTGAGTAGCAATAGGATTTATGTTTCGTCGACTGTCTTACACCTTGCAGATATCCATCATGGGATTGCGGTGGCACACTTGTTCTATCGCCCATACATGAAGGAGAAGATTACAAACTTTGAAATACATCGACCCCCTTCTGCATTCATTCAGAGCCCCATACATTTCTGCTAGAATCATAGGAACTATGGTGGTAGATTTGTTCCCATTGATCCCTTCAAACATCACCCGAACTACGGAACCAATGCAAGTCCTAATGTGTCCATTCTTTTTTGGGAAGACCAAAGTCCCTAAGAATGCAATGACAAAAGCCCTTACACGCCGGTCTCTCCAAGTCTTCTCACCACAGTTAAACTCCTGCTCAAAATCATCAAAACCCGTTATGCGCCCAAACCTGGTGTACAGATAATCCAGATGAACCTATTTGTTTTCGATGCATCCCAAACTATCATTCCTTACCAACCCTAGTCTCTCTTGGAATTTCTTCCCTGTTTGACTGTTTGGAAGGATTATCTCTTGGCCCAGACCCTTCAATCCCGTTAGCCCAACTATTTCTCCTAAAGTGGGAGTCAACTCAAAGTCTTTGAACCTGAATACAGCTCGCGTCGGGTGCCAATACGCAATAAGAGCTTGGACTAGATCACGGTTTGGACGAACATCAATCAGCTCTACCAACCTTCCTAATTTCCCCTCAACTGTCTTTCTCTCCTCCTCACAAAGGTTATCCCACCATAATTTTAACTTCTCTGGGACCTCTACAACCATGTAGACTTTGTCAAACTGTTGTTCCATTCTTTACCCTACAAGATAATGAAAACAAAATTCTAAATTTGATTGTGCTCAAAATTCAGCTGGGACTGGAGATTCGTTATCACAAAACACATAATATGCGGGTCAACGGGTTATAAGGGCCCGTTGACACAAGGGCAGATTCCTGACTATGGAGGCGGTACCAAGGACCGAGTCCAGACTAAAGTGTAAATGCATGCATGCTCCTAAAGCTCCATCTAAGAGTGGGTTAACGGTTGAGGCTAACAGGTGAGTGGCAGGCGGCTTCGTGGTCGAATAACTCCCACGATAATCCGCCGGTACACCAACTCGTCAAAGGGTTCTTTAGTGGAAGAAATTGCGGGTGCGTATGCACACACCTCGCGGATATTTGAGTGAGAATGCAAGAGGTTCCCAGGAGTGGGGGAAGTATGAACGGAATGCCAGTTTATATGTGCGCAAATAGGGGTGCAGTGACATGCTTTCGTGACACACAGCAATCAATTAGATTAATCTAAGCATGCTTGCAAATAAACAATAGATATAATCATGCTAGTTTTCAACAATAAATAAATAAGCCACACATACTAATATCGTCATACAATTCAAACAATACAAACAAAACAAATTCGAGCCTTTTGGTTAGAACCATTTGCTATTCCCCAGCGGAGTCGCCACGCTGTTGAACCCTCCCAAAATGCACACAAGTATGCACCGGGATTTGATTTCAACAAAATGGGACTCCAAAGGGTTTCTTTGGAGTCGCCACCTAATTTAAGGATTATTAGGAACCTAAGGTTAACTAATGAGTGCAATTTATTCTTTAATTAAATAAAATTAAATTAAAATCAGAGATTCCGAGTAAGTGGTTCTATTAAATTCGAAAGAAGGTCCTTGCGGGAGCACTTTCGAAAATCCGCTAAATGCGGTTAATCCGGCGGTTTTCACGAATTTGTTAAGGATAATAGAATTAATTTTAACTAAAGATAATGTAGATAAGATAAGGGTTTAGGTTATGCCGATACTTAGATAAATAAATGATCAAATCTTAAGATTAAATAAATGGATGAATTACAACATGGTCAATTGATTAGTTGATTAAATAAATAAGGATAAATAAATTAAATAGATAATATAGATAAAATAAAATACTCTAAGTAAATAATTAGATAAATAATTGATTAATGGATCGCTTAAGTGAATGGATGAATAAATAAATAGATAACTTGATTAAATAAACTAACATTTATATTAATTTAATTAAATAAAGAATAAATAAATAATAATTAATTAAATAAATAAATAAATAAATAGATAATTATTATTAATTAATTAAATAAATAAATGATTAATCAAATTAAATAAATAAATAAATAAGATTAATTAAATAAATGATTGAATAAATAAATATCGCATAATTAATCCGATTAATGAATAAATAAGTAGATAGATAAATAAATATTTAATAAATGGATAAATAAATATAAATAATAGATGGAGATGTATAATTTAACTAAATTTTAATTTCTTTTGCACTCGATACTTAACGGTAGATTGTTATCAACTTAAACTAATTGGTGAGTCCCAAAGAAACGGGATAAGCAATCATATAATCATTCTAAACATGCAATAAGTTAACAATTCAATAAAGCGACTATCCTACCAAGTTTCTAACATGCAAATCCTAGTCCGGTTTCAGGGCTTCCTAAAACATGCTTTCTAAAGGGAACGGGAAAGCGGGAGTTTTAGAAGGTAGAACTAGGAAGCACAACTCAATCATTGAGCCTTGAATTTAGAGATTTTCGTTTTTTTTATTTTTTTGTTCTTTTACATTTTCGGGGATATCAAGTCCCGAAAATGCGGAACGGATCAAATAACTTCCAATGCATGCAGCCATCCCATTTGTGAGTTTTATTTCAACTCGTTCCCGAAAGTGTACATGACAAGGAAAAATAAGAGAACAAAAGATTAGCATTCATTCTAAGGCAATCGTAAGCAAATGCAATAACACGCACAAATCATAACACGTTCTATTACGGACTTCCGACACTAATCTATCCCATCGCCTAGACAATTCTCCACACCTTTACTAACTCCGACTACTCCAAATGACAACTCCCAATTACTTTCAAACATTCCGGGATGAACTTTCAATTATTTTCAATACCAGACTGCAAATCATGAAAGGCGTCATTTGGCCTTTCAAAATAAACCTCACTGGTCCTCGGCTTTAGTTAAGCCTCTCAGTTTCCTCGGTTTTGCAAGGCTCACCGACCTCGCCTATAGGGCTCCTCACTGGTCCTCGGCTTTAATCAAGCCTCGCAGTTCCTAGGTAGCCAAGACCGCACTGGTCTCCAAGGAGGGGCCCCACTGGTCATTTAAAGACGCAGGGGCTTCACTCTCCTACTATGCGACAAGCATACTTCATTTTATCATAAATGCAGGTGGTCAATCAATATCGGCCTGCACACACGTAAAGCCATTCCCGAGAGGGACCCCACTGATCTTTTAAAATCCCAGGGGCTTCACCTCTTAATATGCAATTTACGTACTCAAATCTCATCCCCATTCATACCTGCATCCCACCAACATCACAAACTACCTACTTGCACACATATCAGGCACATATACTGCCTGCAGACCTCCAAATTCCTTCCAATCAACAATACACTTTCAGCACAACAAATGACACCTGACCACTGCCCTCACTGGAATTATATCCCCCAGAACCCACACACTAATCAACAATGACATCAAAACCAGATATAGGAGTCTAGGTAGTTCAAGCAGCAAGGTTCCAAGGAGAAGTTTAATTTCAGCTCACTGTTTAACATCTTTCTAAAATGGAAATCACGCAGATTTAAGAGAGATTTCAATCAATTTAATACTACTAGCAACGGACAAGACACTACAGACAAAACATTGAAAGCTAGCAACTAGAAAAACATGATAGACAATGATCATTTACTTTCCAGCACTTCAAGAGATACGAAAACTATTGTGCTTTATATCAAGAATGAAGGAGTCATTATGATCAAAGAACTGAGCTTTAATCCATTTCATGAAATGGGCAGACTTCACTTAAAACTGATTAACTTCTCTGCTAATGCAAGAGTTTTAAGAGGGGGGCAATTTTCTTCATGCTTTTTCAATTAAGAGAGACAAATTGACATATCCAGAAAGAGGAGGGAACAGCTGACTTGACAGAAGAAATCCAGACAAGCTGGAACCAAAGAGCAATGAGAACACCTAAGAGCTCCACTTGTGAGCTGACTTGCATAGCCTCCAGAATGCAAAGGCACACTCACGCCAAGAAAAAGAACAGGGAATGAACACCTAAACTAGAAGAAGAAACTGAAAATAGAGCAACTCCAATTCAACTAAAGAAAAGAAAAAAAAAAGCCAACACCAGAACCCATAGCCTCTAACAACTCTCTAGATAACCCTCACATCCTCACAGAACCTGAATCCTACAAAAACCAGATCCACTCCCTGACCCTCACAGACCAAAAGAACTACTCAGCTGCTACTCCTTTGAACCAGACAGAAAAACACCCTGAACCCCCCTGGACCTCACTAAACTGGCAAACAAACTCATCATGCATCCCCTCACTAGACTCTAACCTTAACCTCAACCCTGAACCTGCTCTGCACCCTGCAGCCTACAAAACAATCCCAGAAATCCTGAACAAGAAACAGGATGCAGACTTCATCTTCTTCCAACATCCTGCACATGCCCTGAACTAAACCCAGACTAACAGAACCCTAAACCTTTCACAAAAACTAAGACTAACTCCCAGCTTCTTTAGGCTCCCAGAACAGGCCCTAACCTTTCTTAAACCTTCAAAGCACTTCAGAAACAGACTAAAACTACTCTACACCAACTCACACATCCCTCACACTCACTACACTAAGATCTGCAGAACATCAGGACCTCTCCAATCACCTTCAAATTCCCAAAATCTCTATCTACACTACCTGAACTACACAAACAGCCCCTACTATCTTCCAAAACGGAGAACAATCACAGGAGCCAAACAAGAACCCCTAAAACTCCCTCACTAACCTGAATAACACCTGCACCTCATTACACACTCCCTCAGCATACCAGACCAACTGCACACCCTAATCAGAAAACAGAACCAGAACAGGACAGCATACTCTCTAAGCAAAACAGAATCCCAAGAATGAACTAGCTTTGTTTCATAAAAATCAACCTTTATCCATTATCCTAGATTCCTTAACATAACTTAAAGACAAGATTTTGCTACTGGATTACCATTACTAACAGTCATTAACCAGTCATATCTCCTATATATATTTCATAGAAATGGTAACAAGTTTACACATACAACAAACAAGATACAGAAAATAGTAAAAAGTTTGAGATTTGACCTGATTTCGCGCAATGAACTAGGGCGACGGATCAAATGTACCGACTCGAACAAAGCGACCACGATTAAAAAAAACTATGACAATGCTCGAACAGAATTCTCTTCCACTCTAGCTAAGTTTAAATAATTTTTATAGTTGAAAAATAGTAAGTATTTTTGCTTTAGATGCTGCCGTATTTTATGTGTGTAAATCAGAACCCCTAAAAAATGAGAGAAGCAGAGATTAAATACCTCTAGGCTAGGGTTTCGGATCCCTTTTAATACCCCAAAAATCCTTGCTCATTTTCGTATATTCCTTGTAGAACAAGGGTGAATTTGGTCAAATCCCTTAAGGATTGTACCGAATTCATCCTTGTCATCAAGGATATTCCCGTTAGAAATCATCCACGGCTCAGATTGCAACTCAATTTGAAACGAACGGATAGGATTGGTGGAGCTTTATACTGGGGAGAGAAAATGGAATCAAATTGTACAATTTTTAGACTGTTTTGGAGAGAATCCGAGGGGAAAAAGCAAACGGGTCGTGGGTCGAAAACGGGTCGAAAGAGGGAAAAAGGGTCGCGAGTGAGGGATTGAGGAACTGATTAGGGATTTCTATCTTAAGTATTTTGTTTTAAAAGAGGTTTGCAAGGGTGGGTCGGATATGAGGTTATATTTTGCGATTTTGGTCTTTTTTACACAAAATTATCAATTTGACTATTTAAAATTTATAAAATTGCCCTTTTTGGCACATCTTTTAATTAAATATACTTTATTATTTAATATTAACTTAAAGTCGGGGAAAAATTGGGTGTCAACAGTGAGTTGGGTCTTTTAAGTGACTTTCTAAACATTCTTCAATCTTCTAGTCGACTCATTCCCCAATTTCTATCAGCCGAAATACAATGTTTGTGGAAATTGGGAAGACGTTTAGCAACCAGTTAAAACCTACAAAGAATAACTACAAAATCAGACTTAACTTCTATTTATACGAAGAACAAAGCAAAGATGATTTGTGAGGAGTACTCCTAATCATGCCAGGATTAAGAAAAAAAGTTATTAAGGTAATGATGAAGACTGTTAAAATGAAAAGATTGATTGTGTCTCAAGAATATGAGTTAATTTTATCGGTGCTCACTCAACTATTCATTCATTACCAAAAAGTCATTTTTATTTCTTTTATTACCCAAAAGTCACCCAACTATTGCTTCATTACCACAAAGTCACTTTTGTTTCTTTTATTACTCAAAAGTCACTCAACTTTCCTCCGATCTACATCAAAGTCACTCTAGCCAAATTTTAATTAAAACTTACCGGAAAAATAACGTGACATTATTAATTAAAAATAGTCTTTTTTAATTATATTAACTCAATTTTTTAACCCATTACACTAATTTTATCCAACTCAAGACCCAAATCGATTTCATTACTAACTTTACCCGAAGGAAATTTTATCAATTCTCTTCAATGTCTCCTTGCTTGGTCACTCCCTAGCTGGATCTTTATGATTCCATGATTTTCAGTAAGAAAAATGTTCAAAATTCTCCCTGGATTATTCAATTTCACCTTACATTTATAATTACCTTACCTTGATTGAGGAAGCGAAGTCATTTGCTTCTTTTCTTGACTTTTTTGAGTCAATGTCGCATTTCGCGACCCGTGCGTGCAGTAGGTGTAGAGTCAGTCGAACAATCTTTCTATCCACGAGAGTCCCCACCACTATCTTTTGTCTGGCCCCCCCTCTACCCCCTAACGGTTGTCTAGCTAGGCTCTCATATTTGCCATGGTAAAGCCGCGTAGACAATACAAAATCTTGATTTACCCCAGAGCTATCAAATGTAATTGGTTTATGTATATATTATATCTTATGCTATAATTAAAATTAGGATTAATTTCACCGGTGGTAACTGAACTATTGTTTCATTACTACAAAGTCACTTTTGTTTCATTTGTTATCCAAAAGTTACTCAACTTTGCTCCGGTCTGCAATAAAGTCATTCAAGCTGGATTTTGTTTCAAACTTGCCGGAAAAATAATGTGGAATCATTAATTAAAAATAATTTTCTTAATTAATTTTTCATCTATTAATCTAATTTCTTAACCCAGTATTCTTATTCTACCCAACCCAAACAAATTTCACTACGTCATCGTTGTGCATAAACATTTCATACATATGTCATTTCTCTTCGCTTCTGTTTCGTATTGAATTAGAGTGTCAGACACGTCATTTTTTAAGGCTTTATATATGTGTGTCAATTATTTTTTAATGCAGTAAGCAAAAGCAAGGACATACCTATAAATTAGAGTGTCATATCTTACATTAAGATATACAAATAACTATTTTATTAGTGAAAATTTTGAAATTTGATAAATATTATCTGCCATATAATCGCTGGGGTACCAAGCAAAAATCGAATAACCCAGAAAAATCAAAACAAAAAAATTGAGAAAAGCCAAAAATAAAAATTCGACTTTGTTTGGTATTAGCTTTTTTGGATTGTAGTTATCAGTTATACTGTATCGTACTGTTGCTGTACTGTTACTTTAAAATAGTGTTTGTATTAATTGTTTAAAATTTTATTGTATCGTATCGTTAGTCCGTCGTTACATAACGATGAAGAGTCCCCGACCGATTTGGTATGATCACATCATTACCGTGTCTTTTTTCTCTCTTCTTCCCCTTAATATGTTGATATGATCCAAACTAGGAATAGGAAAATAACAAGAAAATAAAAATGATAAAAGCAAGACCCAATTTGAATTGATTTGGAATTAAGAAAATGGATTAGGAGTTGAGGCCTAATCACCCCCTTAAAAGAACAGAAAAGAACCTATACTAATTAATCCTCAATGGGATCTAATTCAATTGCAAACCAAGAAAAAGAGATGCTCAAGCAACAAGCTTAGCCAATGTTTACACTCAATAATTATCATCAAAAGTCTAATCCTAGCAAATGAGGCTATGAGGCCTTAAATACTGGTTTTTAAAAATGGCATAACATTACTTTAATTGCCCCTAAAGTGGGCTGAAACAAAAGTCATTAACTTAAAGTGGGCTTCTGATCATCGTCTCAGCGCTATCGCGACAGAATGGGCGCGATCGCGATGACCAAGCCAGCAGTGCTTCGCGAACTCACCAGAGGCCACGCGTCCGCGAAGGGGGCTTCCTTAGCCTTTCTCATCTATCTGCGCGATCGCGTTTGGGATCTCGCGATCGCGCTACACAGTTGTTTGTCGCTGCGCGATCGCGTCTGTGGCCACGCGATCGCGTTGAGTTGATTTTGAAGCTGAGGCAGTAAGCTTGTAAACAGGCCCTGCAGCCTCCAATATTTGCCCAGTAGCTTCACTTGTTCACTTTGACCATTCTTTGCCTTGATTCTTGGCTTCCAAGCCCTTTTAAAATACTCAAAGCTTTTGATGTTGAGTCTAAATCCACCAATGTCGTGAGCGCCAATCCGGTTTGTATCATATATTACCATTTCTCTTATCTTTTTTATAGTAACTCTATCATGTATTATTTTCTTGGTAATATTGTAAATTCATTCTTCATTTACTAGTATGTTATATCATGAAACGACTGCAAACAATATAATCTATCAAAACGTTGAACTCAACAAAACATAAAGTACAATATAATAGATACATGATGAAACTATATACATAACAACTGTCCAAACGAGCTGTTATTTTGGTTTTAAAAAATCGACATAACTAGTTTGATTTCATAAATGAAAAATCGAATCAAATCGATCTAAGATCGTTCATTTTTATTCATTTCCCGTTCCTCATTTCCCTTTTTGCATAACCAATTTGCCTAACATTACTCAATTTGATTAACTAATTAATTCAATACGAAACAGAAGCAAAGAGAAATGGCATCGGTATGAAATGTTTATGCACGACGATGACATAGTGAAATGTGTTTGGGTTAGGTAGAATAAGAATAATGGGTTAAGGAATTAGATTAATAGATGAAAACTTAATTAAGAAAATTATTTTTAATTAATGATGCCACATCATTTTTTCGGCAAGTTTTAAACAAAATCCGGCTTGAGTGACTTTGTTGTAGACCGGAGCAAAGTTAAGTGACTTTTGAGTAACAAATAAAACAAAAATGACTTTGTGATAATGAAACAATAGTTCAGTGACCACCGATGAAATTAACCTATTAAAATCATGCCCCTGAACAGAAGGACCAGCATTAACAATCCTAAAAAAACATATGTAGTAGAGTTTGTTTGGTTATTACTCCATATCACTTTTGAGAATTCTTAGCTGTATCAACAATTTCATTACCTATCATACTGGAATCATGAAAGTGACCCCAACAAAAAATTACTCAGATTTTCAAGTTCATGGACCATTGGCCTTACTATATATTAAGCCTTCTATATTATCAACACCTAAACCTAGTTTCAGCAACAAGATCTACACATGGAGTGCATGTTTTGAAGATGAAGACATTCACATATAAACTTGAAATGTGTAGCCTACCTCATTCATCACCTCCATAGAGCCTCATTAATCTACTTTTTTTCCTTGTCCCTCATTTCACTGTTTCAGGCCAAAACAAAGGCTAGTGACCTCTAACTTTTCTTCTTTCTTGCCTTCTTTATCCCCTTCCTGTCCATTGATTCAAAATGTCATCACTGCACCATACCTGCAAAGCAGTACGAACAAAGATTGAGCTAGTAAATGTTATTTTAGCCTTTGTCTATCCTAAAATAACCATTTCAAATTTATTTGGATAGTCAAAATTAGAAAATGAGACCACTATATCATTTCTAATCTATTTAATCTTCACAGCTTATTCTTTATTATTTGGAGCACTTTCATCGAATCTAATAAGCGACGCATTCTTTAGAAGTAGAAAAATTCAGGACCAAAAATCTTTTTTCAAGTTGATCAAATTTAACATTGAAGTCAATTAGGACCTTTTTCCAAAAAAGGAAGCAGAAGTATAATAATGAAAACTAGTAACCAAATTAAGCAATAACTTGAACCCATAAGTGAGTGACAACTGATGTAAATCATCGAAAACCAACAATGTAGGTTATGAAAAATAGAACTATGACCCTCAGCGCAAACATTAAGGTTCAATGAAATATTTGGGTTTAATGAATTAGGTAATACCTTTTTGTTAACTAGCTTATACACATGAAGTCAATCAACTAAAATATCAATTTCAGAAATCTTTCTTGGCTCAAATGAAGGCAAGGGATAGGAAAAACTGGCATTGCTTGTTTTTCTTTTCTTTTTAGCCATCACAGCAAGAAGAGTTGCAGCCAACAAGAATACTTTCCCCATCCATTGTTGTACAACGACCCAAGCTAATTTCCTATTCGCGGTTTCTTATAGATCATTGGCGACCTTTTCAACCAAATAGCACCGAAGTTACCTACCATGAACAATTTGCTAGGTAGGGGGTGCGTCAAAAGAGACGCAAAGAAGACGAAAAAGCCAAATGCCCAAATAGCAAGATAAAAGTAGTAGAATACTTCAGGAATTAAGCTATCAACTTCAAGTATCCTAACTACGGAGTAGCAAATACTACGAAATCCATCCAAATGATGACATCAACATTGTAACGACAACCAAGTAAAATTGGAAGAGTCAGAAAATAAAGCCAGAAGAAAGTATATACCTCGACATGTAGGCAAACCACAGGCCCATATTGTGGACTCTCAATTGTTGCCAGTGCACTAATTTAAGTATCTTTGAAATGAACCTCAAACTCCACCACGAGACGAACCGCTACAGATTGGAACCTTAGTATCCTTGTGGGAGTTTCAGGAGAGTGCTGCACATCAGTTCTTAGTGTTCCATAACTGGCATTTTTCACTATATTTCAGCCTGAAGTTACATAATCTAGTATTAAAATGAATCTTGAAGAAGTTAATTTGAGTAGAAATATGTACCTGAGCTCTGAATCTAGGACCAGGGTTTACTGACAAAAGGCTGGAGGAGATTCTTGTATTGAGGATGGTCCCATTCCAAAGAATCCCACTCTTCTCCATGTATTTGGATACATTCAAGAGCTGGAGGAGCTGATGGCTTCCCGTTTCAAAAAGGAAGAATAAATGGAAGTCTCTTCAGCTTCGGACATAACCAAGTTGTTATACGCTTAATAGAAACACAAGTCATTCTTCCCTTGTATATGCTCTTCAGTTTTGGTAACCTATATAAACAGAGAAGTTGCAACCTGGGTAACGATGAGGCAGAGCTCGCGCACTGGTTGACTTGTTCTGCTTCATCCTCTGTTATTATCTCTTCCATTTCCTTGCAATCCGCTACAGAAATTTCTGTCAGATTTAGGAGGTATTGCAGCAACCACCTTGGGATTAACTTCTTCATTGTATCACACCGTGAAACATCAAGGCACCAGAGATGGGAAAAGGTTCCAGCTGGAGGCAAAGCTTCTCGTGACTCCAACTTACATAGACCAGTGAATTCGTCTAAGTTAACCAAATGCAACTCCTCGAGACTCTGGAAGGGGTTACAAGTAGACGTGAGTCCATGAACTTCCATCATTCTTTCACCCATTGAGCCACTATTAGATAACCTCATTACAAACTCTATACCATTGCATTCTTCGATTTGAATTTTTCTCAAGCCCCTCGACTGAATCAGAGATGGAATAGCATCTAAGAAGCTATTGCCAAAGTTGCAAAATTCAGAATTGGAAAGTACTAACTCTTGGGTGTCTATTGGTAGAAGAGTCACATCTCGCCCTTCTTCTATCTCACCACAGCAGAGCATCTCTACATTGTCTCCAGTGAGAACAAGGTGCTTTAGATTCACTCGTTTACCATTAAAGGTTTGTCCAACTTCAAATCTATCGAAAATCAAACTGGAAGATTGTTTTGGATATAGAGCAATTTCGAAGAAACTAGGCTTCCCCCAAGTGCGTCTATGTTTGACAAATCTATTAAAACTACAGACATCAACAAACTTCCCACGAAAGACCTCCAGTTCTCTCATTCCCAGTAAATCTTCTACTTGTACAACAAAAGGAATCAAGAGGCATTGAAGATTAGATAGCCTACTAAAATATCTACAGCTGGTTTTTTGAATGGTGCCTCGTCTGATGGTTCTGTCTCTCGTCTCATGTCAAGGCATCTTAAATTAACCAAGCTTTCTAAGCCTTGGGGTACTTCCTCGATAATTGTGTCTAAAAGGTCCAATTCAATGAGTGATGCAATATGAACCAGGCTCACCTGTTCGATTCATCAAGCAAGTCCACCGAGGAGTCACATGGCGCCCACGATCAAAGTGTGGTCGGAATGAAAGATACCGAAGACTGCCTCGCCGAGCAGCAACGATGGAAATCCACCGAGCAGACAACAAGTGACTGTGACCGTTGCTGACACTGACTTCGGAGCTGTGAGATCGAGCACAACTAACGATCAAGTTTGAGCCCGAAGCTGAAAGCAACCGAACCGAGGAAGAGCGACGCCGAACAGAGAATCGATCAAAGGGCTACAAGTGTGCCCGAGGCAAGGGTGTTCGATTCCAAACGTGACCGAGGCAAACAAGCGTCCGAAGACAATGTGTTCGAGCTGAGCTGCCGAACACATAAGCTACTCCAGCCCTGCGTGGCTTTATCTCATTGGTCGCCTGTGACCACTTTACTATTTTGCCTTTTTTATTGTCTATATAAACTCCTAGCATAGCTCATTAGAGACAGTTTTTTGTTGATATTGAATTGAGAGAATAGAGATAGAATTGGCCGAGCCATTCTTGTTTGAAGCCCGAGGCTTCGTGTATGCCTTCTTAGGCTTGGAACCGAAATGGATTTCATCACTAGTATGAATCCTTGTTAGGTTCAAGTTTCATTTTCTCCCTTGGATAATCAATCAATGTTTTGACTGTGATTATCCATTCTTTCTTCTATTTCTGTTCTCCCCCTTCCCCGATTTCTTATTATCCGTGTTACTCTGTTGCTTCCGCACCTTAATTTCATCGTTTCCGCGTCTTGTTTGTCGTCTCCGATTGCAAAGTGTAAACCCACGGTTTTGCTTGCATCAGTTTGGTATCAGAGCAAGACTTGGATTTCGTTCCTACGAATCCACGTTCCTTGTTCATCTTATTTTTAATTTTCTGTCTGTTCTTATTTTACAAAAAAAAAAAAAAAAAAAAAAAAAAAAAAAAGAGTAAAAAGAAGAAAATTCAAAAATTTGTGTTGACTGATTGATTGTTGGATTAAACAGTCATATATTTGGATTCACCACTGTCTTAGGATCAATTTGGATACCCGACGTACATCGTTTGTAACTAGGGTTTTTCCTTCAATTTTTGGACTGTTCTTGACGTGGTGAAGTTGAAAATCGAACCCCAGTTGTGTTTGGTGTTTATCGATGAAAACTGGAGGTTGTTGAGGTATTTGGGTCGATTTTTGTGCTTAAAATCGAAGTTCCACTGCTATAGACACTGTCCGTACGCCAGAAACTTGTTGACATTGTTGACAGTGTACGGGCGACGTGAGCTGCGTTCTTAGCTACAGTTGGAACTGGAGTGATCTCCGACGTTGTAAAACCGGAGACGACCCAAATCTTGAGCTTAATCTGTTGCTAGTGGACTGTGAACGAATCTTGATATTGTCCGTACACCGGAGTAAAGGTTCACTGTTCCATTGAAGAAGAAAGGGGTAAACTGTCAAATCTAAAACCCCAGGTGAAAAGTTGTCGGCTAGAAAAGGGAAAAAACGGATAAGGTTAAACCCTATCTGAACCGAGGAGGAAACACTTGTACCGAGGTCACGTGTTCGGAAAATTCCGAAGCGGAACCGAGGAGGAGGTAGATTCTCTTAGGATTTCACTTTTCTTGTGTCCGAATATTCTCGATAGTGGATCTCTGGAGTAACTCTTTCTACTCGAGGTCGTACTATCGAATCTGAGCTTATAGGAACTCGTGCGTGGGGTGACCGAAGTCCAACTTCGTAGAAATTTCTTTGACTCCCCGTGCGCAGTTAAATAGCTACCGTTCCATCGAGTCATATAAACTCCTTCCGAACCTAAGCTTGGAAAGTACTAGTTGTGACTTATCACTTCGGTTTCCTAACAAGAAGGCAAGGCCAACTTGAGTGGAAAAAGGCTGAGTGGTGAGAACAATAGAGTGAGGTCACAAAAGCCAACGACCTTGAGTGTAAACACGAGTGGAAAGAAAATTGAGCGAACCTTACTCGAGTGATACACGTGAGGGAGTGAACTTGTGAGGTCCTTTACTCTTGTTTGTTGCAGCTATGTCTTCGGATGATGGTAGCTACGGAGGGTATGATTCGTGTGGAGATGATGGAGACTATGGTTCCTACGGAGGTGATGATTGTTATAATGACACCGGGGACTATGGCTCTTACGAGGACGAAGCAGGTCACTATGGTGAATACGAAGACGAAGAAGACTACGAAGCCTGTGAAGATGAACGAGAAGAATCTTTTGCTTCGGGTCAAGAATACGAAGGTAGTGACGCTTCGAGGTACGATGACTCTACTTACTCTCATTGTGATGACCTTGAATATGATGAGTGTGACATCGAGGAGGTCGATGATGAAGTTGACCGAGCAAACTATTTGATGTCTTCTTCCGTCGGTGTCTCGTGTGGAGCACAAGAGAGTGGTAGAACTCCTTCCTTCGGGATAGGAGGTGGTGGAGGTTGTTCCATGGGAGGAGGAAGATTTGCAACTTATAGTCGTGGCACGCGATTCAATGCTTCCAAGTCCTATGGAAAGGGTGGCTCGAGGAGCACTGGTGGTTATGGACCCGAGGAGGGTAGAGGAGGTTTCTACCGAACACCTTCTTCGAGGAGAAGTTCTCACGGGTTCCATGATAAAACTCCTTCCTCGACTTTCAACAAAACTTCTAATGTTGGAAGAGTGAAAGGAAGTGGGAGTTATTCTAGTGGTGCTACCACTAATGGAGAAATAAGGAGAACCCACGGAATGGGATACTCAAGTTCGATTTTGGATCTTCATATCCGAAACTTGGGTAGAAGTAGGTTCGCTGTTGAGGTGAATGGTTATGGAGGAAATTTGCTCAAGATTGGAGGTACCGATGTCAATTGCATTAGCGCTTATTTGGTACGGATCCTAAAAATACCATGCTATAAATTGAAGCATCCTTATACATATAAGGGAGTGAGTGTTTCGTATGAGGCTCGAGTACTCATATCTCATGGAGATTATAGAGAATATGTTTGGTGCGATGTGTATTCCATGCCCGATCTTGATGTTTGGCTGGGAGATCCATGGGTGCACAACAAGCAGATGCTATATATCGATGAGAGGGATGTGTACCTTGTGTACAACAGAGAGCTGCAAATGGCTTATACGTTTACACCTCACGGGTTGAAGGGAAAGATGTCCATTAGTGCATATGCTTCTAAGTTACAAATGAGAAAAGAGCGAGAACTCCAATCCAGGATCGAAAGAGTGCCATCGAGGAGTCCTACGATCGCAAGGAGCAGTGGGAAAAGTGCAAGAAAAGAACCGACCGAAGTCAATACTGTGAACCCGAAGCCACAAACTTCGAAGTTAAGTGGTTCCCCGATAACGGAAGAAGAGACCTCGGTTGATGAGTCTTCGAGTCCTAGACTTCGGATCGATGTTAAAGGTCCACCTACTCCAGCTATGGGTATTCTTGGTCCCCGACCAAACTCAACATTAACCTCTTATCTTCTCCTTCTACTTGTTCGAACTCTTGTGCAGGAACTCTTGGAGGCAAACCGATAGAACCTCAACTATGTACCGAAGTAGATAGACAAGGTGAAGAAGATCTTTCATGTGAGCTCCACGAAGAAGAAACTACTTATGAGACTTCGGAGACAGTGAGAGAAACCGAAGGTCACTCCGAGGTAAGTGTTCGATTTCCTTCCCGTGAGCATGATACTTCCTTGTCTTGTGAAATTGTATGTGAAAACTCTATGCTAGTTGATGATTTGTATGATTACAATGTGTTTGCAACTAGTGTAGATTCGAATGGTCAACTTGTGAGTGAATGTGAACCACTAGTTGAGAGAATTGATATGCCACATCATGATGTGAGCTCGATCTTCATCGAATCTCTCTTTAGTGATGAAGTTGTAGTTGTCCTTACTTGTGACCCTTGTTATGACACACCACCAATCTTTGATAAAGGGGAAAATGAGTTGTTTGATCATACCCTTGTTGAAATTATTGCCTATGGTGGATCTGTGTGTTGTAGTGAGGAAGATGATACCCTTGAGGAGTCCTTATTGGATGAGTTGGATCGGATTATATTCGATGACTCCTCAAGTGTGGTCGATGACCTGGGTTCGGATGCACCTTTGATGGGCAGTGAATTTATTTTCACTAACCCTCTGTTCGAAGGAGATGGTGATGAGCATCCGACTCGAGGAGAACCACCTCGGTTTGAAAGGCTTAACCCCGTAGATAATCCATTATTTGAGACCTTCTTCGGAAGTCTGTCTAAAGAGAAGGATTGTCTTGGAGTTCATTCTCTCTTGGTGTGAATAAGATTGCTTTTAAGAAGGGGAGTGGAGTATTCGATGTTAGTTGTCGAGTCAATCATTTTACTTACTCCATTCCACATGTTGATCACACCTCGAGTATAGTGCATACCGAAGTCTATAAGCCCCATGGTGATAAAAGTGAATTTTGGGCTCGGTATGATGACTACGAGTTTAGAGGTGATAGGGCCTTTGATCGTCACATCTTTCATATAAAGTGTCCTATTGATCTCTTCGTGTACTCATGTGTTCGTTACAGTTCCTACTTGAGCCAAGAACTTGTTGTTTCCTTCGGAGACGTAGGCTGTTTGATCATTATTGATGCTTGGCTCTATCATAAGAGTGTGTTTTCCACTCTTAAACACTAACCTACTTTCGAAGTAGGAAGCTTTGTTTGTCTTTGCCTTGTTGCAGGTCTTGCCGGTTTGATTTCGAGGACGAAATCCTTTCAAGAAGGGGAGGATGATGCAATACGAACCAGGCTCACCTGTTCGATTCATCAAGCAAGTCCACCGAGGAGTCACATGGCGCCCACGATCAAAGTGTGGCCGGAATGAAAGATACCGAAGACTGCCTCGCCGAGCAGCAACGATGGAAATCCACCGAGCAGACAACAAGTGACTGTGACCGTTGCTGACACTGACTTCGGAGCTGTGAGATCGAGCACAACTAACGATCAAGTTTGAGCCCGAAGCTGAAAGCAACCGAACCGAGGAAGAGCGACGCCGAACAGAGAATCGATCAAAGGGCTACAAGTGTGCCCGAGGCAAGGGTGATCGATTCCAAACGTGACCGAGGCAAACAAGCATCCGAAGACAATGTGTTCGAGCTGAGCTGCCGAACACATAAGCTACTCCAGCCCTGCGTGGCTTTATCTCATTGGTCGCCTGTGACCACTTTACTATTTTGCCCTTTTTATTGTCTATATAAACTCCTAGCATAGCTCATTAGAGACAGTTTTTTGTTGATATTGAATTGAGAGAATAGAGATAGAATTGGCCGAGCCATTCTTGTTTGAAGCCCGAGGCTTCGTGTATGCCTTCTTAGGCTTGGAACCGAAATGGATTTCATCACTAGTATGAATCCTTGTTAGGTTCAAGTTTCATTTTCTCCCTTGGATAATCAATCAATGTTTTGACTGTGATTATCCATTCTTTCTTCTATTTCTGTTCTCCCCCTTCTCCGATTTCTTATTATCCGTGTTACTCTGTTGCTTCCGCACCTTATCTTCATCGTTTCCGCGTCTTGTTTGTCGTCTCCGATTGCAAAGTGTAAACCCACGGTTTTGCTTGCATCAATGAGCTTCTTGAGCTTGTTCAGTGGTGGCACAATTCTGAGTCTATAGCAACATCGCAGCAACAATGCAGAGAGACTTTCCAGATTTGTCACAGAACTAGGGAGATGTCGTATCGCAGTGTAGCTTAAATCCAAGACACGTAGACCCGGCATCCGAACAAATAAAGGGTCTAGAACTTCTCTCAAATGATTATTCCGTAGCAACGACAAGCTTGTAAGCCTAGGACATTCATGAGATAAGCCTAGTGAAATTTTCCTTACATCATTTTCCGTCAAAGAAACCTTTTCCAAGTCCTCTGACCACTCTTGCTCCCCTGGCATTTCGCGCAATTGTGCTCCCGCCTTAACCATCCACTTAGATAGATTCATCTCTTGCAATTTGCAATGCCATCTCTCTCATCAAATCATGCATCCTCACACATCTTTTCTCTTCCTCGTCTACAACACTTTCTAATAAGCAGGCTCTTTCCAATTTGTTAATACTGCATGACCTTGATCAAATTCTGCTTTCCTGTTGTTCCTTCTGACAAGCAATTCTTCAACAATTAAAAGGCGAATCAATTCACCTCTTTCAATTTTGTAGTCTTCAGGGTATAAGCAGCAATAAAGAAAGCACTTCTGTAGTCTTGGATCCCTTAAACGATTATAGCTACAGTGGAGAATTGGAAACACCTCATCATTCATATTCTCCATTTGCATACAAGATTCTGTAAATTCTTCAAGTGCATCCCTCCACTCGAAAACATCCTTCACTCCTCTCATACTTGCAGCCATAGTAATTAAACCCAGAGGCAATCCATCACATTTCTTTGTCATTTTCTTTGCTATTTCTTTTACTTCCACAGGGAGATCTTCACAGTGACCAAGTGTCTCCAAAAATAATTCCCAAGAATCAATCGCCGAAAGAGTTTCTAATTTTACTTTCTTTTGGCAACTAATCTTGTTACACACCTCAACTGATCGACTAGTTATGATCAGTTTACCTCCACCAATTTCCAAAGGAATTCCCACCTTCTTCACATCAAAATGGATCCATACATCATCCAATATGAGCACAAAGTTTTTCTTCCTAGTCAAACTCTGGAACAATTTGGCTGCCCTCTTCTTATCATCATTTTCAGTTGAAATGTCGAGATTCAGAGACTTAGCAATGTCATTTTGCACTTTAGTAATGCTATAATCTTGTGATACAGTAACCCAATAAACTTGATTTGTGAATCTGGAATCATTGAGGAGATGGTTATGAATATGCATTGCAAGAGTCGTTTTCCCCACGCCCCCCATCCCATAAATGCCAATACTTGAAACTTCATTCAAAGACACTAACACCTCCCTTAGACTCTGCTCAAATGCTTGACCTTTCACGTTTGTTGTCACCAAAGGGTGCACCTTTTCTTCATCTGCGTTAAGCAAAATTCCCTTAGAAAATTTACGTTGGTCCAGGAGATCTTCCACTTCTTTATGAATTTTATCAGCACGATTTGACAACCCTATGCGCGCAAGGTTGGAACTTTGTTGTACTTCTTGCTCAAAGCATTCAAACTCACGCTCTAGTTTTTGTATGCTGTTCAGCCAATTGTCAACTTCTGTCTTCCGTTTTTTACTTGAATAAATTTCTGCATTTTTTGTTTCCGCCATGATATCATCCCTTCGACTGATCAAAACCTTCATAATAGTCCTAAGGGCTTCTGTTTTTTCCTCGAGTCCCATGAATGGATCCCATACTTTTTCTTTGAGGATTGATAATGCCTCCATGTTCTAACTAGACAAATCCAGCAAGAATAGATATCAGTACTTCGACCTTAGACCATCTCCAACCTTGCACTATTTCTTGCACCAAATGCTATTTTTGGTGCAAAAAATGGTGCAAGAGAGCTCCAACCTTGCACTATTTTTTGCTTCATTTTGGTGCATGAATAGTGTTGCAACACTATTCACTTGCACCATTACTATTTAACATTATTTTATTATTATTTTTTATTATTTAACACTTTTAATTTAATATATAAATTTTAATTTTTACATTTAAATTTCTAATATGCCTATTCATCTACAACATTACTATTCATTAATATTTTATTTTATTTATTTATTTTTATAACACTTTTATTTTAACATATTTTAAATTTTAATTTTAACATTTAGAGTCCTAATATACCTAATAATTTTTTATCTAATATTTTATAATATTAATTTTACATCTTAATTTTGGAGTGTCTTATAATTAATTTTCGTGCATTATTTTTATGAAAATTGTGAGTTAATTTTATAATATTAATTTTACATCTTAATTTTGGAGTGTCTCATTTTGCACTTCGTAGTGTATTAATAGAGCATTTATGGGAGCAACGTGCTAATCATGGAAGTTGAATATTTATGTAGAATTAAAATAAATTCTACCGTAATGTAATATTTATTTAATTCTATTGTACCAATGATTTTACTTTTATTTGAATTATCCATTAGTATGTATAACGTATAATATTTGCTTACAATTTATATTATTTAAAATTTAATGGTATAACATAATTTTCTATTAAATAGTTATATAACAATGGATTATGAATTATATGGATAAATATGTAAAAAATAATATAATATAGAAGAGAGAGAAGAATATAAATAAAATATTCTTTTTTGGTGCAAAAAATAGTGCAATGGGTTGGAGTTAGTTTGCACCATTTTGGTTCATGCACTATTTTAGATTTTTAGTGCAAAAAATGGTGCACAGGGTTGGAGATGCCCTTAAGGTCCTGAAAATGGCCAATTACAGAAATAAGCCAAAAATAGAAAGATACTCTCATCTTCCTATGATTTTCGAAAACATTGACAGTGAAAGTTGGCGTGCACATATTTTTGAAATTTGAAAACAGAAAAAGTAAATGCATCCAGAGACTTAGAGTTTTGTTTTCTGTCTTCTTCTTTATTTAATATATCAATAAAAATGTTCTGGAAATTCTAAAATGAATCAATACGATCAACTTTGCATAATGAGAAGTGACAATAATTTGTTGAATAGAAGTAGTGTCAGGGAAGTGGCTGAATGTTTTGCTTTGTGACGAGGTCCAAAGTGCATAGGAATTGTCTGCTCGTTCTTGTCAAATTCTAATATAGTTTAAGATATCGTCCCACAGAGATTGGGTATTCTATGCTACGGACTTGTAGTATTTTAATTACTATTTGAGAGAGTCAAATTGATGAAAAGTGGGTTTTTAGTTTAAATTTACTTAAATTAAAATAAAGAACTTCTGGAAGATTTCAAATTTAAAAGGAGTTGGGAATCGTTGAATTCACTTGGTAATACTTATAATAAATATCTCAGTTTTGACATGTATTTCTCTTAAGAATAATTGCTTATTGCTAATTCAATTATATTTTGCTCACTAAGAAAATAATCAATTAATAACACTCCGTGAGGTTATGTATATTAATCAAATTATAACTAGTGACGATTAAACCGAAATATTTATTCTTGCCTGAATTGTGCTAAAAAAGTAGTAAAAACTTCGTGAGAATATTTTTACGGAAAATCAATAATCTTACCTACAACAATTCCTCCGTGAGAATTAAAACTGAGGTAAACAAGATTAGAGACTTGGAAAAATAGTTTTTACTCTACTACTTTATTCATCAGTCATTATACATTAATGTTGCTCCGTGAGAATTACAAAATTAATATAACAATAACCTAGAGATAAAATAGACGGATATGAAATAAAGATTTAGTAAAAACTATAATTCCAGCACAGTGTTTAAAATGTGATTAAAAACTCAGGCTAAGCATGTATTAAAACTGAGATAAGTATTATAAATATTACCGAGTTTCATCAACTATCCCAACAAAAGAGATTACTCCATTATGGAGTAAGAAAAACTTTAAAAATATAAAGACTAGGAAGAAGTAGTATTTCTTCTACAAAAGAAAACTACAAAAGCTTAAAGTTATAAAAGACAAAGAAAGAAAAAGAGCAAGAGAAAGTAGTTCTTGCAAGATGAAAATTTGATGATCTTCCATACAAAGTTTACTACCTATTTATAGATAAATTCCAAAGCCAAAGTTCTACCTAAGATGGCATATCCTAAGGTGGTAGGAAAATTTTCAAGATGGCCAAGGTGAGTTGGGTTTAGATGACAATTTCAAATATTCATACGTAGCTTCCTTTCATGAACTTTCTTCCGCTTGCACTTTTATTCTTCAGCATAAAACAATTCACGGACATTACTATCAGTGTTATAATCACACTATGAATAATGTAATCATCAATGGTCATCCCTTATTTTTTTCACCTTGGATAATTTCTTCTTCCTGCAAAATATGTTAGAAAATATGCGAGAGATGGATATATTTATTCACGTTTTATTTAAAATACTTAATATTTAACTATAAAAATATATCAATAAATTATATCCATCACTTTGCCTTAATATAAGGATAATAATAAGGAGAAGAACACTAAACTAAATGACTAAACCAAGGATAATCTGTATAGATATTGTTATTAATCTTTGATTCTTACTACTGTTAATTGCAGTCCTGCTAAATTGTTCACTTTAATAGTGTTTGCACAACTCCTGACCATGTATCACAAACTTTATAATATCCATATGTATTCAAAAAGAGTCCATGAAATCTGGTAGTGTAAATTTCGCCACATAAAGAATCAATATAATTGCACTAATCATGGTCTTGAATGACAAATATAGTTTCCCTGGCATGATGGAGCCTGGAAAACAAAAGGTTTCAGAACATTACAAGAAACTTGTATTACTTGGGTGAGCAAATGGATAGGGCTAAGCTGCTACCAACTAAAAGACGTCAATAATGTGGAAATGGGAATGTATTTAGGGTCCTTATTCCTCATATGAGGAAACTAAATCATGCAGGCGAGACATCTTGAGATGTCATGATGTGCCCATTCCTATGGCCATTCCTTTAATATGTTTGGCTATTGGGAGTCTCTTTGTAGGATACTTGGCCAACTGTGACAATCTAGCCCATAAGTAAGTACTATGACGAAGCGGTTGTTGCTCACCTAACATGATCGTACGAGTCACATTTTCACCCAACATGATCATCCGGGGTGAACAAGAATTGGGGACTGGATGCTAACTCGTGCCAACGACTGAGATGTTCACTCGGTTCCCTCCCCCTTTACAGGATTCTCGACCCCTACGAGTGAGCAGAAAAGGGAGGAGAAAAGAGGCCCTGGTGAACCGTGACTTATGAAGCGAATGAAAAAGCGTGGTACCTCAGAGCATGATTCCAAAGGTTTCTTGTTACTAGAAATGAAGTCATTTGGACTTCATGAACGATCTGCCAATTATTCCTCACTACCAAACTTGTTTTTTCATATTTCACAAGAGCTTCTTCAACTATCAACAACTTGGAGTATCTTCTAGCTCCTTTTTTCTTGATGTATCTTCTATTCTCCTTATAGTTGTAGGATCCATTATATATGATTAGACGAATATTGAGAATATAATTAAATTGTGCTTTATCTAACATCTTAAGCTTTTAGATTAGATGATTCACATATTTCAAAATAGTATCAGAGCAGCTGAGATCTTGATTTCGAATGTCACCACCATCCATTATTAAAAAAAAAAAAACACTTCACATGTTTGGCTCATAATAAAGAATCAAGTTATCATGTGAGGATGCGTATTCAAAATATAATTAAGTAATATAAGTGTGCTCCCTTCAATAAATGAATTGTCAACTACTATAAATAATTTGTAAATCTACCTTCACGTCATTGAGAGGCTAAGTTGCTATCTGATCAAATACGCTGGAGAAAGAGAATTTATTAGCACTTAGAGCCTGTTTGGGTGGGCTTATAAGCAGCTTATTTTAAGTGGCTTATAAGTCAAAAAGTGACTTAAAAGCCACTTTTGAAAATCAGCTTTTAAGCCACTTGTGGTTTATAAGTCCAAAAATTTTTAAATTACCAAACATATATTAATGTGTTTATAAGCTTATAAGCCACTTTTAAGCTCACCCAAACGGGCTATTAGACATACTAGTTAAGTATACTAGTAAAATATAATTAAGTATCTGCCCCATGAACAAAGACATACTAGTTACAAATTAGTTCATCTGATGAATTTACGTAATAGCTAGGCCAAATAATTAAATTAAAGGACTTACCAATCAAAGTAGAAAATCTTCAGTACAGAACTAGTACAATAATTGGTTTATATGTCTTTATGGCAAGGAATATGGAGAGCTCAAATTAATTACGTAATTTGGTACAGGGGAAGTCAGGCTTTGTACACGTATATATTTATTGTAAATAAAAGTCTACGCTTACTTGGAATTTACTTTGTCTAAAGAATTAGGAACTTTCTTGGAATGTTGCCAAAACAAAAAATGAAACAATCTTCAGTTCTTTTATCTTTTCCCATCATGTCAAAGCCAATTGTTATCCAATACACATAGATGAACTTTGAACATATAAAAGAGAATTTTGAAGATAAACTTTTTTGCACATAGATTACAACGGAGTAAGAAATGCTTAATTAAAAAGCATGAATCAAATGACATTTGACAAGAAACTGTTTACTTTCATGACTCCACATTTTCCAGAAATTTATTTGCTCATCCACCATAATATCAATGCAACGCAAGTAAAAACTAGTACTACCCTTATTACTTATGCTTAATTGCACACAAAGAAAGAGACCAATAGGCATCGGATTCTTTGATAAGAAGAATAAGTAGGAAACGAAATTAGGTTAGCTGCTATTCTATTACTCCCTCCATTATACAAAAAAAAATAACATGTTTCGAATTTCGAAAATCAAATTATATAATTTTGACCGTAAATAATAGAATTTTTAAGCTTTTTGAAGAAATATTTATATATTTAAAAATTACATAAAAAGTAATATAATTCATATTAATTAATAATTCAAAATATTTATATAAAATATTGTGGTCAAACAGCGGCGGATCTAGAGAGTAAGGAGCGGGCTTGGCGGAACCCCGTGGATTTGGCACGGACAATATATTTGTATTAAAAGAAAATCACTAATTATATAAAAAAAAAATCAAGCCGAGAACCAGTGACTAGTGAGAACGGGCATTCAGGAACCTCTTAAGTCTTTTTTGGCAGAAAATGGCCTCGCCTTTTCTTTGTTATTTTTTTTTAAAGTTGATTAGGACTAATCAGGGATCGAATTAATATTTTTAAAACTTGAGGGTCGTTCTTAAAACATACAAATTAATCATTTCAAACATTGGGAACAACATAACCTCTCCCCGCGTGGCTCTCTCTCTTCTTCCATCACTTCACTTCATCTTCTCTTGCATGAAATCTCAACCAAATTTCTCTCAACTTCTCGGTGGTTTTTCAAGGAATCCTACCAGCAATACAACAAAGTGATAAATATAAAAGATAAACAATGATGATCATTTAAACTGTGGTGTAAATCTTGAACCTAGTTTTTTTTTTTTTTTTAATTTCTTCGTCGACAGTGATTAACGCTGCTTTGGGTGTTTGTTTTTTAACAAAAGGTGTAATATTGTGTTGAAATTGAATGGTATTACGTATTTTAATAGGTAAAGTAGTTTCGAACTACAAAAGGGATTTTCGTTGTTCAACTGAAATTTTTAGGCTTTTTACATTTGTTGGTTAAATTCTGACAGTTTATGGGTTTTCTATGAACCAACGCTGCTTTATTTAGTTGTAAATTGAAGTTATCTGTTGTTATGTGTCTTGATGTTCCGAACACCATAGTAGCTTCACAACAGTTCATATGAGGTTCTAAACATCTCATTGGATGTTCATGATTTTCTGTAACTAAAATTTGTATCCCCTTGGTTTGCAGAAAAATGGTAAATTTAAGACCGACAAATTTAACACTGAAAGATGAAGGTTAGCAGAAGAAGAAGCTTACAAAGACTCCCAAGAAGGGAATTTCTAAAAGAAAGGGCCCTGAGCCGAAGAAGAAACTTGAGAAGCCTACTATTTCAGATTTGGAACGTACTCCTACAAATTTAGAACCTAGTCCTAAATGCCCAAGAACAACTAGAACAACTAAAAAAAAATTGGTTGTGGAGAGTGACGACAGCCAAGGAGAAGTAGTAGGTCCACAAAACAAAGGTGAAGCAGGTGATAAACAAGAGGAAAACCAAAGCCCACCACAAAGTTATGATTTAAGTAAAGGTGGAAAGGATTTGGAGAGGGATGCAGATGAGAGTGAAAGAAAGGTGGATTCAGATGACGCCAGTATTGATGAACTGTTAAAAATCGATTTTTTGAGGGTTGGAGAGGAAGATGGTGATCGTGAAAATGAAGAGGAATATGGTGGTAAAAAAATGAAGAAGGTGATGATTTAAGTAGAAAAAAGGAGAAGAAGCAGAAGGGAATCAGATAAATCAGGGGAGAGTCCAAGAAGCAGTAAAAGAAGCAAAAGAGAGGCGAATGATGTAATTTTAAAAAGCAACTTTCTGAAGGATCGTGTAAAAAGAGTCAAAATAGATGGGGAAGCTGTAAATAATGCATGTGGAAATATTAAAGAGGAAGCAAGTGAAGAGAAGGAAACTGAAGGAACATCTGGATTAAAACTAGAGGAAGACAAGGTGAGAGTTGAATTGGAACTCGTGATTGTTCTGAACATCAGTGTTAATATTCTACACGACCTGTTAATGTTCCCAACATCAGCATGAAGCCTGGTAGCTGTCGCTCTGAACACATTATGTGATGTTCCAAATGATTGTTGTAGTCATTCAGAACCTCATCATAACCATGTTCCGAGCATTTAATTTTTTCCTTTAATGTGGTTTAATATCATTGTGATTCATTTTATTAATTTTATGCTAAAATTATGTGCAGTATGAAGACTTTGGTCATCTTATTTTTAAGAGGAACGTTGAGTTTCTCTACGACATATTTCTGACCAAGAATGAACCATTTAGTGGAAAGATTACTGTTCGATCGTCGTTGGTGATGTTTGGAAATATTAGCCTATTTTACCTTAATATTTCCTCACATTTTGATATGTTATTCGCTCATTGCACGAAATAATTGTGATTGTTGCGCTCACTTATTGTGTTTGTGATTTTAGGAATGATTTGGATGAATACGAGTGCAAACGGAGCGAAGATGGGATATAATTGAGCAAGAGCTGATGAACTTAGCCAATTGTGGGATATGGCATTAGAAGGAAAAGCTATGGAGCAAGCTATGGATCTGTCACAGCTTCAGACTTCCAAAAGTCATAAGTCATGCGACGCATGGGCTATAGCGCACGATATCCAAAAGCCATGAGCCATGCGAGGCTTACCCTGTGGCTTTTAGTTCAGCGACCCCAACTTTTCCAACTTAGTTTAGGCTTTGGGTTAACTTATGGGAAGACTTTTTAAACACTATAAATAACTATTAATTTCATTTTAGTGGGAGATCGAATTTCTGGAGCAAGTTTTGGAGTTCTTACACATTGAACCAAGGGTTTAATTCTTTTACATCATCTATTACAATCTTTCATATTTCTTCCATGAATTCTTGTGTTGTTATTATGAATATACGTAGCTAAACATATCGTTCTAGGGTTAGAGCAAATACATGAAGGTTGATGTTTGAAAGTTGATTTCTACCTATTATTTACCATTACAGATTGTTTATTCTTTCTTGAGCCTAATTGTTTGGTTATTGAGGCCTGATAATTGAACACTATCTACGGGTTACAAGTTGAACTTGGCAGAGGGAACTTGTGAAAGCACATAAGAAAGAATAGCGCTTGATTGTGAACCTGGGCATCAGGGAATCGATTTGCGGGTAGGATAGACATATACCTATTTGCCTTGCTTAGCTAAATACAGAGTTCTTTAATGCATCGACATATAGGCATTAGAGTAGCTTGCATAGAGTCGTGAAGAATCGACAGGTTTTCACGAATATAATTAACCTGTTAGTTAGCAATCTAGGGAATTAAGAAGTAGAATCATCTGGAAAACTCAACTGGATTGTTTGTAGCTCTGAGTGTGGACCTTTTCTCTTTTATTGATAACAACCTATAATTTGCTCTCTATTACTTGACTTCAGTTACTTGTTTTTAATTATTTCATTTAGTTAGTAAAAATATCAACCATCATTGGAAAAAGATCCATGAATACTTTTTAGGAAATTTTTTGCTAGAATATAGTCATTAACACTAGTCATCGTGGGAACGATACTCGACTCACTACTTTATTACTTGTCGACCACGTATACTTGCGTGTGCGTTTGGGAGCAACAGTTGGCTAGGGGTTTGAACTTTATTACTTGTCGACAACGTATACTTGCGTGTGCGTTTGGGAGCAACAGTTGGCTAGGGGTTTGATACAGTTCAAGGAGGTTTTGAAAAAATTGCAAGTGAGAAAGGGATTTGCCCATAGTTGTTTCCGTCATTTCTTGCAATTACCGTAATATCCACAGTTTAGCACCAAGTTGGTGCATAACCTCCTCATGCGAAAGATTCTTTGCAAGAAGCAGAGAGAGGTTTGGATATCCTTCAATGGATTGTCACCACGTTTTGGCCTATCCGAGTTTGCATTAATGACAGAGCTAAATTGTGGTGCCTATCCAGATAAAGAGTACATGGAAGAAATGAAAGAAAAGGGGAAGGAATTGTGGAAGTTTGTTGTTGATTATTTCAAGTAGAAGAAGAGGAAGCAGAAGGAGAAAGAGAAAAAAGAAAAAGGAGGAGAAGGAGAAGAAGGAAAATGATGAGAATGAAAAGGAGAAGGGGAGGGGGAAGCGGAAGAAGAAGGTGGAGGAGTCACCTGCACCCTCACCCTCACACTCACACTCATCCTCACCCTCACCCTCACCCTCACCCTCAACCTCACCCTCACCTTCACCTTCACCCGCCAAGAGAAAGTTCAACAAGCCCAAAAAACCAAAGCAGCCGAAGAAAAAGCAAGTTGTGAAGTCTGGTGAATTGCTTGAGTTGGTCTGTTCTGGAATAGTACCTAAGAAGTGGTATTTAAATATGTGCATGGCTTGGCTTGTTCATACTATTCTTTGTGCGAGGGATTCCAAATATGGAATAGAGGAATAGGTGGTGTGCTTGGCCACCGATCTTGAGGCATTCCATCGTTATCCTTGGGGTAGGATGAGTTTTGAATTAACAATGGAATATCTGATAAAGCCAATGGAACCTCGTGCAGAAGGAAGCCAGACTTACAATATTTATGGCTTTCCATGTGCATTCATGGCCTGGGCTCATGAAGCTATACCTGCCTTGAGGCCAAAGGATTTGCCAAAAGAAAAAAACAATCCCAATGATCATAAACAGGCTTACTGAAATTTATGAAAGAGATGCGGATAGGTTTTTTGAGCAACATGATGTTCCTGTAAGTATTCCATTTTTCATATATGTTATGTAATGTTTGGAACAACTTTGTGTTTGTTGAGATATTTCTACTTGATGTTCGTAACATCTACCATGAAGCACCATCACCTGCTTGACTCTAGGATGTTCGGAACAATCATGGCATGATATTTTTGAACAACTCAACTTTGTTTCAAACAACTTTGAAAAGCTTTTTATAATTTATTTGATATTTATTTAATGTTGTGGGGTATATTAACAGGTTCTTCACCCTTTCCTCATTCCTACTGATGATGGATGAGCTGGAGCTAGATTTCTATCAAAATATTGTGCCATTTGAAGACTCTGAGGACATTGTTATGGATTCTTTGTGTGAATCGTTGGCGCATGCTACCAGCGTTGGTCTTGTTGGTGGCACTATAACTTGTATTTTCAAGAACAATCCTGCGACCCCTCCAAGACAAGTGATAGAGAGTAAAGCTAAGGAAGGAGAAATTGAGATGATGTTTGGAAGTGATGGGGAATATAATGAAGAGTGAATTGATGGCCTGCAAGATGTGAATATTGACATTAGAAACAAAGCTGATGGTGAAGTTGCTGCTGAGTTTGAAGTTGCTGGTATCACTGAAGTTGGTATAGTGAAGAGGAGCTCCAATTGCAGAGACTGCAAATGTGATGAATGCAGCGGATGGAGGGAAGCAACGGAGCAAAATATTCTGGCTTATGAGCAAAAGATCGTGGTGTATGAGACAAATATTGTGGCTTCAGAGCAAAACAAAGGTGATTCTTCTGGTGGAGATGGATTCGACATCTCCAAATGTAGCAGTTGCAATTGCAAAGATTGCAACAATTAGCGTAAAGGCATGGAGATGGAGATGGCGGCCATGCAAGAGACGATTGAGCAGTTGAAGAGCAAAACAATTATAAAACTTGCAAAGGCTATGAAATCACCACAAACAGAAGAGAAGAAGAAGCAGGAAGAAGTTGCTCCGAGGTTTCCAATGGATATTTACAAGCCATTGAAGCGGAAAAAAGTGGATGCTATGAACGCATTTATCAGAAAGATGAAGCAACAAAATATTTTTTTCTTGGATTGCCGATGAATTTCAAGGATTTCAAAACGCTGATGGAAAAGAAAGAGTGGCTGTAGGACATTGTAAGTTTATTTTCTACTGATTTTCTGAACTTCTCATAGTTGTACGGAACATACTGAGTGAGTTCGGAACATCGTACTTATGCTTAGAACAACTCACGCATTTCTAACTTCTCATAGATTTCTAGAACATCGCATATTCATTCTGAACATCATCACGAGATATTCAGAACGACAAACGTTTCCTTCACTCACTTATACTCCAATTTATTTTTGTCTCTTATATGTTCAGAAGTATATTGAAGCTGTGATGACAATGATGCGGGAGGGGCATTTGAAGTACCCCTATCATTACGATCAAAGTGACCTCATTTTGGATATGGCACTCTTGACAAACATGAAAAAAATGCTACTACCAACTGGAAGTAGATGCGCAAAAAGATAAGCTACCGCTTGATGTGGCGTTGAGGACGTATGAGTTTGATTATGATTTTCTGAAGTATGCAGATGAAAATCTACCCTACCCAGGGGGTAGGTGTTGGGCTGGTGAAGAGGATCTTTGCGGTCTTCAACATCAACTACAATCACTATGTGACGGTGGGGTTTGACATAGTTGAAGCGAAGGTTTTCGTGTATGATTGCAATCATGGTGTTAATGATGATGAACACTTCTTGCCAATAATTATCCCCATTCTCTACGTGTTCCCGATCTATGTCAGAAATTCTAAGCTATTCAAAGACTTGGATCCGAAGTGTACGGAAGGAGACATCTGGTTGTTTGAAAGAGTGCCAAGATCACTTTGTCCTCAAAATCTAACAGCGAAAGCATGTGGAGTATTCTCGTTGATGTACATTGAGCATCTTCTCGCAAAAACCCCATGGAAAAAATTTGTGACAATGAGGCTGATCGGTGAAGGCAACGTTTGGCCGTTTGTATTTATGACGGCAAAATGAAACCTTGATTTGGGTATGTAATATTTGGATAATATTTTAACTTTTATTTTGGTATGTAATTAGGTATGGGTGACTTTTATTTTCTTAGCCAAGTAGTGCATGGCTAATAACTTTTGATGTGCTTAAATGGATAGCTTAATTAGTTACAATTAAAACAAACATTCAAATATATTGGTCAGTTGTTCAGCATTCAACAGAAAATGACATAGTAAAATTTAGACGATTCAAACTGATGTTCCAAAATGATCAATTGTTGTTCCTGAAAAATAAAGGTATGTTCCAAAATTCTGCAACATTTATTTAAGTTTATCCTGAAACGATAATAAGTCATTCTGGAACGATAAGGTCGTTCCTTAATATAACCACTGATGTTACAAACGTCATTCAACTCCTCCACTTATGTTCTTTAGAAAATACAAAATACATATTATATCGAGACACAAACGGCACAATAAAATAATAAACATATAAAATTATAACTAAAATAAACATAAGCAATCGAACTTAGGGTGCATGTTGTGGAGCTTGTGGTGGTGCTTCAGGTGGAATCGATGTGTGACTGTTGGATATTTATAAGAGTACAGTGTCAATCGACGAGTCTATTGGGAATGATTTTCTGGAAAGTGACTTTTGATCAGACTCGTAATCGTTATGTACTATTCAAACGAGGATGCAACTGCTAATTGTAACTGTTGTGCCTTTTTAGACTTTAACTTGAAGTTGGAACATTGGTCTGTCGTTCGGGAGATTGTGCTTATGTAATTATGTATGGATTACTTTTTTTGTTTAATTAGCAGTGTAATAGTGTTGTCTTAATTGTTCAGCATTCAAACAAACATTCAAATAATATATTTTCGTCATTTGCTCAATATTTGTTTAGAAAATGAACATAGCATATAAATTGTTCATCATTTGTTCAGAATGAGATAAAGGTGTTCCTCGAGTAAGTTTCGATGTTCCAAACATGGATATCTCATTATGCAAAGGATTAATATGATGGTGTTCCAGAACGATGCTCACACGTTCTGAACATAGCATTAGATGTTCTGAACATAGAAGATGTTCTAAACGGATTATACACTTATTTACAGGAACTAGGCAAACATATCCTTAATTGATCATCATTGTCAGCGCTTTACAAAACAAAAAAACTGCACATCATTGTCAGCGCTTTACAAAAGGAATGCTAGTTATAATAGCATTCAAACAAAGAAACTAGATGATAAACATTAAAAAATAAATTATATAATAAATATTAATATAAATATCCAAATCTAGGGTGAAGGTGAGGAGTAGAAGTCAAGGTAATGCATCCCATTATCAGCAAGCACCCCTTTGAGTATTCTTTTCATCCTTCGTATTTCCTTCTTCATCTTTCTGACGTCCTTTTTTAGCCATGGAGGAAGCTCTCGAACTGGAACTCCCAACCCCACACTTCTATTCTAAGTTGTTCCAATATGTCAATCGCCCTTTCAGTTAGTGGTGAGTCTGGAAATGATAATGCAACAACAGTGTTTTGCCTAGAGGTGGAGGTGGAGGTGGAGGCTCCTCTTGCTGTTTATTTTTAGGCTCCTCTTGCCGTGGATCCTCCTCTTTCCGTGGAGCCTCCTCTTGCCGTGGAGCCACCTCTTATTCGTGCTCCTCTTGAAGATGGTTGACGAGCCATTTTTGTTGATGAATGGTTTGAATTGTTAGTTGATTAATGTGGATTGAAATGGTTTGAATTGTAAGTTGATGAATGTGGATTGAAACGGTTTGAATTGTTAGGTATTTATAGGAATAAAGAGAGGCAACCGAAATGTTTGTTTGGACGTGACTGGTCAACAACTTGTATTGTAGTCGTTTGGTGTATTAATATTTGAGCGACTTGTATTGTAGCCATTTGTGTATTTCAAATTTTGAATTTGTGGTTCGGAACGTCAGCCTATATAAGTATAATTCGTATAACGTATCCTTGACAAGATGTTCCGAACATCATTTCGACCAAGCTGCAACCTAGTGTAGTTGTTTGGTGTATTGGTATTTGCAACTTGTATTGTAGCCGTTTGTGTATTTCAATTTTTATTTGTGTATTTCAATTTTTAAATGTATAGTTCGGAACGTCAGCATACATAAGTATAATTCGCGTAACTTGTCCTTTGCAAGATGTTCCGAACATCCTTTCGATCTAGCCCAAACTCGTGATCAATTATTACATTGGGTGTGTGAACAACATTTATTTACCAACGATAATAAAATATACCACCCAACACATTATATATCCGTTCATTATTTATCAAACCAGTTTACAAAAATAAATCAAACATCCATTTTAAAATGTCTAGTAGATCCGTTAATAGTGGCAGTGTAGTACCATTTTGTCGATATGGAGATTATGCGAAGTTAACAACATTGTGGACTCAAGTAAACCCAGAAAGGAGGTTTTATGGATGCAAATATGGACGGGTTAGTTGATGGGTTTATTTTTTTTCTTGTATTTATTTTTTTCATTTTTTTCTTGTATTTAGTTTCTTTTTTTTATGTAGGGAAATGGTTGCAACTACTTTAGATGGCATGATGAAGAGATGCCAGATCAAGCGAAGAGATATGAGGTCTACTTAAAAAGTTGAAAGTTGTTGAAGAAGAGAGGAAAGAGGTACGATTATAGCGTAAAAAGTTGGGTATTGTGGTAGTGCTAATTGTTCTCATATTCTATACATGGATAAAGTGTTGGTTCATAGTTTAGGTTCTATTTATTTCCACTTGTTATGTTTTTTGAACTAATGATCAAGAAATTTCATTTGAACTTGTTATGTTGTAGAATAAATTATGATTGTACCCTAAGTCGTTCCGCACGACACATTACATATTTCAATCATATCGCCATCTGTTCTGAACATTTTGAAAAACTATACGATGAAAATGGTAACAAAGAAATGAGGGCGCTCTGAACGACTGCTTAATGTGACAAACATCAACGTCATGTTCGAAACAACTGTGGTATATGGATCATCATTTCTCACCCTAACAACTATAATTGATCATTTCTACTGATAATGATCATCATTTCTCACTCAAACAACTATTATTGGTCATTTCTAGTGAAAATGATCATCATTTGTCACTCTTACAAGTATAATTGGTCATTTCTAATGATAATGATCATCAATTCTCACTCTAACTACTCTAAGTGGTCTTTTATGGTGAAAGTTGATGAATTTATCACTCTTAAAACTATAATTGGTCACTTATATTGATATTATCATCATAATTTGTCACTCTAACTACTCTATTTGGAAAATAGTACGATGAAGATAGAAACAATTAATGACCGCGCTCGAAACGACTCATTAAATGTGACAAACATCAATTGGATGTTCTGAACCACTCGATGATGGATGGATAATCATTTCCCACTCTAACAAGTATAATTGGTCATTTTCTAGTGATAATGATCATCACTTGTCACTCTTACAAGTATAGTGGGTCATTTCTATTGATAATGATCATCACTTGTCGCTCTTACAAGTATAATGGGTTATTTTATTGATAATGATCATCATTTATCACTCTAACAAGTATAATTGGTCATTTCTAGTGATAATGATCATCACTTGTCACTCGTACAAGTATAATGTATCATTTCTGGCGATAATGATCATCACTTGTCACTCTAACAAGTATAATTGGTCATTCTACTGATAATGATCATCATTTATCACTCTAACAAGTATAATTGGTCATTTCTACTGATAATGATCATCACTTGTCACTCTAACAAGTATAATGGATCATTTCTAGCGATAATGATCATCACTTGTCACTCTAACAAGTATAATTGGTCATTTCTCGAATTATCATCATCATTTGTCACTCTTAAAAGTACAGTGGGTCATTTCTACTGATAATGATCATCATTTCTCACTCTAACAAGTATTAATTGGTCATTTCTAATGAAAATGATCATCACTTGTCACTCTAACAAGTATAATTTGTCATTTCTACTGATAATAATCATCACTTGTCACTCTTACAAGTATAATGGGTCATTTTTAGTCATAATGATCATCATTTCTCACTCTAACAAGTAGAATTGGTCATTTCTAGTGATAATGTGACACGGCCCAGAATCCGATTAGGCTGTGCGGGCACCCGACATCCTCCCCTAGACCCGTCGGGCGAACCCTTACCAACAAAATTAGAAAAATAAATATAATAATTCATAAATAAGGACAAGACTAAAAAAAAATAAAGACATACTGATACCTCTAAGCTGTACAAAAGAAATTACATCTGACTACCCAACATACTAGGTTTAGGGCTATCCAGACAAGACATCTAAGAGTACAAAAGAAGACAGATACCTCCTGAAGGGAGCAAAATGCAACTGAAATAATAACCAATAAACTGGTGGCCATCCGGAATAAAAGCTGGCTCACCCTGACAGCTGACGTCGTCTTCGCTCCTTCACAACGTGGTGAACTCCATCCTGGAGCGAACCTGCTGAAACGAAATAGATAGACAAGAAACAAAGAACAAACAAGGGTGGGTCAAAAGGACTCAATAAGTGGGGCAGACTAGCCACCTCAAAGAATAGGATAGCTAGCCAGGGAGAAGAAATAGATAAACCAAATTCTTTTTATTTAAATTATAAAAAGGCAGAGCCAGATAACAACTGGAAACACGTACGAAACTTCTAAACTCAACCAAGGGTACGTGCCAGAAACATATCAACAAATAAGCAATGCACATATAAGCAGAACAGTAGTCATGTGCCGCAAGTCTACACAATGGTATGAATTGAGATGAAATGAAATGAAATGAAGTGAGATGAAATGAAATATGATGCAAAGGGTCACATGTGCCCGTCATCCCATCTCGAAGCGGAATACTCCTGCATTCGAGGGAAAGTCCAATCTGATAACCAACTGGAGCGGAATACTCCTGCTCCTGGGGCGGAATACTCCTGCACCCGATATAATATAAACCAGAGGCGGAACACTCCTGCACTCTCTTGGGGCGGAATACTCTTGCACCCGATATAATGTAAAGCTGAGGCGGAATACTCCTGCACTCTCCTGGGGCAGAATCCTCCTACCCTCAATATGATACAATGGAGCGGAATACTCCTGCTCCTGGGGCGGAATACTCCTACCCTCAATATGATACAATGGAGCGGAATACTCCTGCTCCTGGGGCGGAATACTCCTGCACCCAATATGATATGCAATGTAATGCATATGAATGCAATGTGATGCAATAATAACCCTTCACCGGCGGGGGACTCTCATCGACAGCCGGGAAGTAGATGCCAACTCACAGCCAGAGTACAATGCTCAGATCCTCAATGCAATACCAACAGCAGGACATAATATATAATATACAAGGTAAATCCAAAGCTAAGGCGTAAGGAGTACGCCTATCGTCAGCTACACACGTGAGGAACACGTGGTAGAAAATCCACGAGGCCAGGTGCCTCAAAGAAATGGATATAAACACTTACCTCTTCCAAAAGTTGGCATTGCTAATCAACAACCGCTTTATCCTTTGGTTTCATTGCCAAACGATCCCACTCTATTCAATAAGCAGAAAAATATATCAAATTAGTGCTAAAGGCTTCATTCCTCACATCTTAGGGCAATCCGGTTAGGAACCTGGTACCCTATTCGCATACGCAATACGCAGGCCAGGCCTATGTACTGGGTTTAAGGTCACATAACCAAACCCCAAATAATTTACATTTATATGTTGCCCATAACTCACTGAGTACGAATATATAATCAATTTCGTTATCGGGGTCCATTTGACCATTTAACTATTAATTGAACTTATTAAAACGGTATCTAATATTCCAAATTTTACCGATAATACAGATTAAAACACACGTAATAAACTCAAATAATATATTAGGATCATTACCTGAATGTTTCAGGGTGAAAATTCTACTTTTCTCCGGCCCCTTTTCCTTTCATTTTTCAATTTTCTGATATTTTTTTACATTTCTGTTTCTCTGTTTCGTTTTTGGATGATCATCCTTAGTTTATATACTAAGGGACCACCGCCCTTAAGTTTTCTTTCCTTTTTTATCTTTTTCTCTTTTTTTCTTTTTTCTTTTTATTTTCTTTTCGCGACAAAAATTAAAACGGTACCCTATGATATTCGAAATAATTCTAACTTTTGCATAAAAATGATACAAAATATGTGTAACATACTCGCGAAGGCGGATCTCAAATTGGACTCCCGAAACTCAAGATGCGAATTTAAATGAAAAAGGTCAAATTATTTAACTTTCGGCATTTTAGCGGAAACTAGCCGAACAACATCGAAATTCACTTTCGAAAGTTCACAATGGTCATAAATAATCATACGAACCCAACGGCGCTTTCGGATTTCGAATCGGAGCTCATTCGGCAAAACCGAGCTCGAAAATCTCTTTTTAATATTTATCGCCAATAAAAACTGAAACCTTCTTCCGATGCCTACCAAACGAGGTCTGATTTAGCTCAAATTTTACAGACAAGTCCTAATGGACATTACGAATATTTTAAAATTATCGACACGCCAATCAGAGTCCTAACTTCCAAAACGACTGACCGAGGTCGTTTCATAATGATCATCATTTGTCACTCTAGTTACTCTAAATGGTTGATCCTAGTGACAATGATCATCATTTGTCACTCTAACAAGCATAGTTGGTCATTTCTAATGATAATTATCATTATTTATCACTCTTACAAGTATAAGTGGTCACTTATTGTGATATTATCATCATATTTTATCATTCTAACTACTCGAATTGTGATACAATATGATGAACATAGAAACAATTAAAGACCGCGCTCGGAGCGACTCATTAAATGTGACAAACATCAATTGGATGTTCGAAATAAGACTATATGGATGGATCATCATTTATCTCTCTAACAAGTATAATGGGTCATTTCTAGTGATTATCATCATTACTTGTCACTCTTACGAGTATAATGGGTCATTTCTATTGATAATGATCATTATTTCTCACTATAACAAGTATAATTGGTCATTTCTATAGATAATGATCATCATTTCTCACTATAACAAGTATAATTTTTCACTTCTAGTGATAATGATCATTGGTATAATTTTTCAGTTCTAGTGATAATGATCATCGCTTGTCACTCTTACAAGTATAGCGGGTCATTTCTAGTCATAATGATCATCATTTCTCACTCTAACAAGTAGAATTGGTCATTTCTAGTGATAATGATCATCACTTGTCACTCTTACAAGTATAATTGGTCATTTCTAGTGATACTGATCATCAATTCTCACTCTAACTACTCTAAGTGGTCTTTTGTGGTGAAAGTTGATGAATTTATCACTCTTACAAGTATAAGTGGTCACTTATAGTGATATTATCATCATAATTCGCCACTCTAACTACTCTAATTGTGAAACAATACGATGAACATAGAAACAATTAAAGACTCTGCTGAACGACTCATTAAATGTGATAAACATAAATATGATGTTCGAAACAACCCTATGATGGATGGATCATCATTTGTCTTTCTAACAAGTATAATGGGTCATTTTTAGTGATTATCATCATAATTTTTCACTGTAAAAAGTATAGTGGGTCATTTCTAGTGAAAATGATCATCACTTCTCACTCTAACTACTCTAATTGGAAAATAATACGATGAAGATAACAACAATAAAACAACGCGCTACGAACGACAGTTATAATGTGACAAATATCAATAAGTTGTTTGAAACAACTCTATGATAGATGATCATCACTTGTCACTCTTACAAGTATAATTGGTCATTTCTAGTGAAAAATATCATCACTTGTTACTCTTACAAGTATAATTGGTTATTTCTAATGATAATGGTCATCATTTCTCACGCTAACAACTATAATTGGTCTTTTTAAGCGAAAAGGATTATCATTTGTCACTTTTACAATTATGGTAGGTCATTTCTAGTGATAATCATCATCATTTGTCAATATAACAAGTATATTGGTCTTTTCTAGTTAAAATGATCATCATTTCTCACTCTAATCGGGAAATTTGGTCATGTATAGTGATAATAACATTCATTTATCCCTGGAACATACCGGTGCCGTTCCAAACATATACTTTAGTGTTGGAACACATTGTTTATGTTCCGAACTAATTGTAAGATTTTATTAAATTTTTCAGAAATTGAGGATTAGAACAAGAGGTCGTTTGGAACATCGTATTATAATATCCTAAACGACAGTTGATGTGTTGAGAACTATAAGCAAATATGATGGTTTGGAGACACAATTTAATAATACTAATTAAATACCTTCTTAATAATACTAATGGAACAGAGATAACAGTAGCATCTTGATAAACATTACAACTACTTAAACAATTAATAGATAATAGCATATTTCGCTATTATTTTGGCCAGCAACACCTACACCGAAGTGATTTTTCAAAAGCCTCTCCATTCGGTCTAACAGCAATTTCATCTCTTCAACTTTTGTCTCAAGTGTTTGAATGGTCCTCTCACTATTATCTACAACCTCCTTAATGTCAACGACTTTAAAGTGCACGTCTAGCAGTCTAGCAAGAACCGACTTGTTTGGAGGGTGTCGGACTCGGTGGTACTTATTCCATGGATCGTTCAATGCATCATTGGCTATCTGCATGCAAGTTGTTTAAAAAAAAAGAATTAAAGTGGATTTATGTTAAAGGAAATATAAACAGATTAGATTTAGAAATTGTTTTAGGAAAAACTTTATATATAGAAAATGAAGGTAATACTTGGTAAATGCTACGACTATGAATTGTGAATTTAGTTCATCAAGGGGGTATTTATAGATGGTTAGTAGTGGTTTTTCATTTGTAGTGCCTTTTCTGTAGCCGAAGCAAATGAAGGGACTCATATTTATAAGTATGAATGTGTTTTGACGTGACTGTTGCATCAACTTGTATTTTAGCCGTTTGGTGTATTGGTATTTGAGCAACTTTTCATTGTAGCCGTTTGTGTCTTTCAAATTTTTAATGGCTTGTTCGGACGTCACGTATATAAGTATAATATAATATCCTTGACAAGATGTTCCGAACATCTTTTCGAAGGTAGTACTTGGTAAATGCTACGACTATTAATTGTGAACAAATATTAAGATTTTCTTATATTATAGTGCCTTTACCGATGTTCCGAACGAATAAGGTTATCACAGACGACCTCATGCTTGCACATGGAAAAAGAAGGACCTTACAAGCTTTCACATGGACTTCACATGCCTTGACGTCGTTCGGAACATCACATTGTAATATCCTAAACAACTGTTGATGTGTTGCGAACAATAAGCAAATATGTGCACAACATAAATTTAAAATGCGGTAAAGCGAATATGTGCACAACATAAATTAAAACTGTAGTAAAGCAAATATGTACACAATATAAATTATACAAGTAGGACGAAAAGTCCATTATACAATTCAAATAGAAATCCAAATAAACTAAATTGTTCAAAACATTACAGCGAGGACGAAGCTTTGTCCAATTCACAAATTCAATTTGTAGGCTGACTTGTAGCTTCAGTTCGACTACGACCAACGAGGCATGTAATTTTTTCAGGACCATATCTTTTGCAGTTGCCACATTCATTTTTCCTCTTTGGAAGACGTTCCCCAATAGATCGAATCTGGTTAACCCTTCTCCTTCCACGATTGTCCGGCTTTGGGGGCGGAGGCACTGGATAAAGTATCTTTTCAGCAGGGATGACCCATGATTCTTCAGGAGGTACTGCATTGATAGGCTCTGCATAGGCAAGGATGTATGCTTGTGTCGTGTAATATCCAGAAATTTTTTCATACATTCTACTTCCATATTCATCACCATGCAACCCCCTAATTGCTGTCATAACATGTACACAAGGTAACTCATCAAGATCAAACTCCTTACACGTACATGTCCTTTTATATAGATCAAATTCTGCCTCAAATCCTGGACTAATGATTTCGAAACCATAAGTTCTCTTCCTGTTGACAACTAGCTTATCTCCCACTTCTTTATTCTTCCTTATTTTTATTTCAATGTCTGGGACGCATAAATTTGGGTGGTTAATTAACTTCATAGCCCTAATGTGGAATTTTTCTGCAAAGTTCCTACCTATATATTTCAAGAGGGCAGCAATGGGGTATTCTCTTTGCTCCTTCAGCATGGAATTAATGGACTCGGTTATGTTTGATGTCATAACTTCAAACCTATTAAAAATAATAAATAGTATAATAATCAAAAGATGTTCCTAACATAAAGAACAAGTGCAGATATAGGAATAAGAAGTATGGAACATTCATGATGTTCCTAACATTAAGCACAAGTTCAGAACAACAAGAGGAAGTGCGGAACATCTGTAAAAAACTAAATATTCCTATAAAATGTTTTGCACATCAATAATATGTTCGGAACGCCTTGTGAGACGTTTGGAACAGAGGAAAGCATGACAGTAATATGAGACCTTGTTATTATAGTTTACCTGTTTCCTAGGAAATATAATCTCCTCCATCTATGATAGCCAACAATATTAGATAATCTGTTACCCTCCAATCAATAGTCCTGATATCATTCATAGCATGGAACTCCTTTACCCTGTATGTCTTTGCTGCAGTGTAGTATTTATGAAGACTGATTCCAAACTGAAACGTTGATCGGATGTTTTCACCAAGGTTCCACATGCAAACTCCATAGTGTGCAGAAGGAAACACTTGGCCGACCATCTTCGAGATACTCGAATGTCTATCTAAAACAATGCACAACTCTTCACTATCTGAAACTATGATGCGTAATTGTTCGAAAAAGTACTCATATGAGGCGTCACACTCTTTGTCTACAACACAAAAAGTAACAGGGAATACGTGACTCATTGCATCCTGAGCAACAACAAATAATAACACCCCTCCACACTCGCAAGACAAATATGTACCGTCAACGGCTAGGACTTTTCTCTCGTAAATTAATCCCCTGATCCACGCTCCATAAGAGAGAAAAAAATACAAGAACTTCCATGTGCTAGGAAGCCTTAAATCTGTCTTGGTTCCTGGATTCTTACTCCCAACCATATAAGCATAAGCATCAAGAATTTCAATACATTTCTCATGTGTTCCTCGTGTCAAAACCTTTGCAAATTGACAGCCTCTAAGACACTTCCAGTAGCTAACCTTACAACCCAAATCGGTATTAAGGGACTCCCTGACGGATTTTGTGATTGGATTTTTTCCCATTAAATATTTACCTTTCATGAACTCACCAATTATCTGGGCAGAGGCGTGTGAATTATGACTAGAATGATGTTGGACACCACATGTGTGCAAGTTATGTAAACACTAATGTAGAATCTATCATTACTTTTATACCTTATTTCCCTTATCCACCATTTGCATTTCACATTTAAACATCTAGCATTAAAAATATTTGCAGTATTCTACAATGCTTTGTAATTAAAACAATGTTTAACTAATGCAACCTTCAATTGGGTGACCAGTTCTTTCTTATTGGCGAAAGTCATACCTTTTTCAAAACATGTGCCATCGACGAAGTGAAATATCGGCTCACTGCTTTGTGTTGGAAACACAGAGGTATAGATGTTAGGATCTTCCTCTACATATTTTTCTTCTGCTTCTTCATCTTCTTCTTCATCTACATCTACGTCTCTTCTGTCTTCTTCTACCCCTCCCCCTTTGTCTTCTTCTACTTCTTCATGTATGTCATCCAATCGCTGACTAAAATCATGCTCTACACTATTTGGCATTTCTTGGTCATTAGAACCAACACATTCCTCCGCCGTAGAAACCACAATTACCCTTAGAGTGCGCATAGCACCATTACGATCAACATCAGCCATATAAAAGCGTACATCATCATCATTTCATATTGTAACGAGAGGAGTCTTTTGATTCGCGGCAACACTCAGCATGTACGTAATGCAAATGTCCTTCGAATTGTCTCTTATCCCCCAACTTCCGATGATTTTGTTAAGTAGAACATCATACGTAACATCTCTGGGCACAAGAATGGGTCTTGGCTCTTTAACCTTCGGAACCCAAGCATAACATTTTGAACGCTCCACTCATTCACCTTGATAATTAACTCCTAATATAACCTCATCTATCGATGGTCACCTGTAATAAATTGGAATGACCAGCTATTAGTATCAAATTGATAATATTTATACAGTATGTTCCAAACCTTAATGTTGCTCGTTTGGAACATTGTATACAGACGTTCTGAACATAACGTTACAGTTTTTCATTGCTTAATGAAAGATGTTCCAAACTGCTAACAGAACGCTCCAACATCCTAGTAGGATGTTCCGAACATCATCTGTGAGAATTTCAATATTTACATTCGATGTGTAAAATGCTAGAAATATGTTTGGAATTACAGTTACGACCATAGGAACTTCAAAAGGATGTTTGGAGTTTCCGGCAGAATGTTCGGAGGAATTGAATCCGTAACAACCTCGAATCAACAAAAAAACAGCTAAAAACATGTTCTAAAGTTAGTACACTTACAGGAGATGACTGAATTGATACGATTACAATTAGAGGAACAAGAATTCCTCTTTAATGGATAAGAAACGACAAGCTTTGGCAAATCTAATGAAATGACGTATAACCCAAACAGGGGCGGAGCCAGGGTTTTATATAAGGGGTTTCAAAAATGTCACGCCTTGAATTTGAATATGTGACCCAAAGCTATTTTGCAACCCCCTTTGCCACTTTAGTAGAATTTTTTAACATTTTAAGGAGGTTCAATAGCTTATATATACCATAAAAATACTAATTTTTATCTAAATTACAATGCAATCCGTCGACCAAGGGGGTTAATTAAACCCCTTTCAGCTATGTGGCTCCGCCACTGAACCCAAATATGGGTGATCTCAGCTTCTATTGCCTAAAACTAGAGAGGATATTCAGTAAATAATATAAAGGACGCGATTATTTCAATTTAAGAAAAGAAGCTCGGCAGTGCAGCTATGGTGGAATTTTGAGAGGGAATGGAATGGGAAAAAATAGAGGGAAAACGAGGGAGAGGAGAGAGAGAAAAAGCAGCGGGTAGATCTAGGTATAATGGCCAAATTTGATAAAAAACTAGCTTTTATATATGGACTATTGTGTAACATAAAAAACTTTGGGGTGAGATAGTTAGGTAGTTAGAATATTTTAATACCATTTAGAATTAGAGGACCCTATACTACACAATTAAAACTTGAGTCTTTTTTCATTCAAAAAAAACTTGGAGGTACCGCCATGTCGATCCCCCAGTGACTAACACTAGAGATCATTACTCTAAAATTTAGAACCTATAAGGTTTAAATCCTGGATTCACCTCTGCGGTCAAAGAAAAACTGTTTTGATTTTTGAAATCCGATCATGTCATCTTTTGTGCAACATAGAGAGCATCTCTTACTAGTATACTAATTTCTCATCGACAAATTGAGTACCAGTATACTAGTTTCTCATCGACAAATTGAGCCGCTTTTGTTTGCTCAAATATAACCACTACTTATTGTATTTCCATCATAGAGAAAAAGTGCTTTTCGCTTTTATTTTTCTATGAACTTAACGAGATTATATTATCTATTTTGTCCCGTTGTGTCCAATTGTTTTGGTTTCATAATTCATGAAAAAGTAAACACCTGCTACTCCTATTAGCTGTGGACCTTTTTTGGCGTTCTATTGTAAAGATGAAAATTTTCTTCATACTTAGGTCTGCAATGAAGAAGAAGATGGTGATAACATTTAATTACATGCGAGTTTCTTTGTTACGTTACATTTTTCGGAAGCAAGTCTTCTAGCTATTACTTACGGAATGTATGGGAGAAAAAAACTAAAATTTTCATCAGGAGCTGCTATCTGGGACCTTATCTGTTTATCGAAAAGCTTATACATAACTAAAGGAACGAGGTTAAGTTGTATTGAGGTAATCGTTTTATCTCAATCAATCAAAAATGCGTCAATTCAACCAATATATACCTATTTCCTCTTACTTTGCGGCTACCTAGTAAGGGGAACTTTAATGTAATTGCGGATCCATTAGAATTCTAGTCTTCCTCGAGTTCGTGGCTTGTACCTTATCCTACAAAAAAAAAAAAAAAAAAAAAAAAAAACCTTCTGAGTTTTATTGTTTACTGCATGTGCATGAGTAGGACTAGTGACAAACAGTATGTCACAACTACAACCTGGTGATGGTTGCTTCTTTATTAGCTATAAATATCCAACCACATTTTTGTAATATTTAGTTTTTTATATTGTGAGTGTAAAGATTTTTTACACTATTATATTTTCTTCACCTGTTATAACATATAGCAGATAACCTATCAGTATATTGTTAAGATTATAAATTTGACTTAAACTGAACTTATTTTAAACATTATTCATTGAACGATCTATAAAAACTTCTTTAATGCACAAAGCCTAAATTCATTAAGATAAAGATGGCTTTTGGAAGTATGCTCTCCTTCTGTCTTTTTCCTAATTCAATAATCATCATCAGTTTTTTTTTTTTTTAATGTATAACGTTTGGACTAGAGTCCAAAGACAGATATAGATGGGGCCAATATCCATCTCAATTTCTGAATCTGATCATTAGTAATATGTTTTGCAATTTTTGGCAGTATAAAGCCTCACGTAACTGAGATCTCTCTGCAAGAAGACAACTTCAGCCAAATCTGACTGCTAAAATGGACAATGATTCTCTTTATTTGGCTATGACATTTCATCTAAATTAATGTACTATTTGTTTGTTTTTCCGTATCTCTACACTTTGAGCTTGATTAATGCACCGTAAAATCTTTTACAAATTCTAATTTTAAATTACTACTATAATAATATTTTTTAAAAGAAAGTTGTTCTAAACTAAACTTCTACTTTACATAGACATTACTCGTATCCTTGAAATGTTTCGCTAAGCTTTCGGAAAAAGTACGTTAGCAACAAAAGTTGTTTAGGCGAAATTGAAGTAAAAGTACCCTATCTTATACGTATTTTACATTTTAGGTAAATATAATTTTACGTGAAACAACTGACACATGTCAATGAAGTGTACATGGTGCTTTTTCACAATTGCTGCTCTTTAAATTGGTAGGTCACTCTTTAAATTTGTAGGTCAGTGTTGCACCGATCTTTCCTTTGTTTTTGACATATTCATATTGAACAGGTACGATAAGAAATATAAATACCTTATGCGAATTATTCAAAATACACTAAAAATTTACTTAGTAAAATCTTATACTTGCACAAATTAATTGACATGTATTTATAATAGGTTCTGAGTATGGGTGTTGCACCACGTAAGCTCTGAAACATTAGTTAGTACTGTAGTAAATGATTCCTGACATATCATTGACATACTATAAAAATTGTAGTAGGAGTAGTTATTAATTTATGAAATGGTGAAGGGTAGCATTGTTTATATCTCAATTCATAATTTGTCAAATCTTGATCCCTCTGCATGACAATCATATATAACTCTAATGTTCATATTTAATTTTATACTATTGGTTCGTCCAAAATTATCAAGTTCAAGAAATATTCAGCTTCAGATAGGAGGAGAAAATATAGACAAAAAAAAAAAAACAAAATTCAGCATGAACATATTGAATGAGCCATTGGTTTCCCAAGAAAATCAGACCCCTCAATTCCCAACAGCACTTCTCAATTATCTATATGCTGGCCATTTTTTATCCAGATGGAGTGCCAGGTAACTCTATTTTCTGACATTGGTTCAAATTACTCACTGTTGTATTGAGGTTCTTTGCTATCTATATTTTGTTATTTCTAGGCAATTTAAGTTTTAGTGTCCAGTTTAGGAATTATGAAGTTCTAAATTTTATAGAAATAGGTTGAAATTGTATGTGCTAAAGGGTAGTCCGGTGCACGAAGTATTCGTGATCATGTAGGGTCCGGAAAGGGACGCACCACTACCATCCGCGATCACGCAGGGTCCGGAAGGGGCCTCACTCCGGAGGGGTGTAATGTAGGCAGCCTATGGCTGATGATTTTAACTTTGTGAATTTTAGGCTACACGAAGATAACTTTACAATTATTCCAAGACCCTCCTGAAATTGTATGTGCTATCATTAGAAAATCCATTTCTGGAACTGATTTGCTTACCTTAGACACCCAACAAAGCAATCCTCTACGAGCAATTTTTTCCATGACTTCATACAATTGAGCAACTTTTCCTCATGTTTGAGTGTATTGCACCTAAACCTTCATTATGACACTTTCATGTAAAATATCAATAATTCCTGGTTGACTCTGCATTCTTGCTCTGGACGAACACGATTGAAAAGAAACTTCTAGGCTTCTCTGTTACTCTATTCCTTTAAATGAATTTTCATGCACAGAATACATTAGTCCATAGATTAAATATCAGTCATGTGGACACTGTTGACTAATGCACTTGTCCCTCATTGATTGTGAGGTTCCCAAAGGAGTCTATGTCCTAGTCCACTCCACCTATTGTCTTAAGGTTTTGTGTTAGATGCTTAACTTGTTTCACAAACATTGTAGTGCTTTGTTTCCTCAGAAGTGGTAATAATTCCGGATAACACCGTGGAGGGCGTGTAGGACGTTCTTAGCAGTCAATTTAGTCCAGTACAATAATTTTCATAGTCTTAGGATTAGTGAGTATTTTCTTAATATTTGCCTAAATGCAGGATGTGGGAATTCTCTGTTGGTTTGTACATGATCAATGTCTGGCCAGATTCTTTACTCCTTACTGCTGCTTATGGTGTGGTTGAGTCAGCTTCTACGGCATTGTTTGGTCCCCTCATTGGACAGTGGGTGGATAGGTTGACATATGTTAAGGTCTGTCCCCATTCGTTAAACTTGATTGATAAAGATCCATCCTTAAAATACGGACATTTGAAAATAATTGCTATGGACTCCTACCAAGATGGGCACACAAAAGTTACTGCCAATTGTCTTTTACATTTCATGACTGATTGCATAATATTTACTCTTGATTAGCTACACAATTGTCAAACTCTATTGCAGGTTCTCCAACTTTGGTTATTGATCCAAAACCTCTCATTCATTGTTGCTGGAGGTGCAGTAATTGCTCTTTTATACCGTGGAGACTTGATATCCGCCAATTTTATGGCCTTTATCTCACTTGTCAGTTTAATTAATATCTCTGGAGCTGTTGGTGTGCTTTCAACTCTTGCCGGAACCATCTTGATCGAAAGAGAATGGTGAGCTATCTGAATGCTTTGAGTGACCTCCTTTTCCTTTTGGGACTTCAAACGAAGAAAATCTTGCCACGTGTGGATTCTATTTTAACCATACTCGAGAACTAGTCACAAATTGTGCTTTTATAATGATTTAATTTTTGACAGGGTGATCTTATATATTTTTACCTCTGTTCATATTTGTCTATAATGCAAACAAAGAAAGTTTTTGTTCTGCTTTGACAAACTTCTTAACTTATTTGGATGAGTTAACAATGACTGTATTGACAGGGTAGTCGTAATATCAGAAGGACATTCTGGAATGCTAACAAAGATGAATTCAATCATAAGGCGAATAGATTTGATTTCTAAGCTATTCGCCCCGGTCATGACTGGCTTCATAATCAGTTTTGTTTCTCTAACTGCATCAGCCATGACTCTAGCTCTTTGGAACATTATATCTGTTTGCTTGGAATACTGGCTTCTTACATCTGTATACAAAGGGATTCCGGCTCTAAGTGAAAGCAGCCTGAGGAGGGTCTCAAGATCTTTGCCAGAGCATTTGGACTTAAGTGACTTAAGTCCCTCTATTTCTTGTGAGCAGAAAAGCTTGCTTCATTCAGATGGAAATGGCTTGGAGCAATCTGAGAATTGCTTGAGGAACGTAGTTGGCTCGATATCAAGATTTCCTTGCGTCACTGCATGGAAAGTGTACTTCCAGCAAGATGTAGTCCTCCCAGGGCTATCCCTTGCCTTACTCTTTTTCACGGTACTCAGGTAAACCTTACTGATGTTACAGTCATAGTTATGGTTATCGAGGAAACACCCTTGTTCCCCTTTCTTGTTCGTGCAATTGAATTTAAAATCATTTGTGTTAGATCATCGTTAAAATAGAAACTTCACCAGCATCCCGGTAGGATGATCAGATCAGTTGTCTCAGTGTTTTCACCTTTTTTCATGAGACATTTTCAATGCACTGCAAAGTTTCAATACTGAAGCCGCTTATGCCTACCCAGAAGAGGTTTAGCTTTGTAGTAAACTGTTTTATAGCTAATACAACTAGGATATACTTATCTGTTGTGTCTAACTTGTGCCACAGCTTTGGGACGTTGATGACTGCTACACTTGAATGGGAGGGAATTCCTGCATATGTCATTGGAATTGCACGTGGAGTAAGCGCAACAATAGGGATAGCTGCAACATTTCTCTACCCAATTTTAGAATCACATGTTTCAACACTTCGAACAGGTCTTTGGTCGATCTGGTCACAGGTATCCAATACAGTAATTAGTTAAGGCTCCAAAATATGTACGGAGACAATGACATGATGAGAATTTCATAGCAAAGTTCAGGACAGTCATTGAATCTTGCTGATTTTAAGTTGATTGTATGTTGTCTATGCAGTGGACTTGCCTTCTGTTATGTGCAGCTTCTATATGTGTACACAAAAAATTTCTATCAGCATATATGCTTATGGCCGGCGTAGCCGCATCGCGCTTGGGGTTGTGGATGTTTGACTTATCGGTCATTCAGCAAATGCAGGTGGGGATAGTAAAACATTCCATAAGGCAGTTGAAGTTTTGCAGTGCTAGTAGTTCTTCTTGATGGCAAAAAACATAATGTCATATTCGTTTCTGAACTTGGATAGGATCATGTTCCTGAAAGTGATCGCTGTGTGGTAGGAGGAGTTCAAAACTCACTACAGTCTGTTCTGGAATTGATGACTTATCTCTCAGGCATAATCATATCCAATCCCCAGGTATTGATCATCGCATTGTACTGAAGTATTATGATGAATTTAGGATTAAGGTGTAGTGGATTAATTAGAATAGGTCCATTGAATATCATACTTATCTTCACGTCTTAACGTTTGATGCATTATTATCATGATCTTCCACTAAACAGAAAGTTTGTCCTGTCTCGCATACTAGAAATGTGTTTTAACTTGTTTCTTCTGCTGCAACGTTATTCAGGATTTCTGGAAGTTGATCATGATATCTTTCCTTTTAGTCACACTGGCTGCGATGCTGTACAGTATACATGTTTATCGGGTTAGGAAGCACCTCTTTCACTTTGAGAAGTTCACTTTTTCCATCCAATGTTTAGTCAGATCATCATAGATTCTGCACTGATAAATATGAAAAGCAGAAGTGAAGTTTACTTTCTTTGGTCTTTCTACCTAGGCAGAGCATGTCTTCTCTTTAGGTAGCTTGTGGTTGACCAACAATGCCAAGAGCTGTGCTCATTTTCTTTACATGTAATTTCTTGCACGTTGTAAATCATTTGTTGGTAGAAATCTGCATGACACACTTGTATTCAGCAAGGCTGCTTCAAAGGTTTACACCAATGAGAGCTATCCAGAGCTTGCCTTTTGTACACAGTAAATGTTAGTTGTAGTTTATTTAAGGCATTCCAAGAAACTTAAATTATGAAAATTGCTTGTGTGTACTTCAAAATTATGTGAAGAAACATGGCATGTAGATTTAAAACAATGAAGGGTCCTGCTACTAGAGGTCACAACTCGAACAACAACGTCATGACCTATCGAATTTGGCCGGCTCTCTTTAGTGTTACCAAATGCAGCTTCAACAGGATTCATAGTGAAAGTACAAGAGGAGGAGAGTGAGTTGTCACTTAGTTGATTCAAAAGCGTATAGATAGTCTTCTGATAATGGGTTTCAGTCGAATGAAATTTTCTTTGAACACAGCTTACTAAAATTCTGATTTTTGAAAATCTTTCAAGCATTACTTGTAAACATGCAAAAACCTCTTCTTGTAGCTCATTAATATGAGCTGATTGGGAAATTAACACAGAGCAGCAAATGTTTAAAGAGTATGCTAGCTAACATATGACTATTTGAGGGCCATACGCAGCCTCTAAAAATGGCATTGGAACAACCATTGGAAAAATGGCATGTACGGAAGATCACCAGGACTTTTTTGGACTGAAGTCCTGGCGATCATACCATGATCCCACCAGCATGTCTCCAAGTTTCTGGCATGAGGCTATTTTTGTAAACTATTTTAATGGGGTCAAAGTTAAATATTGCTGCTGAAATGTTATATTTTTGTACATTATCTAATGAGTTGAGGCCTAAGCCAACCTAGGAGATAAGTGGGTCCATTGTGGACTGGACCCATGATTAGACTGGGCTGAATCGGTCAAGATTATTACCCCACATAACCAATCTCAAACCTAATTCACTTTTTGTAACCATATTTTGTCTATTCTTTCTTTTCCTAACATATTTATTAGATATAATTTGATGATATAAATATCTAAAAAATATAAGACAAATATATATATGTGTATAGAAGCTATATATAAAGAATATCAATCTAATTATATACCATATTTTAATTATAAATTAAATTTTAAATATAAATATTGTAGTTAGATTATGTTAGTGCAAGGTCACTTGTTAATATAGTATATTGAGGACTATTTATGTAGAAATCTCATTATTAAATGTGCTAAAATATTTACATAAGAGCCTATTTTAGGTGCGCTATTTAGGATTTAGCTAGCTTTAAAGATTATTGGGCTAATTACAAATATATACAACCGTAACACTAAAATTACAAAAAAATAGCAAAATTATTCTATTTTACAAAAATTACCAATATTTTTTTACACATTATATACAGAACTAACAAATTAGGGTTTGTTCCTCCTTCTTCCTACTGCCCCCTCCCACTGCTACCACCCTAGTCGGCTCCGCCACCTAATCACCGCCAGCCGCCGCAAGGATTTTTTTTTTTTTTTGGATCTAAAAAATGAAATACACATATACACATTGATTTCTCTTTGAAAATATACTTGCAACATACATACTAACAAAAAATATATGTAAATACACAAAAACAATATGTTTTACATATGCTAGACGCGCACATACATACAAGGATCTATAGATCTACAAATTAAACATACAAATTTATGTATGTCACACATACACTTGACATACACACAAAAGCACATACAATAAATACAAATATATACTCAGATATACACGTTCATACAGTGATATACACATACATACACTTGTGTGTTTGAAATAAATACATGTATATACACGAACATACAGATACATACACTTGTAGAAAAACTAACCACACACTTTCTTCCATCTTCAAACAACCATTAACAACCACTGTAATCACAAAAAATATGCAGATACATGAAATACAAAGGGATACATGTATATCCACATACAAAAAAAAATAATAATAATAATAATAATAATAAAAAAGAAGGAGAAGAAGCGGATCTGAACCAGCAGCTCCGGTGAGGTCAGATCTGTAGCAGCAGCAGCGCCGTCACTCTGGTGACGGAGCAGCGGCAACGGGATTGCGTCACTCCATCGTGGCTCGCAGGAGGAACAGATCGCCGGCAATGGGGGGACGGCGGGAGGGGTGGGTAGGTGGGTGGGTGAAGGAGGGGAGAGAGATTACAGATAGGGTTTTGTTTTGGAAATGGTGGAAATGAAAATGGTATATATAGTGTAATAAATTGAGAAATATTGGTATATTTTATAAATGTTTGAAAATGTCTGTATTTTGTAATTTTGGGGTTTAATGTGTCAACTAATCAGTTACTGTATTTAACTTCAAATCTGCATATACCTAACTTTAAATCTGAAGTTAAAGACCTCAGATTTGAAGATAAGACCGGAATCTAAGACTAAAACCATAACTGGTTAAAATCTAGATGGAGCGGCTACAATAGGTTATTCGTGCACTTCCCCTTAAATGTGTCTAAATTAATATTTTTGTAAATTTCCTATACTTTTACTTGTTGTTAAGTTTAAGTCTTCACTTCTGCACAAAGACAGATATAAGTTATACACTCTTTGCCACATAATTATTGGTGTAATGTTACGTTCATTCTTTTCTTTGGAATGATTAATGAAAGTTGAAAACATACAGAAACATTCAGAATTAAGAAAAGGTTACACCCCAGTTCCCAACTGCCCCAATTAAAATTTTGCTAAAATATATCCCTTGATTTTAGGATTAAGAATAATTCAGGATCAGGAATATAATATCTTTAAGGTAGGAACTAATTAACAAGATTCCAGAAGCTATCTGATACAGGTCTTTTCCCTTTGCTGCCTCGCGTCTTTATCTGGTGTCAATTCTTTTTTTATTTTTTATTTTTTTATGTATTTCCCTTTTTATAGTAGTTAACAAACTTTATCAATTATTATATTCAATAACATTAGTACGTTGAGAGATATCATGTGATTTCAAGATAACCAATGAATTTGGACCACATTCCCTATTTGAGCATTGTCCCTTCGGGCCTTCCTTGCAATTTTGACTGAAGGACTCTGTATTTTCCTTCTTGGATTATTTTTATAGGTTTTTTACACTATATACCCATGAAATTCAAATTATTTATAAGTTCTATCTATTAAAAATTACACTATCCATAAAATTAAAAGTATTTATCCAACCTATCCATTTATTACTGTATACCTTTGTTATACCTTATAGGTATATACTTTTAGGGGTCGTTTGGTACCAAGCATAAGGGTTTTAATACCCGCATAAGAAATGGTACTAATTAATACCATGTTTGGTTTAATTTTCTCTCATCTTAGAATCTTGCATAAGTTTAGTACAACGTTTGGTAGTACTTTTGTAAATGCCTCATAACTAATACATGCATACGTTATGCGGGAATCTATGTATTATTTTATGCGGGGTAAAAAGTGGAATAGGTAATGTGGTATTAGCAATACATGTATTAATGTTTAAAATGGCAAAACTAACCCTCATAATAATTAGAATAATTTTAAATTTTATTTAAGGAGTATATAAATATTTTAAATTATAATATTGTATATTAATTTGTAATATAGTAGTAATTCAAGAAATAATCCCTACATTATAATACATGCATAGCTAATACCCACATTACTAATACCTACATTATTAATATATGCGTAAATGATATCTCAACCAAACGATCCGTTAAGGTATACATAAATAATAGTATACAAGTCTAGATATATACTGCATAAATAATAATATACAAGTCTAGATGGGTAGGTCATGTAAATAATTTTTGGGTAGGATTTGTAAATATTGTGTGGGCCTAAATCTAGTTAGGTCGCTCAAATAGAATTTGTAGAGTGGTTAACAAACAAATCGTTGTATCAAAGTTAACAATTGGATAAACAAGTTAGAACGAGTACAAAAGTAAAGTAAATGATAAAGCAACGAATGAATTTCTGTATTTCTTGAGTCCTTTCTAAATGCCTTTCAACTATTACAGATAGCTATTTATAGCTTATAAAAGATGCCAAGGTAATAAATATACTTTAAGACCTTTAATCCCTTGTTGATCATGGACAACCCATAATCTTCCTCTTTAATGCAATCATAATGGCGACAGTTACAACTTCGCCAAAGAATAACTGTTCTACCGAGGGGGTATATTGGTGCAATCTGGATGAGCACTTGAAGCCGTGGAGGATTCATAACCGATATCAAGAACTTGGAGTACTTTAAAAGGACATGGAAAGAAAGTTCTAAGTAATATGAGAGCGCTCGTGCAGGAGAGCTCGAGCAGGAGAGGGCCCGAGCAGGATTTCGCCCTACGCCTTGAGCTCGAGGCCTATGTAATTTTTCACCCATTACAGACAGTCCCCCCACTCCTCGGTTAATTGATTGAATTTTTCGAGGAGTGGAATGAAATTAACTGGAAACCGACATGACACCTTGTGCGCCAAGTAACTTTGAAAAGGCGGCGGTCGTTTCACCTTTTCATCCAATGCACACGGCACCCACCCATTGGTTGTGACGCCTATTTTTGCCTTCCCGTCTTCTCTCTCATACTCTGAGCTGAAAACCAAAGGCAATCTGACGCAGCGGATGCCTAGCTTAAGGAATTGGCCGAGACGTTTGATAGCAAGCTGACAACGTTCATGCTGAAAATGAACACGTTGGAGGCAAAGCTGAAATCCAAGCTGAAAAGAGGCAACTTCTTCTCCTAAGCTCAAAACTAAGCTTAAGGCAAAGCTGAAATCCAGGGTCACTAGAGCCCGAGTCAATAAGAGTTGGGCTATCATCTAGACCAAGTTGAAGACCCCAGAGCAATCCAGAGCCGGAATGAACTTGGATGAAGAAATAGCCAAAGCAGAGGGCGATGTTGCCAGGGCTCAAGCTATTCTGGACAAACTTCCCTCGAGTTGTGAAAGCTCGAGTGATGAAGATATTGATGAAGGAGAAGAAGACAATGAGAGCACTGAAGTTGAGTCTTCAAGTGAGCATGAGGCCGATGAGTGATAACCCGCTGCTATGCTTTTATTTCGCTTTTTTCTGTTTTGGCTACCGAGCCTATGTATGTAAATAACTTTTGTTGGCCCTCGGGCCTTTATCAATGGACTTGAATTTTACTTAACTGTTAGTCTTTACTTTATTTTGAAAGTATTCGACATGTCACCTAGAATACTACTTACTTGCAAAACTTAGGCAACATTTATATTTTTCGCCGATGCTAGCTTAGAACGATGTCTCGTTCTCGAGCCGTGGCAAGGGAAGAACAACTTATAATTGCAAAAAACTAAACATTGAAATAAATATATGGCCGAATCAATTTTATTTCATTTCGTAGCGAGCCGAAACGGGCATTTTACAAGTGAAAATCTAGTAGAGGCTAAACTTAGAAAAATAGCAACTGCTTCGGACAAAGCCGCATGGGGGCAAAAATCGCATCAGGGCGAAAATGAAGGTGCTTCGAGGTGAGAGCCGCTTTGGGGTGAAAATCGCCTCGAGGCAAAAGCCGCTTCGGGGTGAAAACGAGGGCGCTTCGAGGTGAAAGCCGCTTCGGGGAGAAAACAAGGGCGCTTCGAGGCGAAAGCCGCTTCGGAGCGAAAATTGCCTTAAGGTGAAAAGGAGGACCCCTCGAGGCGAGAGCTGCTTCAGGGAGAAAATTGTATCGAGGTGAAAAAGAGAACCCCTCGAGGCGAGAGCCACTTCGGGGCGTGCCTCAGGTGAAAATGAGGACCCCTCGAGGCGAGAGCTGCTTTGGGGCAAAAATTTCCTCGAGGTGAAAAAGAGGACCCCTCAAGGCGAGAGCTGCTTTGGGGAGAAAATTGTCTCGAGGTAAAAAGAGGACCCCTCGAGGCGAGAGCCGCTTCGGGGCGAAAATTTCCTCGAAGTGAAAAAGAGGACTCCTCGAGGCGAGAGCCGCTTCGGGGCAAAAATTGCCTCGGGGCGAAAATAGTGCAAAGAAATCACTTACTCGGTGTATAATCCCGATGCTCGAGCAATGAGTCCCCGAGTCACTACTGACTAAGCATCCCCATTACACTCAAAGTCAACTTTATCCCTTCTGGTGTGAAGTAATGAAGACCCAAACACTGCATTTTCTTGCAACAAAATAAAAGTACCTTGTTTTCAAAAGTAATAACGCTTTAAATTGGAGACATTCCAATTTAAAGGATCTTCTTTGCCATTCTTATTTTCCCACTAATACGAGCCATTTCCCCTCGAGCAAATATATCTCAATGCGCATGGCTCGTTGATTTGACTTTTCATCCATATGGGCATGCAAAAAACTAGGCTTGATAGCTTGCCTCTTATATGCTCTAATCTTCTCTTTCCTACCTCAAATGTCAATAACGGGACCATTGAGTCAGTCCCTGGTGCAATCCAAATTGGTCGTCATCCATCCGAGCCATCGAGACTGTCCACGAGGAGACGAGGAGTAGCATGATGCCAACAATCACTTAGTTTGGCTGAGCAAAAATAAAGAGAATTCTTCAAACAAGCTGGTAAGAGACCAAGCCGATTCGGAGGCTATGAGACCAGGCACTGGACGAGGAAGCTTAACGATGTAAGTTCGAGCTCGAGGCGAGAAACTGAGGCTGAAAGCTGAAATGCAACCGAGGCTTAAAGCTGAAATGCAACCGAGGCTGAAAGCTGAGATGCAACTGAGGCTGACGTACCCGAACCCTCGGTGAATAGTGATGTGGAGCATTGATGACACGACCCAGAATCCAGATAGGCCCTGCGGGCACCCGACATCCTCCCCTAGACCCGTTGGGCGAACCCTTGCCAATTAAATTAGGAAAATAAATATAATTCAATTCATAAATAGGAACAAGACTTAGAAAAAGAAACACATACATACTGATACCTCTAAGCTGTACAAAAGAAATTACAGCTGACTACCCAATATACTAGATTTAAGGCTATCCAGACTAGACATCTAAGAGTACATAAGAAGACAAATACCTCATGAAGGGAGCAAAATGCAACTGAAATAATAAACATAAAACTGGTGGCCATTCAGAATAAAAGCTGGCTCACCCTGACAGCTGAAGTCGACTTCGCTCCTTCACAACGTGGCGAACTCAATCCTGGAGCGAACCTGCCGAAACGAAATAGATAGATAAAAACAAACAACAAACATGGGTGAGTCAAAAGGACTCAATGAGTGGGGGCAGACTAGCCACCTCAAAGAATAGGATAGCTAGCCAGGGAGAAAAGAAACAGATAAACCAAATTTCTCTTATTTAAATTATAAAAAGACAGAGCCAGATAATAACTGAAAACACGTATGGAACCATAAACTTAACCAGGAATACAAGCCAGAACATATAGGTATCCCGAACACATCAACAATCAGAAATACATCCTGTTGCGCGCGTGCAACCCGATCCATATATTCATCCTATTGTGGCATGCAACCCGATCCATATATTTATACCGCTGCGACGTGGAACCCGATCCATATATTTATACCATTGCGGCGCGCAGCCCGATCCCCGCAACCCAGAATACGAACCATAAATATATAGACAAATAAGCAATGCACGTGTAAGCAGAACAGTAGTTATATACCACAAGTCTACACAATGGTATGAAATGAAATGAGATGAAATGAAATATGATGCAAAGGGTCACATGTGCCCGTAATCCCATCCCGAAGCGGAATACTCCTGCATTCGAGGGGAATCCAATCTGATAACCAACTGGAGCGAAATACTCCTGCTCCTGGGGCGGAATACTCATGCACCCGATATAATATAAACCAGAGACGGAATACTCCTGCACTCTCCTGGGGCGAAATACTCCTGCACCCGATATAATGTAAAGCTGAGGCGGAATACTCCTGCACTCAGTATCTGTCATAAGAGCGGAATACTCCTGCTCCTAGGGCGGAATACTCCTGCACCCAATATAATATGAATCAGAGGCGGAATACTCCTGCACTCTCCTGGGGCGGAATACTCCTGCACCCAATATGATATGCAATGTAATGCATATGAATGACATATAATGCATATGAATGCAATGTGATGCAATAATAACCCTTCCCCGGCGCGGGACTCTCATCGACAGCCCGGAAGTAGATGCCAACTCACAGCCAGAGTACAATGCTCAGATCCTCTGATGCAATAATAACCCTTCCCCGGCGCGGGACTCTTATCGACAGCCCGGAAGTAGATGCCAACTCACAGCCAGAGTACAATGCTCAGATCCTCAATGCAATACCAACAACAGAACGTAACATATATTATTATACAATGTAAATCCAAAGCTAAGGCGTAATTAGTATGCCTATCGGCAGCTACACACGTAAGGAACACGTGGTAGAAAATCCACAAGGCTAGGTGCCTCCAAAGAAATGGATATAAACACTTACCTCTTCCAAAAAGTTAGTACTGCTAATCAGCAACCGCTTTATCCTTTGGTTTCCTTGCCAAACAATCCCACTCTATTCAATAAGCAGAAAAATATACCAATTTAGGCTAAAGACTTCATTCCTCACATCTTAAGGCAATCCGGTTAGGAACCTGATACCCTATTCGCATACGCAATACGCAGGCCAGGCCTATATACACGGTTTAAGGTCACATAAACAAAGCTTAAATAAATTACATTTATATGTTGCCCCATAACTCACTGAGTACGAATATATAATTAATTTCATTATCAGGGTCCAATTGATCCTTTAAACTAATAATTGAACTTATAAAAATGATGTCTAATATCCCTAGTTTTACCGTTAAAATATATTCAAACACACGTAATAAACTCAAATAATATATTAGGATCATTACCTAAATATTTTAGGGTGAAAATTCTATCTTTTCTCCGGCTCTTTTCTCATTTTCTGGCATTTTTCTACGCGTTATATCTTGTTCTCCTTCTGTGTTTTTCATTTCATGTTTCTGTACGTTTATGTTTATACGTTTATGCTTACTTATAGAAAGGGTGGACTAAAAGTCCACCGCCTCTTACCTTTAATTTTTTTGTCTTTTCCTTTTTCCTTTTTCATTTTCTTTTATTTTCTTTTCTTTTCGTGACAAAAATTAAAACAATACCCTATGATATTCTAAATAATTTTAACTTTTGTATACAAGTTATACAAAATATATGTAACATATTCGCGAAGGCGGATCTCAAATCGGGCTCCCGAAACTCAATATGCAAATTAAATACTCCCTCCGTCCCAATTTATGTGGCACCATTTCCTTTTTTGTTTGTCCCAAAATAAGTGGCATCTTTCCTTATTTGACAACTATTTAATGCACTATCTCTATTTTACCCTTGTTGGGCCCTACATACTTTTAAACCTACCAACAACTTTTTTATTACTCAAATCTTCTCTCTCTTACTTTTTCAAGGGTAAAATTGACACTTAACAAGGTCAACCTCTATTTTCTTAAACTCCGTGTCCGGTCAAATAGTGCCACATAAATTGGGACGGAGGGAGTAGAATAAAAGTCAAATTATTTAACTTTCGGTATTTTAGCGGAAACTAGCCAAACAACATCAAAATTCACTTTCAAAAGTTCATAAAAGTCATAAATAATCATACGAACCTAACGGCGCTTTCGGATTTCGAATCGGAGCTCATTCGCCAAAACCGAGCTCGAAAATCTCTTTTTAATGTTTATTGACGATAAAAACTGAAACCTTCTTCCGATGCCTACCAAACGAGGTATGATTTAGCTCAAATTTTACAGACAAGTCCTAATGGATATTATAAATATTTTAAAATTATCGGCACGCCAATCAGAGTCCTAACTTTCGAAACGACTGACCGAGGTCGTTTCAATTGAAGCGATCGAAGGACTACAATGTGCCTAAGGCAAAAGAGCGTCTAATCTCAAAGTATTCGGGGCCAAAGGTACGGTTGCTAAGCTCCATTTTGCTTGCACCTGTCCCCAAGTCCTCTTCCCTAATCTGCCTCGGTGTTTTCCTCCCGAGGGATTTGAGTGATTTTCGACTCTTGGAATTTAGCTAGCGCATGTTGCATTAGAGCCAAAAACTGCTATAACTTGGGCTCACGAGCCGAATAATCACCGATTACCTAATTCACCACTAGCTATGAATCACATATTTAGTTCTACCAACTCAACTCCCATTTCTCGAGAGTGTCCCCGAGTTTCCTGGAGACGGCGTATTCTCTTTCTACCGGGGTCAAATTATTTCTCTTGACCATTACCAGGTACTCAGTTATGTGGTTGATTGGATCAGTCATTCCATCATATTACTTCAAGGTTTGCAACTTGAAGTGCTTGGGGATGAGGGCAGGAGAGCGAACGAGCAGAAGAGCGCTTTAGAGGAAGGCGCTCGAGCAGAGTGCTCGAGGAGAGAGAGCTCGAGGAGAGTGCTCGAGCAGGAGAGCTCGAGGAGAGTGCTTGAGCAGGAGAGCGCCCGAGCATAGACTCGGGCTTGAAAGGTTGTTGCCTGCATTTCTCAATGTCCAACACTCGTTATTTCCATATCGCTTCTCGAATTGGGCTTTAAAATATATTTTTTTCTTTTCTAAGTCTAACGAGACGCTAGTTTCAGCCACCATGGGGGCTGCCCTAAAAGGTGGGGTACCAAGGGGAGCAGTCCCCAAACCTCCAGATATAGTCCCAAGTGGAAGTCCCCATGTCATCGCGCCCGCAGGACAAACTTCGAGATGCCTCCAGTGGGAGCTACTGGTGTAGTATTTGTGGGTGTGAAATTATTTTTTGAATTTCTAGACACTGTTTGCAGCATGCTATGGAATTCGTTGTTGACATTATCTTGCTCAGCAAGCTGATTTTGAATCTGCTGCAAGTAATTGATAACATTCTTCTAGAACGAATTGTTTGATCCTGAAGAAGAAGAGTCTTACGAGGACGGAGGTGATGGAGGAACTTGTCCTCCATCCCCTGGTGGAATGGATGGAACAAAAGTCCCAGCACGAGTTTGCTCAACGGAGCGTCGTTGGTCTGTATCGTGATGTTCTGTAATATCTACTATGTTGTAAGTAGAAACCACGACAAGGAACTTTGGAACGACGTCTATTGCCTGCTCCCCACAGACGGCGCCAATTTGTGTGGGCATAAATCTGGTTAGATCGCTCAAATAGAATTTGTAGAGTGGTTGACAAGCAAATCATTGTATCAAAGTTAACAATTGGATAAACAAGTAAGAACGGGTACAAAGTAAAGTAAATGATAAAGCAACGAATGAATTTCTATATTTCTTGAGTCCTTGCTGAATTTCTTTCAACTATTACAGATAGCTATTTATAGCTTACAAAAGATGCCAAGGTAATAAATGTACTTTAAGACCATTAATCACTCGTTGATCATGGCCAGCCCATGATTTTCTTCTTTAATGCAATCATAATAGCGACAGTTACAACTTCACCAAAGAATAACTGTTCTATCGAGTGGTATATTGATGCAATCTGGATGAGCACTCGAAGCCGTTGATGATTCATAATCGACATCAAGAACTTGGAGTTTTTTAAGAGGACATGGAAAGCAAGTTCTAAGCAACATGTGAGCGCTCGAGGAGGAGAGGGCCCGAGCAGGATTTCGCCCTACGCCTTGAGCTCGAGGCTTATGTAATTTTTCACCCAATACAAATATGAAACTTATGGGTAGATGTGGGTAAATATTTTGATTTTGATAGGTATTTTTCGTAAACCTCCCTTATTTTTATTTACTTATGTACACTTTTTCTTTAATTTATTTTTTCCTTTTTTGGGCAGTCACTATTTTACACTTAGTATGTTTATTTATTTTGACCTTCGACAGAATGAACACGAGAGAATAATGAATTGTCCCCCTTCAAATTGATGAACACTTAAATCGCCTTGAATGTACTTCTTTATCTAACTAAATAAATAGCAAGATACACTTCTACATGCATGATGAATATATCTTTAACAATCTCAATCCCGGTAACATAAAAAATTTCATCTAATTATAAGAGAATTTTTATTTTATTGCATGCAAATGATATGGTGTTAAAGAATACTTTTACCTCACTTTCTTTGAAAAAATTAAACGAATGAATGTAAAAGTAAGTCATAAGAGAGAACCCATCATCTTGTAGATTGAGGAACTGCTCCGTGTTGAATAATATAATATCCATGGGCTATGGCCTAAGGAATTCTCCAATTTGCGACTACTCTATCCATAATAACGTAAGCATATAGATTTACTATGACGAGACAATAACTTGAGGGGTGTGTGCTCAAATAATTTGTGACGAAAAAGTCAAGTCGAAATTAGGTCAGATGAATAAAAATGTTGTGGTGGGTATATATATGAAGGCGATAAGTGTACGGAAATCATCATTTTCTTTGAGTTTTATTCCATTGGTCCATTAATTCTTCTCACCCACGTGTTTACAGCCCCATAATAAATGACTATGCTCCAGATTTGCTCCAATTTTTTTTCTTGGAAAAAGAATATGGACCAACTATAAGAGCCAGAGGATCATCTTACATGGTCAATTTAATAGAGAGCTTACAGATAATGCCTAATTTTGCTTCATTTAAAGAGTATTACTTTCTTCGGTTCATTCTCTATGTTATTTGATACGGAATTTAATTTAGTTTACATATTTTACTAGCATTGGTGAAAAAGAATAGTAATTCACTATAACAACTAAGGTTTGTTTGTTTTTTTTTTTTTTACAAGAATTGATCTGTTCTATGTTATGTTGTCTATTGTTGCAACTCGCAATTTTATTACTGCTAGATTAGAGGGATAGGCACCTAGTCAGGTCGCGTGGAGAGAATGAGAACGACACATTGATGACTAATTAGGATTATATCTTGTCAAAATTCAAGAAGGGTGGTTAAGACCTGCATGGGACAGAACCTCACTCTGTTTCTTTTCTTTACTAACAAGTTTTTATGTCTAATCTATTGAAGCTAAGTCGTTCCTATAAGGGTAAGGTAGATACATAAAAGTTAAAACGTACTTGTTGACGGTCGCCCATGAATACCGCCATATTCCAAATATACTTTTTTTATACTCCCTTTGGTCAGTAGGATAACAAAATTCGAATTTGAAGAGTCAAATTTTTAAGTTTTAATCGCAAGTTAAGACATAAACTTTTTATTTCTTTTGAAATAAAATTTATAAAATTATAAGTCATAATAGTTAATTTATTTAATTAAAAAAAATTCATTTGACTCTTAATATACTGTGTCATCCTTTATGAAACTTTTTAAGTTTTTTTATTGCTATTTATTTTTCCCCAAATTTTCTTTTCCACTAAAAGATAATCAGTTTTATACTAAATTGACCAATATAAGTCATTTATTTTTTGTATATATATATATATTTGTCGTATAATTCTATGAGTAGATATCGCTGTTTAATTTCCTTCTATTATACTTATTGTAAGATTAAGTTACTTGATAGGGTATTGTTAAGTCTTGTAAGAAAAATAATAAAATTATCATGTCAAGAACTAGAAGGTCAGTTAAGGCTTGCATGAGAAAGAACCTCCCTCAGTCCTCAACCAATTTCATTTATCCAGTGAAGTCTTTATTTAGTAAAGTTAAGTGTGCCGTGGCCCCCAAACTTTTTTCTTTCTTAAATTCTCTATCTATTGAAGCTCGGCCAAAATATGCTTTTTTGAATAGGTCTTGCATCTGAATAAATAATTTGATAGAGCCCATTGGTAGCTGATTGTATCAAACAAGGGTACTTTTGGTCAGAGTTGAGCCAAACCTCTTCATCAGAGCAGACTAAATTTCTTCCTCAATGATCTTGTTACTCTTTATAGCCGTATAATATGCAGCAATATGTTCATCTAGATCAGTTGTTCCATCATACTTCAAGTTACCAGGTAGACGGAAGTGCTTTGGTTTGCGGAATGGTGCAGCTCTTGCTTTGTAAGCATGCTTGTAAAACTTTTGTTCATTTACCGTGGTAACTTGGGGTGAAACACCTGACACATTATCAATCCGGTCGTGGATGGCCTTTATCTCCTTTATGAGGTCCTGGATGACAGGCGCTCCCTTAAAGTCTTGATTGTTGATTGTTGATGATCCTCCGGGAGCGACATCCATGTTGAGCCTGCGGCTAGAAACAGATGCTGGTGAATTGTTCGTGGGTGCTGGTCCTCGCGAGGATGGTGACCTCTGAGACGATCCAGCAAACATCGCTCCTAACTTCAGTAATATCACTTCGACCATATTGCTCGAATTTCGTTGTTGTTGTTCTGACATAGTTTTGAAGAGATTAACAAGAAAGCTTCTGAATTCGGGATTACCTTCCAGTGACCGATCACCTTCCCCATCGCTGGCGACATGGATTGGCTTCTGGGAAGGGTCTTTCGGCTGTTCAACGGGATCCTTAGACTACACACTGGGAACACTGGGATCCTTCACGGATTCATCTTATTGCGTCTACAGTGTTCTTCGGAATGTTGCTACTATCATCAGACATGATTGCGTCTTTTCCTTCGTTGAATACCTACAATTACCTGGGCCCCACGGTGAGCGCCAAACTGTTTTTGCCTAAAATTAGTCGCCTAGGTTAAACAATTAATTAAGAATGAGGTCACGAGCAATGCAGTAAATACGACGGAAAAGTAAATCAGTAAATAAGAGAAATAATGAGCAAGAAAAGTAAAGTAGTTTCATTCCTTGAGAATAGCCGGATTCTATGGTAAATCGCTTCGTTGCACGATACAATGTAAGGAAGGGTATTTATAGAAATGGATACCCAGTTCTAATTAAGGTAAAATACAAAGACTAACAAGGCTATGGACTTATAATTCAAGGCGGTGGTATATACTAAATCCTAACTAGGAGACTGTAACCCTAAGGCAGCTGGATGTACGACTTGTGTCATACGTTGTACCGTCTGAACAATCATAACTCGTAGAACAAGTGTGTATCCTTTGTGCCCGGTGACTTGTAAAATAAGTCTGATCTTACCAGTTGAAATCGTATCTACGTAATAATAGCTGACGTATTTTTGTCCATACAACTAAGGCTGTCTATTGACCCGGTCCGGCCCGGTTCCGGTTCGGCTGGTCCGGTCCGGTCCGGTGCATTGGTGATGAAAAAATTCCGTCACCGGTCCGGTTCCAGTCCGGTGCACCGGTGCAATTGCACCAATGCCGGATCGGAACCGGAACCGGCAGCCGGATATTGTGCCGGTCCCGGTCCGGTTTGATCTGGTTCGGTTCGGTTCGTTAAATTTTTTTTTTTTGTTTTAAATTAAATTTTTTATTTTTAAAAATACTAAAATCTAAATAAACAACACAAAACACATATATTATTCAACAATACACACAGTACATTATGTTGGAAAATGAAAATGCATAATTAGAAAATAAAAACATGAAAATAGACTAGAAATTAGAAAAATACATAAATTTTCAAGTTCAGCGACTCAACACTGACTCAACTCAATCATCACGTGGTTGCAGATATTTGCCACCAGCACGAGCTGTCCATTCGGGGTCATGATGGTTTTCCAAGTGGGTCTTAAACCTCATTGTCCCTCCAGTATTTGTTACATCTTCCCAATTCCAAACTTTCTGACAAAGAGTACATTGAGCTTTGCCGGTATCATTATTTTTTGTGATAAATAACTTTTATATAATACTAGTAATCTAGTATAAAAATATTAACTATTATGTAATGTAGTATTTTAGTATTATAAAACTATAATTGAGTATTTTTTATAAAACTTAGTAATCTAGTATAATGTAAGTAAATTGTTATTTTTTCAAACTTAATACTAAGTTAGTAGTATAATAGTATTTAGTATTTTAGTATTTTAGTTTTTAGTATTTAGTATTTAGTTTTTAGTTTTTAGTATTTTAGTATTTTAGTATTTTAGTATTTAGTATTTAGTATTTAGTATTTTAGTATTTTAGTATTTTAGTATTTAGTATTTAGTATTTAGTATTTTAGTATTGAATTGCAAAGAGGTAACTTAATAGCAAAGGATACTTGAGAATATAACAAAGGATTTACTTAATAGAAAGGCGTAACGCATTTTATTGAATAATGGATAATGGTTGATTTTTTGCAAAGTACATAGATATTAAATTGCAAAAACTACATATTAATAAAAAAACTTTTCATTTTCTGAATAATTTCGTCTGGCACCTCTGGAGGAACCGGTGGCAAAGAGTCATCTTGTTCATATTCAGTTTCATTGTCCAAACTTCCATCGCCTGATAAAATTTCTGATGATGCTTCTGCATCGGCTAGTTGATCTTCTGCAAATCCAAAATTTCTTCGCTCCGATCTAATCCAATCTCTGAATAATACGGCCGTCTCCATTGCTTCTTCCTTCAATGAATGTCTATGATCTCCCATTTGTAATCTTCCTTGGCTAAACGCGCTTTCTGAAGCAACAGATGATGCTTGAATAGTTAGAATATCCCGCGCCATTTTTGCTAAAATTGGAAACTGTGCTTGTTGATCCCTCCAAAATGGCAGTAGTTCATCGCTTCTAAAATAATCAACATCCTTGCAAGCATGAAGTAAATAAACATCAAGCTCGTTGAACCCTCCGCTGCTACTCGACTGCCTGCTAGAAAGCCTTTGATTAAGGCTGGAAAAACTTTCCAATCCGGTTGCAGGTATTTTGGGAGCCTGCGTTGAACTTGATCCAGCTCCACTTGGAACACTTGGAACAACATTATCAGCTGCACTCCTATACCTTTCATAAATCCGTTGGCAATCTACAATTACCTGCGCACAAACTGTTTCTACACTTGGTGTTTCTTCATCAGTAATGCTCAAATTTCGATAAATTTCTCTAATGAACATTTCCGTATTAAAACGTTTAAAACATGGATGTAATACAGATGCAATGTAATAAAGTGGTGGAATCGGAAAAAAATATTTTTTAAATTTTTCAATCATTGCTTCTACCGCAACGTCATAACCAGGCACTAATCTATAATCGTTAAGTAATTCTGCTATTCCAGCTATAAAATACAACATGGTAGTGATTGTAGGATAATATTGACCGGAAAATTCTTTAGTAGCATAAAAAAACTTTGCTAAAAATTGAAGAAGACGCTCAACATCTTGCCAATCTGTTTCTTCTAGGTGATACACGTCAGCTACTTTGCGATTAAAATAATTAGTAATAGGCACTCGTAAAGTGTAAGCAACAGTCAAAGAGTCATATACAGTGTTCCACCTAGTTGAAACTTCCTTGGGAACTCTTCTAGGAGCTATACCTTCTTTCACACACTCTACTTGAAAGTCCCTCCATCTATCCGGTTTTTTAGATTTAAAAATATAACTAATTGCGAGTTTAACCTTCATAATAGTAGGATCAAATAACTTAAGGCCATCTTTTACAACTAAATTATATATATGACATGCACATCTAACATGAAACAATTCTTCAAAAGGGGGATGCAATGCGGGTATTAACTTAGTAATAGCATAATCATTGTTAGTTGCATTATCAAGAGTTATACTTAAAATTTTATCACTAAGATAATACGCCTTACAAATATCCGAAACTTCTCCCTTAATAAATGCTCCCGTGTGTGGTTCATCGACAATAGAATATGCTAAAATTCTTTTTTGCATTACCCAGTTAAGATCTATCTAATGACAAGTAACTGTTAAATACTCATACCCATTAACACCACGACCCAAATCAGAAGTAAGACAAACTCTACAATCAAAGTGATAAAATATATATCGTAAATATTGTCTATATTCATTTTTAAATTTTATAATATCAGTTCTAACCGTAGTTTTTGGAAAACCTTGAAAAGATGGATTATATACGGTTTGAATATAACGAATAAAACCTTGACAAGAAGCAAATGTAAAAGGTAAGCACTCTACCGCAATCATTTTTGCCATTTGTTCCCTATCTTTCTTTTTATCATAATGCAAAAGCCCCCCCGTCACTGGGTTAATTTCCTGTTGGATTCCACTACCTTGCGATGGAGCCATTCCATTCCCTGAACGAGGGCCACCCGCCCTTGCTTCCCATTTTTCCTTATGATGGTTTTCTAAGTGTGTTCTCAACTTTCCCGTCCCACTATTATGGCTACCGGTTTTAAATTCCCAAACTTTTTTACAAATATTACATTTAGCTTTCTGAGCCGGAATATCTTTAGTCATAAATTACCACACATCCGATCTTTCGGGTCGTGCATATCGTTCTCTACTAGGAGGCATAGGTGGTAATTCAGTTTCTTCATGTTGTTCACCTTGAAATTGACTAGTGAGTGTTTCATCTAAATTAGCCCCTTCGGTAAACTCTTCATATTGTGTCTCTAACATATGATTATCTAGTGGTGCACCAACATTTATATCATGCAAAAATTGAGAGTCATCTTCCTGAGTAAAATCATCTAGAAGAGAAGGAGCGCTAGAAGTACCAACTGGTCTTTTACCTAAAGCACGACTACGTCTATCATCCCCCCTCGGTTAGAAGCACGTGATCTACGACCGCTACTCGTAAGTGCTCTCCACACTCCAGACATTTTTATAATTACTAAAATATGCTTCAAACAAATTACTATAATATGCTACAAACAATAATATTGCACAAAAATAAAATAGATAATATGCTTCAAACAAATTACTATAATATGCTACAAACAATAATATTGCACAAAATTAAATATATAATAAAAAGTAAGAATGAGTTTACTTGATATCGTGAACTTAGAATGTAGAACTTAGGAAGTGAAAGTTGAAACTTGACCGGAACCGCACCGAACAATATTTCCACTTTACTCCAAATATTTTTTTAGTATGCAATTTAGCAAATAGCCTTTTGTAGAAATAATAGAGATTGATAGAGATTTAGAGAGAATATTAGAGAAATTGTGAATAAATTGATGAAAAATGATGGTATTTATAGAAAAAATAGGTAGGGGGTATGGGGGCGCCTTGGGGCAACGGCTGTGCGTGAAATAGCCATTGCCCAACGGCTATTTTTCGCAAGCCCATCAGTCATCCAGTCCGGTTCGGTTCCGGTCCATTTTGAACGTGCCGGATCGAGACCGTTGTGGTGTTATATATGAATGCTATAATTGTACGGAAATCATCATTTCATTTGAACTTTATTCCATTGGTTCATTAATTCTTGTTTACAGACCCATAATAATACTCTTCCAATGACTAAGCTGGAGCCTATGCTCCAGTCCTTCTCAGAAAAGTTGTTTAGTGATTGTTCCAATTCTCTTCTTGGAAAAAGAATATGGGACCAACTATAAGAGCCAAAAAATCATATCTTACCTGGTCAATTTAACAGAGAGCTTACAGATAATGCCTAATTTTGCTTCATTTAAAGAGAATTACTTTCTTCCGTTCATTCTCTATGTTATTTGGTACGGAATTTAATTTAGCTTACATATTTTTCTAGCATTGGTGAAAGCTGAAAATAATAGTAATTCACGATAACAACTAATATTGGGTGAGAACGACACATTGATGACTAATTAGGATTATATCTTGTCAAAATTCAAGAAGGGTGGTTAAGACCTGCATGGGACAGAACCTCACTCTGTTTATTTCTTTAAAGGACTCTTTATTAACAAGTTTTATGTCTAATCTGTCAAAGCTAAGTCGTTCCTATAAGGGTAAGGTAGGTACATAAAACGTACTTGTTGACGGTCGCCCATGAATACCGCTATATTCCAAATATACTTTCTTTATACTCCCTTTGGTCAGTAGGATAACAAAATTCGAATTTGAAGAGTCAAATTTTTAAGTTTTAATCGCAAGTTAAGACATAAACTTTTTATTTCTATTGAAATAAAATTTATAAAATTATACGTCATAATAATTAATTTATTTAATTAAAAAAAATTCATTTGACTCTTGATATATTGTGTCATCCTTTATGAAACTTTTTAAGTTTTTTTATTGCTATTAATTTTTCCCCAAGTTTTCTTTTCCACTAAAAGATAATCAGTTTTATACTAAATTGACCAATATAAGTCATTTATTTTTTGTATATATATTTGTCGTATAATTCTATGAGTAGATATCGCTGTTTAATTTCCTTCTATTATACTTATTGTAAGATTAAGTTACTTGATATAGTATTGTTAAGTCTCGTAAGCAAAATAATAAAATTATCATGTCAAGAACTAGAAGGTCAGTTAAGGCTTGCATGAGAAAGAACCTCCCTCAGTGAAGTCTTTATTTAGTAAAGTTATGTGTGCCCAAACTTTTTTCTTTCTTAAATTCTCTATCTATCAAAGCTCAGCCGTTCTTATCAGGGTAAGGTAGGTACGTACTTTGTTGACAACCCACCCCCATAAGTACGGCCTACCCACAACAATATTTATTCATTTTTATGTTTCTTGGATTGATAAGTTTGATTTTAGGCAATACCCTACTTGGCCACCAAAAGTGTCATCTTTTCACATTCAACATGTAGTAGTTTTTGTTTTCTTGAGATTTTTCGTGTTGTATTTTTATACAGAACATTCTTTTGGGATCTTATCTTATGAAGATTACTTAACTTAGACACAACTTTTTAATAAAAGAATTAGTAACACATACAATAATATATATGTAAAATATCCAAATTGTTCTTGATACTACAATTAAATGAGAGATGAGATAATTGCATTTTTATTGCACTTTTTGGTCATTATTAAATTTTGATTTTGGTCCTGGTATGTTGGTGAAGAAATTTAACTTTCAATAATTTAGAAATTTTTATATAAAAGTACAAGTTTTAGAAGTTATTTACAAAATATAGTAATATTTTAGCAAAATTATTCAATATAGAGGAAATGAAAAATTAATTACAAAACATAACAAAAATTAGAAATATTTTACCATAACATAGCAAGCCTCTGCATTGTTCCCCCTATTTCACTTTTGCTTCCACAATTTCCCTCATTTCCACTTTTGCTTTCACAATTTCCCTCAATTTCACTTTTACTCCTCACATTTTCCGTAATTTCACTTTTCCTTCTCCCATGCTCAATCAACTCGTATCTCGTTGTATCTCATTGCATCTCAATGTTTCTCAACTACTAACCACATCGCATCTCGTTGTTCAGCATTGTATCTTAACTGTTTTTGTACCGTTTTAGGTTGTTTCAACACTGTATCTAACTATTTACGCACCATTTCAGGTTGTTTTGCATCGTATCTAACTATTTCTAACTGTTTCAGCTTTGTTTCATCCCGTTTGTGCATTGTTTCTCACAATTTCTAAGCTATTTTCACCTTATTTGCGTTGTTTCGTATTAATTTTTACATTTTATTTCAGACTTTTTTGCTATCTGTTTTAGATTGTTTCAGCGCTGTATATGCACTATTTTTGCTCTGTATCGAACTGTATCTAATTGTTTCTACACCGTTTTAGGTTGTGTTTAGCACTGTATCTAACTGTTTTTGCACCGCTTCAGGTTGTGTTCAGCACTGTATCTAAATATTTCTGCACAATTTCAGGTTGTATTCAACACTATATCTAACTGTTTCTGTACCATTCAGGTAGTTTCAGCACTGTAACTAACTGTTTCTGCACCATTTTAGGTAGTGTTCAGCACTATATCTAACTGTTTCTGCAACATTTCAAGTTGTTTCATCCCGTTTGTGGTTGTTTCTCACTGTTTCTAATGTATTTTCACCTTATTTGCGTTGTTTTCATATTATTTTTTATATTTTGTTTCAGCTTTTTCACTAGCTGTTTTAGACTATTTCAGCATTGTATCTACACTATTTTTTCTTCGTATCGAACTGTATGTAACAGTTTCTACAGCATTTCAGGTTGTTTCAGTACTGTATCTAACCGTTTTTGTACCGTTTCAGGTTGTTTCAGCACAGTATCTAATAATATCTCGTTGTACTTGTGCTGTTTCAAACCATTTTAGCATTGTTTCACCGTTGTTTCAAGACTGTTCAAGTTGTTTCCGCGATGTTGCATTTGTTCGAATCAGAAAAATCCAACAAGTATGCAATTATAATCATCAAGCATTTAGAAAATAAAAGATTAAAAAATTATGATGAAAAAAATGATATATAAATATATTTTCAAGGTCTAAAGTGACAATTTCCGTATTAGTAATAACCATTTCCTTCCAATAAAACGGCAGACAAGGACCAACGAAGATAATCAACGATCAGAGAAAGTCAAGTGGGATCTCACTGAATAGAAACAATAGCAAAACGAAAAGGGGAGGAACGACTACCGACTGAACTCTCTAGTGAGAGAGCATCGCCTCTGCTGCTACTCTGACGTGCTTTGGCGATCGCTGCTACTGAAATTTTACTCCCCTGTTCGCGTTTCTGATCTGAGTATTTCCACCACTGCTGGTGGTTTTTTTCTCACTATTTTCGCGGATAGGTGTTAATTCTCTCAACCCCGATCTCCCTCGCCCTCTCTATTCCTCTGCCCTCGTACCCACTGGTGGTTCCACCGTTGTTGGTAGTGAGTTTTGCCACTGATTTTGATTTGTATATGGTGGTGTCGTATGTCTCACTATTGTCGGTAGTGGCTTTGCCTATGTTGAGATACAACGACGGTGGTGGTGGCGGCGGCTCTGCCACCGTCCCCTTGGCATCGACGCTACTCACGTTTTTTCAGTGGAGATTCCAGCGGTGGTGGTGTGGTGTTTCTACTGGTGTTTGGATCGGTGGTAGTGGTGGTGGAGTTGTATGTTTGAATCTGAGAGAACCAATGGGGGTGATGGCCGGTTTGGTTGGGGGAACTGGAAAAAGTGTTTTAGGATTCGTAGGAGAGTGGGTATAAGTGTAATTATTAAAAATGAAATACTGTAAAAATATTTTAGGAAAATATTGTTATGTACTGTAATTTGTAAAATATTACTTTTTTTTTTATGTATATAGGAGTGTAGATTTGTATAAATATGTAAAAAACTCATTAATTTATTGTGTCCAATTTTTCTATTTATATAAATAGTATGTTATATTTCCACTATTTTTACATCTATACTACTCTCAAATATGGAGTAACATTTTGAAATATAACATGATTAAATGGATTAATATTCAATAATTCGTTAATTTTGTGATTATCTATAATAAGTAGATGGATTTAGATCAAGTGCGTGTTGCAATTAACTGAAGCTTAAGCTAGCGTTTGTTTATAGTTTTTGGGGTGTTTTTGGGGGTATTTTTTGGAGATTTTTTGGGATTTCCCAAAAAATCCAAAAACTGGTTGAACCCAGTTTTTGGGATTTTTTGGGAAATCCCTCACAAACTTCAAATATTGTTCCAAATAAAATGCATGTCCAAACAAAATTTCAATTTCCCAAGTTTCAAATCCCAAATCCCAAATCATGTCCAAACGGGAGCTAAATATGCTAATATTCCAAAAAAAATACTAATATTTGAAAAGAATAAAAGCGCAAATCTTCCCATGAAAGGTAATAAAAGTTAGTATTTTCTAAATTTCTCTTAAATAAATATTTTCTACACCAAGTAAGATTCCAACAAATTATATAAGAATGACAAGATTTAAGAAAAAAAATTATAAAAGGGAAGTGACATACAATATGTATAAGATGAAACAAGAATAGTAGTGTATGACTCAATATAGGAAGCTCTTCCTAATGAAGAAAGGTTACAAGTTTGTTTGGTGGGGTCGAAGTGTTGAAATATCAAAAGTATGGTACTTGAATATGTCCTTCCTTACATTAATATGTCCTTCCTTACATATTTTCTCCACCGAATGGAAATGGTCTTCGTTATGACCTCTTTTTCTATGTGTGTGTTTACTACTGGCCCTATCTTTAATCAACATTTTTGTACCATCCTTTTCTGTCCTTTCCCGTACGGCATTCTCATCCTACATCTTTTGACTATTATACCCTTTTTGTATACCATTTCTTTTTTTTTTCTTTTAGCTTTTTTTTTTTTAAAACGCCTCACACTTTCCCATCTCTCGAAACAAATAGTGGTCCTCCCACTTTTTATTACTACGATGACTTGAACCCACAACTTCTTAAATGTAGGTGGACGATGCTTTCTATCTGAGCAGCCTTCATTTATTTTTTGTATACCACTTCACTACTTACGTTTTATTCTTTTATGTATTTTTTAATTGTATCTCAGTTATAGATAAAAGCTATTTTTCCTAGTAAACTTTCTAAGTTACCATTAAAACATAGTAATTAGTTTAGCTTTTTCTAATCACAACAAGTAGACTTAATAAGAAAAGTCCATCAAATGTAGGAGGGTATGAAAAGCTCACACCATTCATCATTCGTGCACAATATTCATTACTTTTTTTTATAAAATTAAACTCACAATAATCACAATCATTCATGCACAAGATTCTTCACTTTCTTTTATACAATTAAACTCACAATCATTCATGCACAAGATTCGTTACTTCTTTTGTACAATTAAACTCACAATATTCACGATCATTCATTACAAGATTCATTGTTTTCTTTTATACAATAAAACTCACAATATTCACGTCGTACAACTTCTACGTATTAATCATGAATAAACAAGCTAAAATCCTCTTTTCTTAGCATTAATGTCCAGTCATTCATGGACATGTTGGACATAATTAATTTATGCCAATGGCATAGTACATTTTGAGAAGCATGATGCCATAATATATTTTTACAAGCAAGTTAGTCTATCCTTTACCAAAAAAAAAAAAACATTTTTAATTTCAACAGGTTATATTAGTGCATCAACAGGATTGACTAAGAGGGAAATAATATCAGTTTTTCTTACAATGGTCAACTATGTACTTGAGCAAACTTTCAGTGATCATAAGACAAGGTCAAAAATAAAATGTCTAAAAATAAATTAGGAAAACAAGCAAATTAAACAAATACTTAAGTACTAATATTATCAGCACATCACATTTACTTTTTCTTATCAATTCAAAAATAAATTATTTATCCTCTTTGTTCTGTTTTCTTCCTTTTAGCACAAATATCCCAATTTATTTTTTCCCTTCATTAGATCAAACATAATTTTGACATTCCATTTTTTCCCTTCTAATTAAATTAGCTCCTAAAAATTTCAATAAAGGTAGGAAATATTAGTATTACCAAAGTTATGTTTGTTTGAGAAACAATACATTGGTGATAGTGTTGCAAAACATACATACTCCCTCCGGTCCATATTATTTGATGTTTTGGGCGTTTTCACGCGTATTAAGAAAATCACTTTTTTAGCATTAATTAGCAATATAATTGACTATATTAGCCCTTATTCAAATTATTATTACTTATCATTTTGTTTTTAAGTCATTTATTAGCAAGGGGTGACATTGTAAAATTCCATCTTGATTTCCGAAAAGATCAAATATTGTGGACAAAAAAAAATAGGCTAAAACATCAAATAAAGTGGACCGGAGGAAATAATATCCAAGGTAGGTATTTTATACATAGAGGAGTAGCACGATGCACAAAGCATTCTGTGTTCATGCAAGGTTCAAAAAGCGTCGCACCTCTTATGATGTAAACAACCTACTCTTATGCGAGCATCCGCGATTGTTTATATAATTTAAACCCGTGATTTATAAATCAGATGGAGACAACTTTATCACGATATTTTATCCATGAAGTCTCCAAAAAGCCAAGAAGGATAAAAATGTAATTGAGAGATTCTTCTTCTTCACTTTGGTACTCAACTGCTCAAACTAGGCAGTGTTTTTCTGTTAAACGGTTGTTTCTTAATTTTCCACCTATATTTTCTCTGATCAATTTCACACAAATATACACAAATTCTGCAATAAAATTTCATTCTTCAGCCCAAAATGATGAGTAAAGTTTCAATCTTTAGCCCAAAAAATCCTAAAGTTTCAATCTTTAACACAATGAAGAAGCAGAAAACAATTCAAGAATCCAATTTCAACAACCCCTTTGATCTTTTATCTGAAGAAATCATTTTTGCAATTCTTGATTGTTTAAATGACAACCCTTTTGACAAAAAGTCATTTTCTTTAGTTTGCAAATCTTTTTATGTTATTGAATCACATCATAGGAAAATCTTGAGACCATTTAGGCCAGAACACTTAACCAAGATTCTTAGTAGATATTCACAAATTAGCGATCTTGATCTTTCACTTTGTCCTAGGATTACTGATAGTTCATTAGCAGTTATGGCTAGTTTTTGCAAAGATATGTTGAGGTCAATTAATCTTTCTAAGTCTAAGTTTTTTACCCATGTGGGGTTGAGTAATTTAGTGGTGAATTGTGTGAATTTGGTTGAAATTGATTTGTCAAATGCTACTGAGTTGAAAGATGTGGCTGCAGCTGCATTAGCTGAAGCAAAGAACTTGGAGAGGTTGTGGTTAGTGAGGTGTAAGGCGATAACTGATATCGGACTTGGTTGTATTGCTGTAGGCTGCAAGAAGTTGAGGTTTCTTAGTTTGAGATGGTGTTTAGGTGTTGGTGATTTAGGTGTTGGTTTAATTGCTGTTAAGTGTAAGGAAATTCGTTGTTTGGATCTCTCTTACTTGCCGGTAATGATGCTGTTCTGCCCTGTATTTTGTTTTCCCTTCTGTTTTTTCTTTTGTGTTGTATAGTCTTTTCGATGGTGAGCACTGTTTATGTTTTACATGGTAATTTGTTGTGTCTAATGGAGCTCATTAGAACATGCTTTAAGGGTATGCTCATCGATTGGTTGGTGTTAAGTTGACAATTGTTTTCACTTTTCAGGTGTTTAACTGATGACTTGATCAATTAGATGTGTGTTCATGTTTTGAAATTTGAATCAATAATCACCAAATTCGATTTGTTATTTTCTTGAGCTTTGAGTACTGTTATTTGATTTCTCATTATCATACTCTACGAAGTTAGTTAGTCATTGATTGCTTGTCAAACTAACTTGTCTTTCATATATCCATGCTTGTTTTAGTACAAGTGAATGAGATCTGTATCGGCATGCTTAACGAAACGGTTATGGACTACGGTTGATTTGAATTCTGATGTATTCTGAATGCTTAGTATGCATTTGTATGTCATAGAATAAATGTAGCTTACAGGGAATACTTTATGCAGTTTTGGGGATGTTAAGCCATGTTTAAGTAGGTACCTAGTGGACTAGAGGAGCGTGCAAGCTGACTAGACACCATCCTTTAAAAATGTTAACCCGCCTTTAAATTTCTCTCGCAAAAGGGACAAGATTTTGATATCTTTAACATTGTCTTTGAGAATGTTAATATTTTGTTCTTCATTCGTGCTTAAGAAGGAAAGACTTCATGAGCATGCTCTACACAAGCTTATTTTTTATTCTCTATCCTCCATAAAGAGGAAAACTTCTTGCGTCTGCATCCGTCAACAAGTGCTGACATATCACCATAGCTTTGAACTCAGTGCTGATTCTTTTTAATTAGAAAGGGACATTTGACAAAACATTAACTATCTAAGATTATTACACATTTCCTAATATTCTGACAATGCTTTGGTTAAGTTTATCTCTTATATTGTGTTTTTCCTACTCAGGAGATATACAAGTCACTAAAAAAGAGGTTGCTTATGCACTTTGCACATGTCTTGCACTTAGCATGCTTCTGGGCTGGAGTTTGCGAAAGAGAAACTACAGTTCAGAATCCGGATATTGAACCTGCATAAACACCTCTGCGCTACATTCCAATACACTCTGATGACAAAATTGAATGTTCTCTTATTATACTATCCCGGATGACTGAAGTTAATGTAGGTTTTATTCTGTAGGGCATCTAACCATATTCTCTCAATATGTGTTAACCGCTTAAGGATGGTGTAAGACCTAGTAAAATTATTTCCTGCTTCTTAGCACGTAAGGACTTTGCCTGCTGTTGAGGTCTCAGTTACATCTGCTGACCATCGCAATATGCCCCTCTTTCATCACTTATTCTGGGAAAGTTCTTGTTCACGTGATTGGAAGTCTTTCCTTGACCAATCAAAATACCATGACCTTGCTTCACAAGCTTAAATTCCAAATGTACAAAGTCTCTGTGGCTGGCTGTAATTGCAAAGTTATACACTGTTTGTTTCTGTATTCTGTTATTGTCTTCTTTTCCTTATCTGTTGCATTTTCTTTTTGTTCTCTGCGTTTCCTAATGATCATACAATAATGTGTTAATCTTCTTATGACGCAGATCACTAATGAATGCTTATCATCAATCTCGAAACTACAATATCTTGAAGATTTGGTCCTAGAAGGTTGCTATGGAATTGATGATGACAGCCTTGCATCCCTCGAGCAAGGCTGCAAGTCACTGGAGGTGTGTACTTTAGAAGACTTTGTTTAACAAGACTTTGGTTCTCATATTTTTCTCTCCTTCAGAAAGAAAATACAAGATATTGCAAAAATGTGTGATATTGCCTAGCTTCAAGCACCATTTCTTTCAGCTGTACAAGTTTTTGGCCATTTTTTCTAGTAATTGCCTAGTAATGAAATGGAGACATACAGCTTTGCTATAAATTACCCTGAGACAGTAAATAATCAAGGTAACTCAGATTTTTTACTCTCAGAGTTCTACCCTAAGTTGCTCGGACACGGCACTTTTGGTGCCGCACCCGTGTCGACACGACACTAGTATGGGTGTGGGTGTGGGATCCGTGTCGGATATGGTCAAACGTTTATGGGTACTTTGACCACGGGCAACGGAAAAGTTCTAGACAAGATACAATTTGATTCGCGAAAGTGAAACCAAAGCTAGGGTAATTTTGTAGTAATTACCTCTCTAATGATGTCTTCCTACCGTAGCTCAACAGAAAATCAAAAGGGGAAATGTTTCGAAAGGCCAAAAAAAGTGTAGGATCAAATTAAAACTCTATTTTTAATTTTTTGAATTATTTTTAGCCGAATCCCCGCACCCGTATCCTTAATAGGATCCGTATCCCCGAATCTTAGAATTTAGATTTTGAAGGATCCGACCTCTAGATCCGCACCCGTGTCGGACACCCGTAGTGGCCTATTGTCAAATTTTAGTCTTTCCTTGTACATCAACAGGCATTTCTGTTTCCTACTTACAAGGTATTATTACTTTCTCTTACAAGGTACTGTTAACTAATGTCACTCTATGTGTGTTGGCTTTTTACAGAAACTTGATATGTCAAGCTGTCAGAATGTTAGTCATGTTGGTTTGTCATCTCTCACTAGCAGTGCTGGACGCCTGCGACAACTTATCTTAGCATATGGTTCTCCGGTAAGGCTCAACAGACTTAATCATCTTTCAGTTGTATAAGTTTTAACTTGGACTGATGATTTATGATTGTTGGTACTTCAGGTAACACTAGCGGTGGCCGATAGCTTGCAGAGGCTTTCCATGTTGCAATCGGTTAAACTAGATGGTTGCCAAGTTACATGCTCTGGACTGAAGGCTATTGGTAAATGGTGTGATTCACTGAGGGATCTGAGCTTAAGTAAATGCTCCGGTGTGACGGATGAAGGTCTGTGCTCCATCGTAACAAACCACAAAGACTTAAGGAAGCTTGACATTACTTGTTGCCGCAAGATAACTCATATATCAATTTTCCATATAACAAGTTCATGTGCTTCCCTTACTTCTCTCAGGATGGAGTCTTGTACTCTAGTCCCGAGAGAAGCTTTTGTTCTAATTGGTCAGCGCTGTCAGTACCTTGAGGAGCTCGACCTTACAGACAACGAAATTGATGATGAAGGTCACCCCTTAGCCCCCCTTTACCTTACTTCTGTTGTAAATTGCAAAGTTCCACCTTCTGTTACTTATGGTGTCCTTTGTATGCAGGCTTGAAGTCCATGTCCAAATGTGTCAGCCTTTCCAGCTTAAAGCTGGGGATCTGCCTGAACATAACCGATCAGGGTCTTATCCACATAGGCATGTGCTGCTCAAATCTTAAGGAGCTTGATTTATACAGGTGTATTTCACAGAGCAAAGGGTGTTGTTTTAGATTCTGCAACTCCTCATATCTTGTTAAATCTCTTTAATGTATTTTCTTCTTTTCTTTTGATGGATTGAGAAAACTGTCACTTTTTCATTATGAAGTTAGATGGAGTGTGCTAATTGTTGGGTAATTCTTCTTGACAGGTCAGCTGGAATTTCTGACTTGGGAATATTAGCAATTACTCGCGGTTGTGGTGGCCTTGAAATGATTAATATTGCCTACTGCAATCGTATTACTGATGGCTCGCTTGTATCTTTATCGAAGTGTTCAAAGTTGAATACACTCGAAAGTCGAGGTTGTCCTCTTGTTACATCTTTAGGTCTTGCAGCCATTGCTGTGGGATGTAAGCAACTTTGTAAGCTAGACATCAAAAAGTGTCTCAGCATTGATGATGGTGGAATGATTCCACTTGCTCATTTTTCACTAAACCTCAAACAGGCAAGTAGAGTTTCTCTTTCATTGAATGAAATGTTTGATGAGTGGAGCAATCACATCTAATAATGGCCAGTCATCTGTCAATACACAGATAAATTTATCCTACACATCAGTGACGGACGTGGGACTGCTATCTCTAGCCAGCATCAGCGGTCTGCAGAACCTGACAATTCTGCACCTGAAGGGATTGTCTCCTGGTGGACTGGGAGCTGCACTATTGGCTTGCGGGGGAATCACTAAAGTTAAGCTGCAGACATCATTTAAATCATTGCTACCACAACCTCTTCTTCAACATTTAGAAGCCCGTGGTTGTGTCTTCCAATGGAGAGAAAAACCACCTCAGGTACCATTTATATTGTTCTAACCTTTTATTTTCTTCTGAAAAATATGTGAGGCTGCTTCTGTGGGTGTCAGATATATATATATATATAACACAGTCAAAGTCTGTTAGAGTTTCAAATTCTAGCTAAAGATTAGATAGTTCTGGACTGTTTGATCTATAAGAGTTGATGCAGTTTCAGTTTCTTGCTTGGCATGCTCATTGAGTCAATAAAAAGGCATTCTAGCTTAAATGATATTTGTTGTATTAAATGATATATACCTTGTTTAACTTGTTCTAATCACATTCTTTTTCTCCTGGTTATATTCAGGCTGAAGTAGATCCAATATGCTGGAAAATTCAGCGGGACGATCTCGAGTGAGATTTGAGGCATCAGTTTGAACTTTGAAGCAAAGCTTCCAAGGTCATTTGTTTCTCCGTTTGCACTTCATCAGGCAAGGCGCATTGTTTATGGTGCCTGGTTTTCCCGTTTCATATCTGCATCTTGTTTATCTGTATTCTGTACATACACCGAAAATTCTAAAGAACGGAGGAAGTCATTGGTCATTCAGCATTCCCTGGTGTTAAATCACATTGTTCACGAATGTCATGAGATGTATTGAACAGATTGAAATCAGTTTACGAATGATCGATGATTGCTTTGTGAATCATTGTTGCTTTTACTGATTTTCTGTATTCCAAATGTATAACTACTACTACTACTACTACTACTACGCTCAATCTCACACAAGTTGGGTCGGCTATATTACAAATGTACTATCATTTGAATGTAACTGCCGTTTGATTCAAGTAACAGCCACTCTGCCTTGTGCCAAATTTTTTTCTCAAATTTGACAAATAATATGAAAAATGATGCATCATGGATTCCCATAGCCATAGTAGGGATGGCAACGGTGCGGGGCGGGTGCGGGGCGGGGCGGGTTTAAGCCATTTGCGGGGCGGGTTGGGACAAATTTTTTTAAAATACTGGCGGGGTGGGGCGGGCGGGTTTATCTAATTTTTTTTTTCAAATCCTTCTAGAACCTGTTTTAAAATATTAATCTTTCCTTTTTTTTCTTTTCCTGTTTATGTTAGTCAACTACCATCAAATTCAGATTAATACTTTTTTTTTTCTTGCTTACCTTACTGACGCACACTGTATGGTGTTACCATACAGAATTATTAGTACTCTTTAAATTAAATTTGGAGACTAATTATCATAAGAATCTATGTAAGTAAAGATATGACATAAAATTAAACTTCTTTATTTTTATGTTAGTTACTTAAATAAAGAGATATTTTATTTAAATGACGTGTCTCAATGTTGTAGTCTACTAACACAATCAGAATGTGCGTTATAATTTCAATACAAGCTTGAATATTATGTTATGTACTTTATCACTTTTACATTATATATAAAAAACTTAATTTTATAACAAACTTATACATATGGGTATGAGGATAATAAAATTATTGCCCAAACTACTATGATAACTTGCATAAGATAAGATGATTAATACTTGAGAAAATCATTAATTAGTTCATAAAATTAACAATATATATATAGCCGGGGGGGGGGGGGTCGGGTTGAGAAGTGGCAAAAATGTTATGCGGGGCGGGGCGGGTTTAACTTTTGCGGGTTAAGATTCAACCCGCCCTGCACCCGCCCCGCCCCGCTCCGCTCCGTTGCCATCCCTAGGCCATAGGCTTTGGTCAATCCCAAATTCCAGATACTGCATACAAGCATCTTGAAGTGCGAAGAAATTTGCATGCATGATCGTTAACAACCCATAGAACGTGATATTAAAGTTGTGGGAACCATCTATATTTTAGGGTGATAGAGATATCTTAGAGAAGTTACAAGGAAACAGAGAGCACTCTTTTCCAACAGTAACTATGCCTCAGTCCCAAAAAAAAAACTATGCCTCAGTCCCAAAAAAGCTATGCTCGGCTATATGAATTTTCACTGATCATGTTACTCCAAAGAACACTCCTTTAACGACAAAAATTCTGTACAAACAGATCAATTTACACACTGAATTTTAAAATACATGTTTCAAGCAAACAATGGATGTCTTTGTAGCTTTGATACACAATGTACATGATGAAAAAACAAAAAAGCAGATGTACATGTGCTATTCTGATGACAAAGTACTAGTACTAGAGAAGGAAAAATCTCTATCAGATGTATGATTGACGTGAGAGCTTATATCCAGAATATAGAGCTGACAGGGCCAGAACAAAGAATGCCAAGAACTCCATGCTAATTGCTGCTACTGAGGAATCTGTGAAACTATTGTCATTATTTTCCCTCATCCTATTTGTCAATGGCACAGCAGATGATGCAGCTGATAGTAACAAATATGCCACTACCTGCAATTCCAAAATTAAAAAAAAAAATAGAATTCAATTCACCAAGTTTATTGAATTCAGTTGTTCATATTAATGGAAAATTACCAACCTGATCACCAAAGAAGCTCAGTAAAGCTAATTTCTGCCGTGGAAATGATTCCTTGCCAGTTGAAAGTTCATGAAATTGTCTCAGAACTTGTAATCCTGTATATAATGAGGACAGAATTGCAATAGCTAACACATACCTGTTATAACCACATCCAAGGATCAAATTCATTTTCCAAGATTAGAGGAACATCTGTAACAACAGCAAATCATATATCATGCCTCTCAATCAAATATGTTGAATTTAGCTATAGCCTAGTTATCATTGCCCATGTCGCTTCATTTAAACTCATTTTAGCCCAATATCATATACTCTCTCCGTTCCAAAATGGTTGTCATAGTTCGGATTTCGAGAGTCTAAACTAGTTCATTTTGACCGTAAATTTAAACATATAATCTTTAAGTTTTTTGTAACGATGTTTATATATTTAGAAACTATATAAAAAATACTATAAATCACAATAATTAATGTAAAATATTTAAAAGACATATGAAAATATTACGTTCAAAGTTAAACTCGTTTGACTCTCGAAATCCGAACTATGACAACTATTTTGGAAGGGAGGAAGTAAAAAACAAATAAAAAGTACTCCTAAGTTCTCAATTTTTTCTATTGGCATATTTTATATGTGACAGGACTCAAAGAATTCTAAAAACATCGTATACTACTAGCATGACTAAAATCACAAGTAATTGATATCACCCATATCGCCTATAGATATATTTTTCTTTTAAAAAAACCATGATCATGGTACAAATAAAGTGCATACCTGTATTCTTCATATCTATCAAAATCCTTCCAATCACCATGATCATTACTAGCCATGACAATGAAAGCAATCAATGAGAAAATCAAGCTAAGACCATGCAATACTAAAGAACCCCTCTTCACCAAATCTTCTCTTTTCCATCTCCTCACTATGTTAGACACCCCGGTTCCGGTTGCCGGTGCCTGGTTCTCCTCATCTCCAGCTGCTGGAGGTGTAGCAGGGGCTGGCAAGGCATTAGCCACCTTATGGTCTTTTGCATCAGCCATATTCACAGAGAATATTACAACTTGGGAAAGGTTGAGAATTGTTGATGGGATATGGAAGTTAAGTAGAAGAAGAAAAGAAAGTGGCTTAAAGGATGAGAAGTTTACAAAGACAAGAAACTAGCTTGGAACTACTGTTTTCTTTGCTGTATTTGACAACTCAGTTTTGTCCTCATTTTAAATTAGTTGGGAGGGACAAAAAAGAATGTCTTTCATGATGAATCATTAAAAGGAGTGTTTCCAATGAAGGAAAAAAAAACAACTAGTGTAATGACTAATGATCAACAGTAGTATCTAAATTTTAAGAAGTTAGAAAAATCTATATCTTTGGTTAAAATTTTAAAACGCTTACCAAATCATACCACACAAAGTGGAAATGAAGGAGCATATATATGTAAATACTAACTAGATAAACCAATTGAATAGTATATTTTTGCCAGCGAATTGAATGAAAAATGGTCCAACGAGAAACTGAAATGTGATTGGCTGAGCTATTAAAAGTTTTGCTAAATTTTATGTCGAAACTGGTCCACATCTAGATGGTTGTGGTTTGGGTAAGTGGGTCCTAATGAGTTAATCCAGATTCCAAGTCATCTAACCGGATATGTCTAGAAATAGCTTAGCTCATGTGTTCTCTACTGCTTCCTCCGTCCCATTTTGTTTGTCGTAGTTCGGATTTTTAGGGTCAAACAAGTTTATCTTGACCGTAATTTTTATATATATTTTTTAAATATTTTTTGTAATTTATTTTGATTTATAGTACTTTTCATGTAGTTTTCAAATATGTAAATTTTATTTAAGAAAAGTTAAAATTTTTATATCCTAATCTACGGTCAAATTTAAGAAGTTTGACTTTCTAACCAGTAATTATGACAAACAAAATGGGACAGATGAAGTATAACTATATTCTCTCTGTCATATTTTATGCGAATGTTTTCTATTTGCAAAATAAGATTGAAGTTCATTTTTATTTCAATTTTTCATATTTCGTTAAATATTTTGACGTATTTTGTGACTTATTGTATTTTTTGTACAATTCTTAATTATATAAATTTTATTTAAAAAATTTAAAGATTCTATGACTGAATCCATAATCAAATTAAGAGTTTGACTCTCAAAATTCTTTAACTTTCACATAAATAGGACGGATAGAATATCATATATAGCTTTTGTCTGCACAAATTCAATCACGCGGCTGAATTTTTTAATTTGTTTGTTTGTAGTATTTTATAATTTGCTTAATTAATAAACAAAATTAATTAAATATTTTACTCGAGTACGACTATATGTATATCTAACGAATCCAACAAAATTATGTAATAAATATTCTACAAAATTCAGAATAGGTCAACATATTCTATAAGTTTCAACCCAACTTCTAGATTGGTTGACTAGGACCTGTCCAAATTGACCAATCATGAAAATTTTGGACATTGGACAGTCAGATTTTCTTGGATTAATTTTACCACCCTCCGTACGAGTTTAATTTCTGGTATTATCATGGCCGCTACTACATTGGTATGTCTCACTCCATATTAAAAAATAAAAAATAAAATCAAGGGCTGAAATGTCTTGGTAGAAGTAAGAGTCAAATTGAGTGGCCATATAATGTGTAACAAAAAAGAGTTGTGACCTTTGCATGGGTTAAAGATGAGGTCTATTTTGACGCTAATTATTATATTCTCTATACTACATGTTCCATTTTTTCCCCACAAATCATGAATGTTATCTCATGAGACAACATTCATGATTTGCACATCAACTTCCTCTTCTTTTTTCTGATTTCCATATTAAGGAATCAGACATACTACATATCCAAATTCTGTTAGAATTTTCACATTAGAAGAGGAAACATAAATAATTATTCATCAGGTTTTTTTTGCATAATCTTGAATATTTTTACATGTTACAATGGCTTTGATGATCTCTTACAACATTTGATTATATCAAACGGGCTGAATTAAGGATTATTATAGAGATGGGTGCATGTTGTACCTGTCAACGGGGCCAAAATTTTGAAGGAAATAACCATCATCATCACCATCACCATCAAGATTATTTTCATGAGAAAGAGGAGAAAGATGATGATTATCAAAGCATAGTAGGAAGAGGAGACCTTGGTGCTAATGTCAGATTATGTGGATTTTCAAAATTTGTATCAATGTATAGTCAACAAGGTAAAAAAGGGATCAATCAAGATGCCATGACTGTTTGGGAGGTAATTTTTAAGTTTTAACCCTCCATTCCTATAGATTATAAGGGTGACAAGCTCTATATTCCATTAATAAATGAATAGACAAATATTATTTGTGATAGATTGGTTATTAAACAAAAAGATGTTAAGGTTCCAACCTTTTGAATTTATGTTCTATGAATAAGAACATTGCTAGCACTTTCAAAGAGACAGAGACAACAAGACATAGCAGCCAAAATATTCAATTTAAAACAACTAGTAATAGGCTTGTTGTATCTTGGAAGAGCAATGTCTGCTATCCTAGATCACTCTTTCGAAAAATGATAATATCACGTTATTCACGCCTCAACGTTCTCGTTAATTTGATTAGTTTGGAGTTCTTTTTAATGAAATATCAAACAATAAAAGTTAGATAAATCTTACTATTCAAATAAAATGTTATGCATATAGTCATTGATTTGCATGTTGATCGATCAATCTTCGTGCCAATTGCTGAATGATCTTTAAGCTCAATCAAATAGAAATTCATATTCTTCATACTAATGTTTTCCCTAGTAGCTCAAATACTAGTACTATTATTTTTCTAGTCTAGATGGTCACTCATTCTCTGATGACTCTTTGAACACTGAAATTTTTCTATGTAAAGCATAAATTATGATTGATTGTAAAAAAATGGAGGTAGAAGATTGATACTATTGTTACATGACTCTATTGTACAGAACTTTGGTGGACAGAAAGGTATGTTCTTCTGTGGTGTGTTTGATGGACATGGACCCTCAGGCCATAAGGTGGCACGCTATGTTAGAGACTTGTTACCTTCCAAAATTTCATCATCGAATGTAACTGCAAACAGTCTCGGTTGGGATGTTGAAAAAGATGAATCTGATCACAATCCTGTCTTTACTGCATGGAAAGAAAAATTTCTCAAGTCTTTTAAAGAAATGGATGAAGAACTTGAAGGTGATGGTTCTATTGAAAGTTATTGCAGTGGTACAACTGCAGTGACTTTAGTTAAACAGGTACTAAAGTTGTTAAATGAGATGATCGGTCTTTTTCTTTTTTCTATGTATTCAAGGTGGCTCTAATTGTGGAATTTTCAGGGAGAACATTTGATAGTTGGAAATTTAGGAGATTCTCGAGCTATTATTTGCACCAGGGATGGAAAAGATCAGCTTGTTTCTGAACAACTCACAGTGGACTTGAAGCCTAATCTTCCAGGTATGTGCTTTTTCTGAAACTATTTAACATACACCATTTTACAGTTAGTGTATTTTAACCTATTATAGCAGACAATCTGCTTTATTTTTCATGTTGAATGTTACATATAGTAGGTGTAAAAGAGTCAGCACCTCGTTTTGTTAATCAAATGTGCTGTCATTTCATCAGCTGAATATGAAAGAATCAAAAGTTGTGAAGGAAGAGTAATGGCAATGGAAGAAGAACCAAATGTTTATAGGGTGTGGATGCCTGATCAAGACTGCCCTGGCCTTGCCATGGCTAGAGCTTTCGGAGATTTTTGCTTGAAAGACTTTGGCCTCATCTCAGTCCCTGAAGTATATTATAGAAAGCTTACTGAAAAAGATGAATTCATTGTCTTGGCAACAGATGGGGTAAGCAATTGGAATTCAAACTTCTTGCATTTTTCCTCTAACCATAATTTTTTTGCCTAAAGCGACTCATAGACTTGTCTTCTTTTTCAATGTATAGTTGTGGGATGTTTTAAGCAACGATGAAGTGATCCGGATAGTAGCTACAGCAAGGAAGAGATCTATTGCAGCAAGACTAGTGGTGCATCATGCAGTACGAGCCTGGAAATACAAGTATCCGTGTGCCAAGATCGATGATTGTGCTGTCGTATGCTTGTTCTTGAAACGCCAGAGGCCTCTTCTAACGAAATCATTGTCCGAAGTGACTGAATTGAGCTTAAACTACACAGAAATAGTAAGCAGTCAAAACAACACCCCTAATTCCAAGATAGATGATGGTCTTGATACATTGCTAAATTATAAACTCAAGGAAGAAAAAGATCCAATTGTTGCTTCTGGACCAAATGATGGATCAGGTAATATTGATCATAACAAGAATTCTTCAAGGCATGCTCGTTACCTTAGCAGAAGAAAAACTGCAATGAATTTTTGAGTTTACGGATCAGCAGTAATGTAAAACTATAAATGTATACTACACATTTAATGAAATACTCGTATTTATTTTGACTTGTAGAGTAGTCAAATAGCCTAAGGCAAAGCAGAATGGTTGGTAAAATGATGATATATATGGCAAAAAATGATGACAAAATTCAGGATTGAACTTTGGAGAGTTGAAAATGTTTTAACGTTTTAACTTAACGATAAGCTAGCTTATCCCACAAAAGAATCCTATAAGGCTAGTGCTTTCTGCTTTGCGTTCATTGTATTTCATCCTGTTTCATTGGGAAAATGCGACTATTACTAAAATAATAAGTAAATTGATTATCATATGATCAATAAATATCTCGTCTACCAAACTGCTCAAGCTAGCTCATTTTTAACTTATCGTAAATAAAATGAGTGCCTTAGTTATGATGCGCCACTACACGAGTCCCCACGGGTTTTCTCCACCTTGCAACCCAATAATTTGACAAGCTAACACAAAATTAAGGCCTAAATGAGATTTGAGCAGATCGCCAATGGATTGGAGAGTTGCGAATGGTCAAAAGATTCAGTTTAATTAATGAAACCAGGTTCAACAAACCTTGGTGTTACAAGGTAAAAGTGCATGTCATGGTCCAATTTTTATAAACGTGCACTTTCACTTTATGCAAAATAAGAGGATTAGGAAAAATCACAATTTCATTTGAAAGAATGAGTTGTATAGAAAGTTTTAAGTGAAACTAGTTTTTTTTTTTTCAAAAACTATGCAAATTTTATAAAGTATTTTAGTCTTAAAGGGTGCCAAACAATATAGACGTTTATATAGAAAGTGTTATACAAGTTAGGACAAAAATGTTTGCATTTGCATAAACAAGAAACTTGTTTCACAATTTTCTTGATTAGAAATATTCTATGATGCTGAATGCATTCCCTTCACTATCCTTGTGAGTTTCAAATCAATTAATCAAAGCTGTACATTTAGATGAATGTTCACAACACTAGCAACAAACTTACAAAATATTTTTTTGCTATCGAGAGCATTGTAGTTGCCAACAATAAACGCTTAAATCGAATTATAAAATTAAAGAAATGATATAAAAAGAAAATTAAAAGACTACCTAATTTTCTTTGTTAGTTATTCATTGCACCTTTCACTGCAAAATTGACTAACTTATGGCTGATATTTTAATTTTCAAAAGTTCTGTGTTATGATATAGTAATAATTTAATATGACCTTTTAAGATTTTAACAAAAGAACGGTCAAAACAGAAATAAAAATATCACTTAAAAAATAAGAACCGTTACACATTGCTGATCTGGAAGAATACTTATTGACACTCAATATTAACTGACGCTAGATTACAATAATTTATCATGTTTAAATCAAAGAATTAATTATAAATCAATGATAAAAATATAAATTAAAAAAACATGTCATGTTTTTATTATATTTTTCTTTAATATAAGACAAAAAAGCTCCTACTTAGATCTATGCACACATTAATTTGATGAGGTTTAGAGGAAAAAGAGAATATCATTTCTAGAACTAATGGACTAAGAAAAATTCAATTGTTAAATATCATATTACTAATAGTTAAATGAAACTAAAATTTTGAAAGTTTTTAACAATATATGAGGTAAAGTTTGTAAAAGTTGTTAAATGTTTTAAAAATGAATAAAATAAAAGGTGGCCAAAAAGAGTAGAGTGGGGTCAGGGACTTGTGTCCTCAACTATATATATCTGTGTCAGGTACTTGGAAGGGCCATTTGGCGCCTATTCTCATTTTACAGTTTCTTGAACTACTGAAAAAGCTCTCTTCCTCCATTTTATTGATCGTAGCTGCTACTTTTTGGGTGCGCTCTTAATAATGTTTAAGGACTTTTAAATCAAGCATTTGTTGTATTTCTTGTTTGTTTCTTTTTACTTTTCTTTAGTGTTTTTCTTTCTTTGGGGTTGGGGGTGTGAGTAGGTTCAACTTAACCTAATATTTTGGATACAGAATATGAATATATATGTAAAAACTCACTAAAGTTTAAGTAAGTAGTATTAAATTTTGAACTTATAGTTTCAAAAGTACGGTGAGTTTAGTGCTAAGAACTTTTAAGATTAATCTATCAAGTTTAAATTCTGTATCCGTCTCTCGGGATGTTGGGGATTGTGGAAGAGCTAATGTTAGGGAACAGGGTCTCAAGTTTGTCGAATTTTTTGTTGTGAATTTAGACCTAATTTCTTGAATGTTTGAAGTATAATACTATATACTGATACTGATTAAGATAAAAAATTATTATAGTTTAAAAAATTTGTGTGCAGTTAATTTTTGTTTGTTTAGTTTTCTGGGTAAGCTGGGGGGGGGGGGGGGGGGGGGGGGGGATGTTGGGGGTAGTGCTGGGAACAGGAACAAGAACAAGAAAACTTTTGTATATATTAGATGTTCCTAATGTGTATGTTACATTGTCACAACTTTTATCAATCCTTAGTTTAGTATGTATGTTTTCATGGATAAGGAGTCAAATGAGCAGGTTGGGCCAATTTGCGCGGCTTGAATGGGTAAATCAATGAATAGGTCATGATAACCTGTTCAAAGTTATTGAGTTAAAAATGAATTGTGTCAAGATGAGTTCTGAACTCACAAATTCAAGAATCTGATAAGAGGAGACTAATGTTTATATCAGTAGTTGTTTAACTTTTTAATGGTTGTGTCCGATTTTTGAACACGATTTGTTGAATTTTCAATCTGATGTCGGTTAAAGAACGAATTTACTTGACGTTTGGGAGGATTTGGAATTTTATTTGTCATCTTATTCGTTGCAACTATTCCATTAAGGCATTCCATAGAGCATGTAATGTGTTTTTAGATAATGTCATCATCCAATGCTTTTGCAAGAAGATTTACCTTAACTAGGATTTATTAAGAGCTAGTGCTTAACTTTTATGATCGTCCTTTGATACTTTGGCAAATTGAGTTACAACTCTCATGCTCTTACTGACCTAGCAAAGTTTTGTGGTTCTCGTCTAAGTTAAAATATATTCAGTTCCTCATTAAAGTTTGTACTACTAAAACAGATTATTATTTTTATTCTCCTTTTGTTATTTATATTCAAGCATGATGCAAGGCATACTCATGTCCTATCTACATAAAATGCCAAAAAAGTAGAAGGAAAAGATAACAGGTCTTACCTATACATTTGCTTCTTCCACAGATGAATAAGTACATTGTTTATATTTATTCTATTGGCTGTTTATTCATTTAAATTCGTCTAGCTTGATCATAATAGAATTGTTTTTTGTAATAGTCATGATAATGTAGTTTTATCCATGTGGATATTTCAGGATGGGAACAGGGAGAAGAAAGCATACCTTCATGCGTAGTAATTCAGCACCTTCATCACCCTATCAGACAAACAATGCCCGAAGTTTCAGAAACTTGAGCAGAACTCAACTTGGCGGTGTTATATTTGGCTGCACAAAGACTACAATGAAATACTGTCTCGAAAAGCAACTATTTGGTCAGTTATTCGGCCCTAATATGTTGGTCTTTCAAAAGTAAAAAATACTTACTTAGGACAATAGGGTGTTGAGGCTAACGTATATCAAGTGTTAGCAATATCAGTTGACTGTCCTGTTAGTGTCAATATTACTTTATTGACTTGTTTCCTTTTGTCATCCGTTACTCAATTATACACATTTTTATAATCTTTGACAGGTTTGCCTGCTCAACATTTCTCATATGTGAAAAATGTAAATCCTGGTTTGCCACTGTTCCTGTTCAACTACAGCGATAGGAAGCTCCATGGAATTTTTGAGGCTGCAAGCTCTGGGCAAATGCTCATCAATCCATATGCTTGGACATCAGATGGTTCTGGAAGAACACAATATCCTGCACAGGTTTTCTATCATGTTTCTTGTTGGCTTTATCTGCTTATGTTGATGCTTGCCAGTTTATGTACTAGAAGGATCCTCTGCTGAAACTGTGCTGTTTCTTTTGAAGGTTCAGATACGTGTGCGTCTGCAGTGTCACCCGCTGACAGAAAATCAGTTTAAACCAGTAATTTTGGATAACTATTATAGTCATAACCATTTCTTGTTTGAGCTAGACCATGCTCAAGCTAACAAATTGATCTCCAAACTCTCATCTCTTGCATTTGCTCCAAGTAGCACACCACATGCCTCAGCAAACTGGAGAAGTACAATCCAAGGTCTACCTGCAATTGATAAGATAGAGGAGTATGGATCCTTTGAGCCACAAGACTTGGAATATAAGTCATCCAATTCCGTTGATGTGAATAGGAAGTTGGGTTTTGGAGACAGATATCTTTGTCCAAATGACGGTGATATCCAGCTGGAGGCACCACTTGATTGTCAAGATGCATTAGATGAGAAGGATTTTATATACATGAAACTTAAAGAATTAGTTCTTGAGCGTGAATGCTCTGGGAACCTTACAAATTGGCACGCAGAGGAAAGCACCAACGATGTAAATGACGTAAGCACTGACCAAGCAGCTTTTCTGGAAGCACAGCCTCCTGGAGAAGAGAAGAATGAAGAAATCTCTTGTGACTGGAGTGGTTATCCTTCTTTTGTAGTTCAGGTTCTTCATCTTATCTTAATATGTGCTGATTCTAGTCATCCATGACAGCATTTCTGTTGTATTGTTTTATATGACTCAGCCATCTCTGTTATTGCAGCTGCTTCAAGGAATGGAGGAACTGAAAGCTTTTAAGGAAGAGCAAACCCAAAAGATAGGTGGTCTAGAGCAGAAACTGGTAAATTTTATCTTTATGCTGTATCTGCATTATGCTGACATATAAATTCCATGCTAAAATCACTTCTATGCTAGATAATACTCTATGTCAGATATCTAGGAAGAATGGTAAACAATATAGATATTTTCCTCTTTATTTTTATGTGTGTGTGTATCTGTTTTAGGAGTAGTAGTAATTCTAAAAGAAGAAATTATAAGATTACCATGTGATTTAAGATATAAATCTTGCCAGGGAAAAACGTTACTTAACATTAGTTGCAAAGTTTTGTATAATTAATGGGAATGTGTGAAACAGGGACAGAAATTACTTCAGTCATATACGATACCATAGATGTAGCCGAATATTTGGTAAATAATGGATAACATCACTAAATAGTTCAAGTGTTTTCAACAGTGTAGTGGTAGAGTTTGAATAGCCAAATTCAAGGCTTTTGTTAGTGCAAAGAAGGTATAGAAGGAAAACTGTAACTTGAGTAATACAGTAAAAGATGCATGTGCTATTTAATACTATTAAAGTCTTAAATAGGGGAATATTATTTATGATGCACATCCTACATGGTAAATAAACCGTATAGCTTATATAGAGCTTCCATGTTAAAAGACTCTTTTGGTGTTGGGGAAAATGGAATGCCCTAAAGGAATTTGTACAATCTTTTCATAAGAGAGATATTTTATTTTAGTTTTGGAGACTCTTCATGGCGTTGATGGGTATAAGTTTCCGTATGCAAGTATTCGTTCTTGTTGTTCAGGGAAAATATTACTTTAAGTACTTTCCTAGATGGTAGAAATCTCTGCGGCCTATAGAAACCTTCCATGTTTAAGACACTCTTATTGTTGTTTGATGGAATTCAGAAAATATCCCCTGAGAAGTCTTAGACATCTTATTGCTACAATTTGGACATGGATATCATGGTTGTGGTTAATTTCAGATTGTGAACAAAAGGGAATGAAATTAGGTTCTTGGTTCCGTAAGGCTTTATCCAAATTGAAAAAGATTTATGCGTCAATAACAGCTGATAATTGTATCAAGTGCTATTTCTTAGAGACGAACTTAAGAAAACCTGGACTTCCTAAATCATTCTGTCAATTGTAGTTTAATAGTTATCCAATTTCATATTGCATATTGTGTTTGTTCTATATCTACATGATTTGAGGATTTCTGTGTGCTCCATTTGGGTGCACACTTGAATACCTGTTGAATCTGCAGTCTAGAAATGAAAAGCTGATAACAATAGTGTTTTTTCCCTTTCTTATTGCCTTGTCTTCTCATGGGATTTAGGCCTACGCAGACGAAGAAATTAGGCTGTTAAAAAATAGATGTTTGATGCTGGAGTCCTTAATTCCTTCCCATACACATGATGGCGAACCCGTGGTTGAGTCAGATAATGGAGTACACCTGGATGATGAGTCAGTCATCCTAGCTGGAGGATATGATGGTGTATCATGGTTATCGTCCTTAGACTCATACTCGCCTTTACATGATGTTTTAAAGTCACTTAAGCCAATGACTTCAGCTCGATCAGATACAGCACTTGCAAAGCTGAGTGGAGGACTTTATGTATTTGGTGGAAGATCTGGAAGCTTGTCGCATGACACAGGTAAGGATAGTAGTCCCTCCCTCCACGTACCCTCCATAACACCCCCCCACCCCTTGTCCCCCTTCGCTTAAATTGCTGATACTGATGCCACTCTATTCTTGTGAAGTTGAATTGTACAACCCAGCTGATAATAAGTGGACTGTGCACCCTTCTTTGAGTAAGAAAAAGTTTAGCTTATCTGGAGCTACTTTGAAGGAGAAGATTTTTGCAATTGGCGGTGGAAATGGGATTGAATGCTTTTCAGAAGTTGAACTATATGATCCTCAAATAGGTCGATGGATTCCTACACGATCCATGCGGCACAAGGTTAATTCTATTCCTGTTTTTCTTTGATAATGAATTAAGAGTTGAAAGGGACATGTGAAAAAAGCTGAAAGTTTGGTGCTCATTTTCATTTGAGTATAAATAAATTGCAATGAGACATGTCTTTTCGGTTGAAAATGTATGTTCCGACAAGAACGCCAGTGTGCAATACCCTTGGATATTATTCTCGTTCTCTTAATTTTTGTAGCAAGTCATTAGTGGGTTCGTTTATCTTCATGTTCCAGGGAAGTTCTTATCTTTTGATTCTTCTTTCTTCAATTCTTTAGTAGTAGTCAGGTGTATAAAGAAATAAACAAGTGAGGAAACCTTAAAGAGTTGAGGGAAAGAATTGGTTAGAATTGCAAAATGAATTATGTATGTCAGGCAATATTTAACTACAGTGGGCAAGTGAATTTGTCTCATTACTAGCTAACAGAGATAAATTTTTATCACTTTTGTGTCCTAGCCTACAGTCCTGGAACCCTGGCTTTCTTTTGTTTATTTTTCTTTTCTAAGACTATTTTTCTTTAAGTACTGCTCATTTGTATCTCTGTTTTCTTGTTACGAGTGTTAATATTTCTCCTTTGACGTGAATTATTCTCCCATGCATGTATATCTGCAGCGATTTTCTCTTGCAGCAGCAGAACTCAATGGTGCATTATATGCTGTTGGTGGATATGACGGAAGCAATTATTTGGCGTAAGTTATTGCTGAATTCCTGTTCTTTTCTTTCTTGATAATATATGCAGTGTTGAAGCGTAACATGTGGGCCTCATTTCCTCCAATCATGGAATTACTATCATCCTTCGATCTTTCCCTGAGAAAGAAGAGTTGCTTGATAGTATTCCAACCAGTGGTCTTTTTTAGTGCTAACTGTGTTAATTTGTCATAGAGATCTGCAACTGTTCTTTTATTTCATCAATTAGGATAGGTAATAGGTTGTCTGCATATATGAAAGCAGTTTATTCCTTCTTTAAGTTTTCTGCTATGTTTTCTTGAAGCATCTTGCTTATTAGCTATTAACCTCAGGACTGCTGAAAGATTTGATCCCAGAGAACATTCTTGGACAAAAATTGAGAGTATGAGCACAAAAAGAGGATCCCATGCGTTGGTAGCTTTGAGGGGAAAGTTGTATGTTGTCATCCTTTTCTCACTTCTTTGGATTGTGTATCTTTGGTGCAGCTTTTGTCCTCAAGAGAGGAAGATGTGTATCATCTTCAGAGTCATTTTGATTTGCGGGGGAAGGGGGTTATGAGTATATATTGCAATTTTGGAATGGATTTGTTCTTGTTATTCACTTTTTGTTTGATGATTGCTGTGTAGATATGCACTAGGTGGCCATGATGGGTCTTCAATGCTGCCTAGCATTGAGATATATGATCCCCGTCGTGGGACATGGATGATTGGCGAACCAATGAACTATTCTAGGGGGTATTCAGCTGCTGCTGTTCTAAAGGAGTCCATTTATGTAATTGGAGGGGTTCAATCTGATGGTGAAATAGTAGACATGGTACATAAGATTATTTATGTCGTCGTTTTTCCTATGTTTAGCTGCCATCATATATAGGTATTGCTTCTGTTAGCCAACACTCCCCTTTGTGATTGCAGATTGAATGTTACAAGGAGGGTCGAGGTTGGCAAACACCCAACTTAAGGGCTGTCGGGAAAAGGTGCTTTTCACCTGCTATAGTTTTGGAGGAAGATTGAACTCTGCCGTCTTGAGTACTATTCAAGCTCTCTCTTCTTGGGCACAGTTCGATCAACAGGGTGAATATCTGCTGTTTTACTGTAATGATAATGAATATGGTCAATGCGTGTTAGCATTTCTTGAACATTAGAAAGTAACTAAGTCCTATTATACGGGCTATAGTACAAGCAGCTTCGTTCGCTGACTTGTTTACTCTGTATAGAAAACAGAAAATGGTCAAACAAATACAAACAATATATGATAAAGTTTGATGTAGTATCGCAGACAGTATTCCGCAGCTTCTTAGGCAAAACCTGTGTACAACACTTTGTGGTTTTTGGACCATAAAATTGTTTATATCAGGGGAAGGCATTGAGTTTTAGCAGGGTTTTGATGATCCAATAATGTGTCGTTTCTATCTGATAGGGGCTTGCTTTCTAGCTATAGAGAGTATCACCTTTCTGGTGCAAAAACCAACCAGAATTTCAAGTCTAGTCTGTGTATATTAGTCCACACTTTTTAAGCGAAGAAATAAGATGATCAGCCATTGCATGTCACTCTAGTCTATGTATATTGTGTCAAGTAGTAGAAATAGAATAATACCGAACTTGGATGCCTGGCGGGGAATTATTTATTATGTTCTTGGATATAAGGTGGATATTATATAAAAAAAAACTCTGGAGAAATATATCAACAATCTCTTCAAAAATAAATTTTTTACTCTGTAGTGCGATTTTTGTGACAAATTGTGAAGTTCATTAGATTAAAGCAAAGAATACTTTATAAAAGGTGTTAGGATTATATTTTTATGCTTTGGATATTTGTGCATTGTGCAGCTTATAATGAAAAAGTGTTTGGACATACTTTTTGGGAACGAATTTTTTGGCTCAAAAGAGCCTTTGAGCTCTTATGAAAATGAAATTTGATGTGTAAATGTTAGTTTTTGGGAAACTTTTTGCTCAAATAGCCTAAACAAACAATTTTTCTCTCAAAAACTCCCAAAAGGTATTTTCAAAAACTATCAACAAACGGAGGCTTAGTAACTACCGTAATTCTTAGTAACTACTATAAACAAAGAATTAATTACAACTCAATTTGACACATGTCATGTTTTTATTATTTGCTTTAATATAAGGTTAAAAAAAGCTCCTAATTATGTATACACACATTAATTTAATGAGGTTTAGAGTAAAAAGAGAATATGATTTGTAAAACTAGTAGACTATGAAAAAAGTCAAACGGTTGAATATAGTATCATATTACTAATAGTTAAATGAAACTAAAATTTTGAAAATTTTCAAATATATTATTGCTAACTAGTACTCTTTCTGTTCCGAAAAGAATGTCATTATTTCTTTATTAGTTCGTTAAAAAAAGAATGATAATTTTAAATTTGGAAGCATTTTTGAATTGAAACTTCTACTTTACCTTAATGAAATATTTTATTGTCATATATTCATGTACGATTTATTTTAGACTATAAGTCTTCTAAAATTTCTTATACTCTGATCCGAAGACATCCATCCTGGAATGGAAGGAGCACTAATATATGAGCTAAAGTTTGTGAAATTTGTTAATGTTTTAAAAATGACTAAAGTATGAGCAGGCCCGGCTCTAGTATAAGGCTGGTAAGGTTGGGGGGCCAACTTTTTGGGAGCCCTATTTTTCATGTACTTTAGTGTATTAATTAAAAATAATAATAATCAAGTTTTCTATATGAAAGCCTAGCTTTTATGTTGCAAGAAAGAGAAAGTACAATAAAAGTGGGGACAAGAAAAAAATTAAAATGCGTATTGGGGAATGGAAGAGTTTTTTACTTAATTGTAGTAGTATATTCCTTTTGTGGGTACCTATTACTCTTCCTTACCGGTAGGGCAATCTTCTCTTATGGCCTTCACCCCCCGCCCGGAAATAGAGAACCAAGCCCCTTTTTTCAAATTCAAAATTTGAGTAATAGAGGTTACACAAAATCGGAGTCGAAAAGTATTTAGAATGCTTCTCAGCTATCACAAAGAGGAAAATGTTGATCAATCGATCTGAATTCTTAGACTTTAGCGGCAAAGAGAGACTAAGGATCCAAAAGCCTAAGATAGGAAGAACTTACGACTTTGGGCAGAAACGAGAGACAAGAAAACATCTTTGATTACGATTAAAAGGAACAATCTCGAATAGACTAAGATCCAATTTCGGATCAGAATAGCTTTTTCTTTATTAGCGGGAATGGCGCCACCTTCTATTACAGGACCTAAAAAAAGGCTTTCAGTAGCGCCCTTAGAATCTAAGCCTTTTATTTTTAGGATGGAACCTTTGTTCAGGACACTTTTTGACAGATTTGAATCAAAATGGAGTTTGAGCGACGAATTGTTGGACAACCAGCCCTGCATAAGAGTAACAAAAAAAGTGTTAGAGTTGAAGCCGAGCCTTTCCAGCAATGGGGCGAATCGTATCCAAAGTAGAATTTTTTTCATCAAAGTCAAAGCAAAGAACGATTTTTCTTTCCTTTGAGGCTCCGGGATCAATGAATTAGAACGAATCAACTTTTTTTTGGAGCATTTACACTACAACAATTAACTCACACGATTTTTACTATTAACTTCCTTTCACCATTATTTTCTCTTACTAACAAAGTATTCTGAAGTCTCCAAACAAAAAACACTCTGAAAACTACTGCTTACGGATCAAAGTTTGTTTTTTTATATTTTCTTCAAGGTTTCAAGCATTGCAATAAGAAATTATTTTATTGAAGCAGGGAACATTATTTTATATCGACTTATCAAATTCCTGAGCCATGTTTTATTGCTCTAACTTTATAATTTACTTTTTTTTATTGAGAATTTGTCCTTGTTGATATTCGTACTTCTTGAGTATATATTCTTGTTTTAGTTATTATTAGAATTTATTCAATCTAAATATGTCAACTAGAAAATATGAATCCGCTTGTGTAAAAGGAGAAAAAAGGAGAAAAGTTGAAGAATTGATAAAATCTCAAAAAGGAGTCATTGATAGATTTTTAACAAATAATAAAAATTTCGAGTCAGAAGGATGTTCTTCAACTGAACAAGTCCGTGATCGAGTTGAGCTAGATAATAATTACATCCAATAAGAAAATTTATAAGTTATTGAGAATTCTGACATCGTTCCAGAAAATCAAGAATTTCTAGATGATTTAAGTAACTCTGTTCCAAAAAATATACTATATGATCCAAGTCAATAGAATATTATAGACACAAAGTTGAGAGATCTATTAGTAGAAAAATGATCAATAAGAAGTTTTTCAAAATTAAAATTGATAAAATCTTATCTAAGATCAATAATGTCTCAAGAGTGATTAGATGGATTGGCTCTATTATCAATTGAAAAGGAATTGATAGAACTCTAAAACAGTAATTAATAACTTCGCATCTAAAAAAGTTAGAAAAGTAGATTTTAAATAAAATATATATGACGAATTTGTTTTATTTATTTATTTAAAAAATAGGACCTCTTTATGATGTTTGGCTTTAGGCTCCAGATCTTGTTGAGACGGCCTGAGCATGAGGTCAGGGACTTGCGTCCTCAACTATATAATAATCTGTGTCAGGGGCTCAGGGCCATTTGGCGCCCATTTCTCTCTTTTTCTACACTTTCTTCAACTTGTCATTTCTCAACTCAAAAACAATATCTCAGTTCGTTTTCTACTCCATTTCATCTTTATATATGTATGTAGAAAGGACCAAATGTACTTTCAACTTCACTTTAGAACCAAAGTTTGGTCCTTTCCCACCCTCACATTCCTGTCATGTAAAACCCATATTTTTACCTCTTACAGCTCCTTTTCTCATACCCCAAATGACAATTCAACATTTCCCTCGCTTCCATCTTCACACCAATCCAAATTGGTTCCCTCCAGTTACTTAACACAGCAAAAAATTTCAAGAAATGGCCACTTTTCATACGAAACCACACATTCTGAACAACTTGAAACCAATGATGTGCTATTGTTAAACAAGAAAATTACAAGTTATATTCGATGTGGGGATTTAGATTCCGCGCTTCGAGTTTTCGATAGTATGAATGTTAAGACAGTGATCACATGGAATTCAATATTGGCTGGTTTTTTAAGAAAACCTGGCTATATCGAAGAAGCTCGCCAACTGTTTGATAAAATTCCTGAACCGAATGTTGTGACGTATAATACTATGTTAGCTTGTTATTGGAGAAATGCTGATATTCAGGGTTCTAAGGATTTCTTTGAGCAAATGCCTGTTAAAGATGTTGCTTCTTGGAATACAATGATTTCGGGATTCTCTCGAAATGGGCTGATGGGTGAAGCCGAAGAGCTTTTTAAGGCGATGCCGTTGAGGAATGAGGTTACCTGGAATGCTGTGGTAGCTGGTTATGTCGAGTCTGGGAAATTGGAATTAGCATTGGAGGTTTTCAGGGAAGCCCCTGTGAAAGGTGTTATTGCTAGGACAGCGATTGTGACGGGGTATATGAGATCAGGAAATGTTGACATGGCGGAGAAGATGTTTCAGGAGATGTCGGAGAAGAGTATGGTGACGTGGAACACCATGATTTCAGGTTATGTGGAGAATGGGAGAGCAGAGGATGGTATGAAGTTGTTCAAGAAGATGATGGGGTCGGGTGTAAAGGCGAATGACTCAACATTGAGTAGTCTCTTATTAGGTAGTAGTAATTTATCTGCATTGAGATTGGGGAAGCAAGTTCATCAGCACGTCGTGAAGTCCCCTCTGTACTTGAATATGACGGTGGGGACTTCATTGATTAGCATGTATAGCAAGTGTGGAGTATTGGAGGATGCGTGGAGATTGTTTCTTGAGATGCCAAGAAAGGATGTTGTCACTTGGAATGCAATGATTTCGGGGTATGCTCAGCATGGTGAAAGCAAGAAGTCCCTTAACTTGTTTGATGAGATGAGAAGTAAAGGAATAAAACCAGATTGGATAACCTTTGTTGGCGTTTTATCAGCCTGTAACCATGCAGGTTTGGTTAATCTTGGTATTAAATATTTTGAGCAAATGCAGAAGGATTATGGGGTTAAGCCAAAGCCAGATCATTACACTTGTATGGTTGACCTCCTTGGACGAGCTGGCAAGCTAAACGAAGCTGTCGATTTGATAACAAAAATGCATTTCAAACCCCATATATCACTATTTGGAGCACTTTTGGGTGCTTGTAGGATTCACAGAAACTTAGAAGTGGCAGAGTTTGCTGCCAAAAACTTGCTTAGCCTTGAACCTACTAATGCAGCAGCCTATGTTCAACTTGCAAATGTTTATGCAGCCAAGAACAAATGGGAAGGAGTTTCTAAAGTTAGAAAATTAATGAAAGAGAACAAAGTTATCAAAACACCAGGATATAGTTGGATGGAGGTTGGGAAAGTGATTCATGAGTTCAGATCAGGAGATAGACTTCATCCAGATCTAGAAAGCATACACATGAAACTAAAAGATCTTGAGAAGAAAATGAAGTTAGCTGGTTATGTGCCTGACCTCAACTCTTCATTACACGATGTAGCGGAAGAACAGAAAGAGCAGCTACTTCTGTGGCACAGTGAGAAATTAGCAATTGCCTTTGGTTTAATAAAATTACCACCAGGAATGCCAATTAGGATATTCAAGAACCTCAGAGTTTGTGGAGATTGCCACCAAGCCACTAAAGTTATATCAGCAATAGAAAATAGGGAAATCATTGTCAGAGATACAACTAGGTTTCACCATTTCAAAAATGGAGCTTGTTCATGTGGTGATTACTGGTAAACTATTCTAAGAGTGATAAAACATTTTCTATAAAAAGTTTCCATTCTTTATTTGATTAAAAAGAAGAGTGATTTTTTGATGATGACTTCTCAATATCCCGGGTGGATGCTAGACAGCTAGTAACCTGTTTAGCATTCACATAGTAACTCTGGAGAATGAAGTTACTGCTAGTTTGTTGACCATATCTCTTAAAAGGGAGATGTTAATTCGGCTTTTATCAATTCTTTTTCAGATGTTCTGAAATTTTATTCTTATAGGAGGAGTTCCTGGTACATATATGACAGTTTAAGCATCTCTGTAACATGCTCTCCAATTTGTTTCATGGATAATGTATGCGATCATTCATCTGTGATTTTATTGGGAAAAAAAAAATGTATGTACAAATAAATGTAATTTCATTGATCGTAGCCGCTACCTTTCGGGTGCGCTCTGGATAATTTTTAAGGACTTTTATTAATCAAGCATTTGTTATATATTTCTCGTTTGTTTCGTCTTTGTACATACACTAGGTGGGGTGGTGCCCGTGCAAGCACGGGCCCAATATGCGGCGATAAAATTTTTCTTAGGTGATGATTATTTTTGTTTGATCCTAGATACGAATGCGTATGTCGAAAATTAGGGTAAATGGTCAGAGGATAGGCAAGCGCTTTCTGTTAAATTAGTGTTAGCATTATTCTTATATATATACAACTATAATATTTTTATTCTATTCTCCGTCTTTATTGCAATGTTATTTCATTACCTTGATTATTTTTAGTTTTTATGTTAGTCTTTTTTCCTTTATCATAGTATTTTTATCTTATTTTTTCAAACCTGTTTTTAAAAATATTTTCTTTAGCCAATCATCTACCGAAAACAACCTTTACACCTTGGTGAGGGTGAGGTTTGCTTACATCTCACCCTCCCCAGTAATATTTTTATTATATTCTCCGTTTTTATTGCTAATGTTATTTCATTATCTTGATTATCTTTAGTTTTTATGTTAGTATTCTCTTTTCCTTTATCATGGTATTTTATTTTAGTTTTTCAAACCTGTTTTCAAAAATATTTTCTTTAGCCAATCGTCTACCGAAAACAGCCGTCTACCGAAAACAACCTCTCCACCTTTGAGTGAGAGGGGTAAAATTTGCTTACATCTAACCCTTCCCAGACCTCACTTATGAGATAACACTGGATATATTTTTGTTGTTGATTGTCATGTTTATGTGGCAATTTTTTTAGTCCATTTAACAAAACAGTTTTCTAAAATTTATTCAATTTTAGTATTGGACGTTTTTTTTATTTTTAGGTCCGGGTCAAGTAAAGAATTTGTATTTTTCTCGCTAAACAGGTACTACTAATACCGGCTACTTTAAAAAAAAGTCTAACTTTTAACGTGGATATTCTCAAGTATGTTGCAAAGATAGGCTATTCGTCAATTAGCATCTAAGAAAGTGGCTATGGTTCAAACTTTTACATGCTATATCTTAGTTAAGATCCAAAAAAGTGGCTACGGGTCAAATTCTCAATCGGATCCTCTAACCGGAGGCAGGACAGTTACCACGCTTATATATAAGTACTAAAGTATTTATTCAATATACAAGTTTCTTTTTTACTTTTCTTTATTTTATTTTTATTTTTTATTTTGGAGTCGGGGTGTGAAGCGTTCAACGAACTTAATATTTTCGACACTGAACATGAATATATATGTGAAAACACGCTAAAGTTTAAACAACTAGTATTAAATTTTGAACTCATAGTTTCAAAAGTAACGTGAGTTCAGTGCTAAGAACCTTTAAGATTAAGCTGATCAAGTTTAGATTCTGTATCCGCCTCTCGGGGTGTTTGCGGTTGTGGAAGAGCTAATGTTAAGGAACAGGGCAAGTTTGTCGAATTTTGTGAATTTAGACCTAATTTCTTGAATTTTTGAAGTATAATACTACATATTATTAGATACTGAATAAGAGTGCTAATAGATAAAAAATTATCAACAGTTAAAAATGTTGTTTGCAGTTAATTTTTCTTAAATTAGTTTACTGGGTAGGCTAGCCATGGTGTTGGTTGGGATGAGGGGGGCGGGGGGGGGGGGGGGGGGGGGGCGGGGGTGTTGGGGGTAGTGCTGGGAACAGGAACAAGGAAATTGTTGTATATATTAGATGTTCCTAATGTGTATGTTACATTGTCACAACTTTTATCAATCGTTAGGTTAGTATGTATGTTTTCGTGGTTAAGGTGTCAAATGAGCAGGTTGGGCCAATTTGCCCTGCTTGAACGGGTAAGTCGATGAACAGTCATGATCTAACTTGTTCAAAGTTATTGAGTTAAAAATGAATTGTGTTGAGATGAGTTCTGAACCCACAAAATCAAGAATCTGGTAAGTGGGGACTAATGTTTATATTCAGTAGTTGTTTAACTTTTTAATGGTTGTGTCCTATTTCTGAACATGATTTGTTGAATTTTCAATCTGATGCCGGTTAAAGAATGAATTTACTTAACAATTGAGAGGATTTGGAATTTAATTTGTCATCTTATTTGTTGCAACTATTCCATTTAGGCATTCCGTAGAGCATGTAATGTGTTTTTATATAATGTCATCATCCAATGCTTTTGCAAGAATATTTGGATATTTCAGGATGGGAACAGGGAGAAGAACACATACCTTCATGCATAGTAATTCAGCACCTTCATCACCCTATCAGACAAACAATGCCCGAAGTTTCAGAAACTTGAGCAGAACTCAACTTGGCGGTGTTATATTTGGCTGCACGAATACTATAATGAAATACTGTCTCGAAAAGCAACTATTTGGTCAGTTATTCGGCCCTAATATGCTGATCTTTGAAAAATAAAAAATATTACTTAGGACAATAGGGTGTTGAGGCTAATGTATGTCAAATACTTTTGTTTTAAATATCAGTTGACTGTCCTGTTAGTGTCAATATTACTTTATTGGCTTGTTTCCTTTTGTCATCCGTTACTCAATTATACACACTTTTATAATCTTTGACAGGTTTGCCTGCTCAACACTTCTCATATGTGAAAAATGTAAATCCTGTTTTGCCACTGTTCTTGTTCAACTACAGCGATAGGAAGCTCCACGGAATTTTTGAGGCTGCAAGCTCTGGGCAAATGCTTATCAATCCGTATGCTTGGACATCAGATGGTTCAGGAAGAACACAATACCCTGCACAGGTTTTCTATCATGTTTTCTTGTTGGCTTTATCTGCTTATGTTGATGCTTACCAGTTTATGAACTAGAAGGATCTTCTGCTGAAACTGTGCTGTTTCTTTTGAAGGTTCAGATACGTGCGCGTCTGCAGTGTCACCCGCTGGCAGAAAATCAGTTTAAACCAGTAATTTTGGAAAACTATCATAGTCATAACCATTTCTTGTTTGAGCTAGACCATGCTCAAGCTAACAAATTGATCTCCAAACTCTCATCTCTTGCATTTGCTCCAAGTAGCACACCACATGCCTCAGCAAACTGGAGAAGTACAATCCAAGGTCTACCTGCAATTGATCATATAGAGGAGTATGGATCCTTTGAGCCACAAGACTTGGAATATAAGTCATCCAATTCCGTCGATGTGAATAGGAAGTTGGGTTTTGGAGACAGTTATCTTTGTCCAAATGACGGTGATATCCAGCTGGAGGCACCACTTAGTTGTCAAGCTGCATTAGATGAGAAGGATTTTATATACATGAAACTTAAAGAATTAGTTCTTGAGCGTGAATGCTCGGGGAACCTTACAAAATGGCATGCAGAGGAAAGCACCAACGATGTAAATGATGTAAGGATTGGCCAAACAGCTTTGAAAGCACAGCCTCCTGGAGAATAGAAGAATAAAGAAATCTCTTATGACTGGAGTGGCTATCCTTCTTTTGTAGTTCAGGTTCTTCATCTTATCTTAATATGTGCTGATTCTAGTCATCCATGACAGAATTTCTGCTGTATTGTTTTATATGACTCAGCCATCTCTGTTATTGCAGCTGCTTCAAGGAATGGAGGAACTGAAAGCTTTTAAGGAAGAGCAAACCCAAAAGATAGGTGGTCTAGAACAGAAACTGGTAAATTTTATCTTTATGCTGTATCTGCGTTATGTTGACATATAAATTCCATGCTAAAATCACTTCTATGCTAGATAATACTCTATGTTAGATATCTAGGAAGAATGGTAAACAATATAGATATTTTCCTCTTTATTTTTATGTGTGTGTGTATCTGTTTTGGGGGTGGGGGAGAGGGAGGTGTTGGAATAAAAACTGTAACAAGAATCCATAGGTGATATAAAGGAGTTATGTGACCAGATCAGGACTGAAGAATTCGTCAGTAAGTAGTCATGCAATCAAGATAAACAAATCAATAGAGGAACTTGAGATTGTTTTTCTTATTTAAATTAGATGAAACCATGAGAATCATCCATGGCAGTCGATGCCGTCAAGATTTAAGATGATATATCATAAAATGCTAGGGGTAGTAGTAATTCTAAAAGAAGAAATTATAAGATTACCATGTGATTTAAGATATATATCTTGCCAGTGAAAAATGTTACTTAACCTTAGTTGCAAGGTTTTGTATAATTAATGGGAATGTGTGAAACAGGGACAGAAATTACTTCAGTCATATAGGATGCCATAGATGTAGCCGAATATTTGGTAAATAATGGATAACATCACTAAATAGTCAAGTGTTTTCACTTTTCAATTGTGTAGTGGTAGAGTTTGAATAGCCAAATTCAAGGCTTTTGTTAGTGCAAAGAAGTATAGAAGGAAAGCTGTAACTTGAGTAATACAGTAAAACATGCATGTGCAGTTTAAGACTATTAAAGTTTTAAATAGGGGAATATTGTATATGATGCACATCCTACATGGTAAAAAACTGTATAGCTTATATAGAGCTTCCATGTTAAAAGAGTCTTTTGGTGTTGGGGGAAATGGAATGCGCTAAAGGAGTTTGGACAATCTTTTCATAGGAGAGATATTTCATTTTAGTTTCGGAGACTCTTCATGGCGTTGATGGGTATAAGTTTTCGTATGCAAGTATTCGTTCTTGTTGTTCAGGGAAAATATTACTTTAATGTACTTTCCTAGATGGTAGAAATCTGTGTGGCCTATATAAACCTTCCATGTTTAAGACACTCTTATTGTTGTTAGATGGAATTCAGAAAATATCCCCTGAGAAGTCTTAGACATCTTATTGCAACAATTTGGACATGGATATCATGGTTGTGGTTAAATTCATGTTGTGAACAGAAGGGAATGAAATTGGGTTCTTGGTTCCGTAAGGCTTTATCCAAATTGAAAAAGATTTATGCGTCAATAACAGCTGATAATTATATCAAGTGCTATGCGAACTTAAGAAAACCTGGACTTCCTAAATCATTCTGTCAATTGCAGTTTAATAGTTATCCAATTTCATATTGCATATTGTGTTTGTTCTATATCTACATATTTAAGGATTTCTGTGTGCTCCATTTTGGTGCACATTTGAATACCTGTTGAATCTGCAGTCTAGAAATGAAAAAGGTGATAACAATAGTGTTTTTTCCCTTTCTTATTGCCTTGTCTTCGCATGGATTTAGGCCGATGCAGACGAAGAAATTAGGCTGTTAAAAAATAGATGTTTGATGCTGGAGTCCTTAATTCCTTCCCATACACATAATGGCCAACCTGTGGTTGAGTCAGATAATGGAGTACACCTGTATGATGAGTCAGTCATCCTAGCTGGAGGATATGATGGTGTATCATGGTTGTCGTCCTTAGACTCATACTAGCCTTTACATGATGTTTTAAAGTCACTTAAGCCAATGACTTCAGCTCAATCAGATACAGCACTTGCAAAGCTGAATGGAGGACTTTATGTATTTGGTGGAAGATCTGGAAGCTTGTCGCATGACACAGGTAAGGATACTAGTCCCTCCCTCCACGTACCCTCCATAACACCCCCCCCCCCTCCTCCCCCTTCGCTTAAATTGCTGATACCGATGCCACTCTATTTTTGTGAAGTTGAATTGTACAACCCAGCTGATAATAAGTGGACTGTGCACCCTTCTTTGAGTAAGAAAAAGTTTAGCTTATCTGGAGCTACTTTGAAGGAGAAGATTTTTGCAATTGGAGGTGGAAATGGGATCAAATGCTTTTCGGAAGTTGAAATATATGATCCTCAAGTAGGTCGATGGATTCCTATACGATCCATGTGGCAGTGGCACAAGGTTAATTCTATTCCTGTTTGCTTTGATAATGATATTAAGAGTTGAAAGGGACATGTGAAAAGCTGAAAGTTTGGTGCTCATTTTTGTTTGAGTAAAAATAAATTGCAATGAGACATGTCTTTTCGGTTGAAAATCTATGTTCCGACAAGAACGCCAATGTGCAATACCCTTGGATATTATTCTTGTTCTCTTAAATTTTTGTTGCAAGTCATTAGTGGGTTCGTTTATCTTCATGTTCCATGGAAGTTCTGATCTTTTGATTCTTCTTTCTTCAATTCTTTAGAAGTAGTCAGGTGTATGAAGAAATAAACAAGTGAGGAAACCTTAAAGAGTTGAGGGAAAGAATTGGTTAGAATTGCAAAATGAATTGTGTATGTCAGGCAATATTTTACTACAGTGGGCAAGTGAATTTGTCTCATTACTAGCTAACAGAGACAAATTTTTATCACTTTTGTGTCCTAGCCTACAGTCCTGGAACCCTGGCTTTCTTTTGTTTCTTTTTCTTTTCTTAGACTATTTTTCTTAAGTACTGCTCATTTGTATCTCTGTTTTCTTGTTACGAGTGTTATTGACGTGAATTATTCTCCCATGCATGTAAATCTGCAGCGATTTCTCTTGCAGCGGCAGAACTCAATGGTGCATTATATGCTGTTGGTGGATATGACGGAAGCAATTATCTGCGGTAAGTTATTGCTGAATTCCTGTTCTTATCTTTCTTGATAATATATCCGGTGTTGACACGTAACATGTGGGCCTCATTTCCTCCAATCATGGAATTACTGTCATCCTTCGATCTTTCCCTGAGAAAGAAGAGTTGCTTGTAGTTTTCCAACCGGTGATCTTTTTTAGTGCTGTGTTAATTTGTTATAGAGATCTGCAACTGTTCTTTTATTTCATCAATTTGGATAGGTTATCTGCATATATGAAAGCAGTTTATTCCTTCTTTAAGTTTTCTGCTATGTTTTCTTGAAGCATCTTGCTTATTAGCTATAAACCTCAGGACTGCTGAAAGATTTGATCCCAGAGAACATTCTTGGACAAAAATTGAGAGTATGAGCACAAAAAGAGGATTCCATGCGTTGGTAGCTTTGAGGGGAAAGTTGTATGTTGACATCCTTTTCTCACTTCTTTGGATTGTATATCTTTGGTGCAGCTTTTGTCCTCAAGAGAGGAAGATGTGTATCGTCTTCAGAGTCATTTTGATTAGCGGGGGAAGGGGGTTATGAGCATGTATTGCAATTTTGGAATGAATTTGTCCTTGTTATTCACTATTTGTTTGATGATTGCTGTGTAGATATGCACTAGGTGGCCATGATGGGTCTTCGATGCTGCCTAGCATTGGTATATATGATCCCCGTCGTGGGACATGGATGATTGGGGAACCAATGCTCTTGGGGGTATTCAGCTGCTGCTGTTCTAAAGGAGTCCATTTATATAATTGGAGGGGTTCAATCTGATGGTGAAATAGTAGACATGGTACATAAGATTATTTATGTCATTGTTTTCCCGATGTTTAGGTTCCATTTTATATAGGTATTGCTTCTGTTAGCCAACACTCCCCTTTGTGAGTGCAGATTGAATGTTACAAGGAGGGTCAAGGCTGGCAAACAACCAACTTAAGGGCTGTCCGGAAAAGGTGCTTTTCACCTGCTATAGTTATGGAGGAAGATTGAACTCTGCCGTCTTGAGTACTATTCAAGCTCTCTCTTACTGGGCACTGTTCGATCAACAGGGTGAATATCTGCTGTTTTACTATAATGATTAATAAATACAGTTAATGCATGTTATCATTTCTTGAAGATTAAAAAGTAACTAAGTCCTATTATACGGGGCTATAATACAAGCAGCTTTGTTGGCTGACTTCTTTACTCTGTATAGTGTCGTTAATTTGAGAAAAAACCAGAAAGGAAGCAGGTAAATGCTTTGTGAATAAGAACAGTAAAATATAGAAGTATGAACAGAAAAGAGAACACAAGAAAGTTGACAGCAACTCCTCCTAAAAGAGTTAATGCAAAAGTGAATAAAATTACAATCTGAACTACAATTTAAAGAGAAGTCTACTAACTTCATGGTGCTAAAAATCAGCAGAAGATCAGCTAAAACTAACAAACTCCTAGAACTTAGGAAAGTGATTATTGAACTTTTCAAACTAAGTTACTGCAGTAAAAACAAACTGATCTGCATCCTAAAACACAGTAACTAATACTCCTCCTTGCTTTAGGATCTGCAGACACCAAGCTTCAATTTTAAGGACTCAAACTTGTGAACTGGCACTGGCTTGGTAAAAACATCAGCTAATTGATCATCTGTTTTGCAATAAATGAGAGTCACATCTCCATTCTTCTGCACTTCTCTCAAGAAAAACAACTTGATGTTGAAGTGCTTTGTCTTTCCATGAAAAACCGGATTATGAGAAATAGCTATTGCAGCTTGATTGTCGACAAAAATCTCTGTTCCCTCCTTCTGCTCAAGATGAAGATCATTAAATATTTTCCTCAACCATAATGCTTGATTTACAGTAGCTGCCGCAGCCACAAATTCTGCTTCTGCTGTAGATTGAGCTACTGTATCTTGTTTTCTTGAGCTCCAGGAAAAAAACACCAGAACCAATAGTAAAGCAATATCCAGATGTGCTCCTCATGTCATCAGCTGAACCACCCCAGTCACTGTCTGAAAAACCTGTTAGTTTGAGTTGTTCACAACTCTTAAACTTGATTCCAAAATCAATTGTTCCCTTGACGTACCTGATCACCCTTTTTGCTGTCTTTAAATGCACTTCACTTGCACAGTGCATATAACGAGAAAGAATACTTACAGCATTAACAATGTCAGGTCTAGTTGCTGTTAGGTACATTAGACACCCAACCAGACTTCTGAAATACGACTCATCCACTTTGTCCGTTCCATCTTCTTTCCTCAGTTTCTCCTTCGGATTCATTGGAGTGCTCATCTCTTTACAGCCTTCCATGCGAAACTTTTTTAGTATTTCTTTTGCATATTTCTTCTGACATATAAAGACTTCACCTTGCTTTTGCTTAATCTCCATGCCGAGAAAGTAGGACATAAGCCCGAGGTCTGTCATTTCAAACACCTTCATCATCTCTTGTTTGAAACCTTCAATCTGATCTTCATTACTTCCTGTAACTAGTAGATTGTCAACATATGTGAAATAACCAGAATATTATCTTCACTATATTTGACATATAAAGTGGACTCTGATAAGCTTTTTTCAAAGCCCAAACTGAGTAAATGATTATCAATTCTACTATACCAAGCTCTTGGAGCTTGCTTTAATCCGTAAAGTGCCTTCTTAAGAAGATAGACTTTGTCTTCTTCTCCTTCTTTCATATAGCCTTCTGGTTGTTCTACATATATCTCCTCATGTAGAAAACCATTCAAGAACGCTGATTTGACATCTAACTGGTACACCTTCCATTTCTTTTGTGCTGCAACAGCGAGTAGGAGCCTGATTGTCTCAAGTCTTGCTACAGGTGCGAAGGTATCTGAGTAGTCCACACCAAATATTTGAGCATATCCTTTGACGACGAGCCTAGCTTTATACTTGTTGATTGAGCCATCAGCATTAAGCTTGGTTCTATACACCCATTTGACTCCAATCACTTTTCTGTTATTAGGTCGAACAACCAACTCCCATGTTTTGTTCCTTTCAATCATAGACAACTCCTCCTTCATTGCAGCAACCCAACTTTGATCTTTCTCAGCTTCTTTATAGTCTGCCGGTTCACACACAGAAATATTGCATCTCTGGTAAACATCAGAAAGTAACCTTGTGCCTCGAACAGGAAGATGATCCACCAAGTCATTCAACTCGTCTTCTATAAGACTTTGATCTTTTGTATATGAAGCAGGCAACTTTAACTTTGAAGTTGGATCCAATTTCTCTGCATCATCCCACCTCCACTCTTCATCTTCCATAAAGTGAACATCTCTACTGACAATAATCTTTCCAGTTTCTGGCTTAAAATTTTTATAAGCTTTTGAAACGGAACTATAGCCAATAAAAATGCCTGGAAGAGCTCTTTTATCTAGTTTATCCCTCTTTATCTGTGGGACATGAGTGAAACACAAGCATCCAAATATTCTAAGAAAATTCAAAGATGGTTTATGACCATACCATGCCTCGAAGGGTGTTTGATTCTCCACTGCTCTGGTAGGGAGTCTATTTTGTAAAAAAAACTGCTGTATGAGCTGCTTCTGCCCAAAACTGCTTGGGTAAATTCTTCTCATGCAACATACACCTTGTCATCTCTAAGATGTACCTATTTCTCCTCTCACTAACTCCGTTTTGTTGCGTAGTGTAAGGAGCAGTAAGCTGGTGTTCAATTCCCGCTTCTTCACAAAACAAATTAAACTCCCCAGAGGTGTATTCTTTTCCATTGTCTGATCTCAGACTTTGGATTTTGCAGCGACTTTGGTTTTCCACCATATTCTTGAACTTCCAGAATACTTTAGCCACTTCTGACTTGAATTTTAAGAAAAAAATCCAACACATTCTTGTAAAATCGTCAATAAAAATAATGTAATATCGACTACCTCCTAATGACGGAGTTCTTTGAGGACCGCACACATCCGTATGAATCAGCTGCAGCTTATGAGTGGCTCTCCAGTCTGACTTGGGAAAAGGTTTCCTGGTTTGCTTTCCAAACTGACATGCTTTGCAGTTTGGTGTGACATCGTCGAATTCTGGAAGATCATTTGCCAGCTTTTTAGATTTCATATGCAGCAGCCCTTGATGATGATAGTGTCCGAGCCTCTTGTGCCAAACTTCTGTAACACTTTCTTTCATTTGGAAAGCAGTTTGCTCCTCCTCCAATGGATTGAGTGAGAAGCACTTCCCCTCCATTTTGACCTTGAACATCACATTGCCAGATGGATCTTCTATCACACATGATTTGTCATTGAAGGTTACTTTGTATCCTTTCTCAATTAATTGAGCAACACTGAGCAGGTTCTAATCAATATCTGGAACATAGAGAACATCAGTGATAAACTTAGTTCCTGAGCAACTTGCTATGGCTATGGTGCCCTTGCCTTTAACAGCGATATACTCGCCGTTTCTAATCCTGACTTTCTTCGATTCAGTGCTTCTTAACTCTCTGAACATCTCCTTATCATACGTCATGTGGTTAGTGCAACCACTATCAATTAACCAGCTTACACTTGAGTCACGACTTGTGAAACAAGAGGCAACAAAGAGATGATCTTCTTCTTCTTGATCAGCAACTTGAGCTTCTACATCGTGCTGTTGCGTTTTGCTTTTGCAAATCACAGCTTCATGGCCCTGTTGGTTGCATTTGCTGCATTTTGCATCAGGTCTCCTCCAACACTTGAAAGGAGGATGGCCCTTTTTTCCACAGTGCTGACAAGGAGGATAATTTGTCTTCTTGCTGCCTGTTTTGCTTTTGTTGCTGGTTGCAACATTGTCACTATTTGCTCCTTGAATCTTCTTATTCTGTTTCTTCTTGTTTCTTCCACCTTCTTGATGCTTGACTGGTAAGGCTCCTTCAACAGCTCCTTCTTGTCTCATTATACGCCTTTGCTCTTGTGCTTGAAAGGCACTCAAGAGCTCTGCTAGAGTAATTTTGGACAAGTCCTTAGTATTTTCTAAGGTAGTAATGGTAGCTTCAAATCTTTCAGGCACCGTTACAAGTATTTTCTCAACGATCCTTGAATCGTTCAAGGTGGAACCTAGTAATCTGACACGATTTGCTATTGCAAGAAGTCGGTCAGAATACTCCTTTATGGTTTCACTGTCCTTCATCCTTTGCAGCTCAAACTCACGTACTAGATTCAGCACTTGCATCCCTCGAATTCGTTCATCTCCTTCGTACTCTGACTTGAGATAATCCCATATCTCTTTTGCTGACTTTAGAGACATGATACGAGTGAAGATACTGGATGAGACTGCAGCAAACAAGCAAGCCTTTGCTTTTGATTTCCTGGTTTTCCTCTCTTTATGATTTTTTATTTGGGCCATCGTAGGATTGTTTGGCAAGGGAGTAACCTCGTAATCATCTTCTACGGCCTCCCAAAGGTCCAAAGCTTCCAGGTAGGTCTGCATTCTAACTGCCCAAATCTGATAACTTTCTCCATCAAAGGTTGGTGGTGCAATTGAAGAAAAACTTGTTTCTCCGTCCATGGCGTCCACTGAATCTGCTCTAGCACACACACAGGTCCCTTAAGAAGCAAACGCTCTGATACCAATTGTTGTTAATTTGAGTAAAAACCAGAAAGGAAGCAGGTAAATGCTTTGTGAATAAGAACAGTAAAATATAAAAGTATGAACAGAAAAGAGAACACAAGAAAGTTGACAGCAACTCCTCCTAAAAGTGTTAATGCAAAAGTGAATAAAATTACAATCTGAACTACAATTTAAAGAGAAGTCTACTAACTTCATGGTGCTAAAAATCAGCAGAAGATCAGCTAAAACTAACAAACTCCTAGAACTTAGGAAAGTGATTATTGAACTTTTCAAACTAAGTTACTGCAGTAAAAACAAACTGATCTGCATCCTAAAACACAGTAACTAATATATAGAAAACAGAAAATGGTCAAAACAATATATGATATAGTTTGATGAAATATCGCAGACACAGTTTTCTGCAGCTTCTTAAGCAAAACCTGTGTACAACACTTGGTTCTGCAATTAGATTAATACTGCACTTTGTTTCCGGGGAATCATTTGTAGGCATTCAATGTCAACTTCAATATGGTCATGGCTTGGATAGAACCAAAGGTCAACAAGATATGAACTAAAAGAGAGACCTCAACCAAAAGTGCTTTGGTGGCTTCAGAGTAAGACAGAAACAGTATAAACTTAATCCAAATTCACAGTTGTAGCATACCCTATGATATGCTATCCTAGTGCGTAAGAGGAATGAAAACCAAACCACTTTTGGAAAAACACTGGATAAAAAACAAAAAGAGAAGCTAGTCTTGAGCCTCAAATGGATGGAAGCTTTTAATTTATTGAATGTACAATGTAATCACACTATTAAACTGTTTATTTTTCTGATCACTATTGACATATTGATAAAAATTTAAGGCTTTTATGACAATTATGATATTAATATATACTCCCTTTGTTCCATTTATAAGTCATACGTAGTTTGACTTGATACAAAATTTGAAAAACAAAAATAATTTATAATAACTTGTAATTTAAAATGAACCATATATATTTGTGTGACTATAAATCATTTTATTAATGATAAAATTAAAATTTAAGATTAAACAATGTCCAAATTTTAAAATATACTCCCATCCATCCTAATTTATGTGATACAGTTCGAATTTCGAGGGTTAAATTGGTTTATTTTGACTGGGAATTCGGACATACAATCTTTAAGTTTTTTGAAAAATAATTTACGTATTTAGAAGCTACATAAACAGTACTACTTACTATTAGTCACAATAATTAACAATTCAAAATATTAAAATACATATAAAGAAATCGCGGCTAAAATTTTTTTTGTTCAACTCTCAAAAAGTGAAATGTATCACATAAAATAAGACGAAAGGAATATCATTCTTTTTTAAACGAAAATGGTAACTTTGTTTTTAGGATGGAGGGATTATCATTTAACATACGATAGCGAAAGGGACCAAAAATTTTACTCAGTGCCCACAATAAGACATGGTCTTACCTAATTGCCCCCACTAATAAATATTTTAAGTAAATGTCCTTCACATCATACCCACCTTATGAAAGGACTATTTTGCCTCCAACTTGTTTAATTCACACTGAACAGATTTCCTTCTCTCTTTCCCCATTCCTGGCCTCCTTCTTTCTTCTTTGTGTGCTGGAAATTTGGAATTTTTTATTCTCTCTTTTTCGTATATTTGTTCCTTTTACCTTTTTATACTTATTGTTTATATATTTATCTGTTAGTTTTTTCCATTTCGATCTATGATTGCTGAATTAAGTTTAAGGTTCCTGTAGATTTTTTTTCTTGTGTTTGCTTGATTCCAGTGATTTGAAGGTTTTTATTGCATATGGCTATTAGATATTCATGTTTTGCACAGAGCTTAAAATCTTGACCATGGCCAAGAGTTGCATAGACTTTCTCTGCAATGTGCTTATTGCAGTAGAGTTTAAAGTCTTGACTATTGCCAATACTTGCAGAGATGTTCCGCGTAAGTTGTCGCTTCCACCAGAACTTAGAGTCTTGGCCAAGAGTTGCAGAGACTTTGTCTCCAACTTGTTCACTGCAGTAGAGGTAGAAGTTTTGGCAATTGCCAATATTCTTAGAGATTTTTTAGTGTAAGGTCCCCCTTGCGGCAGAACTTAAAGTCTTGGCTATTGCCAATAGTTGCAGAGACTTTCTCCGCAAGTTTTGCACTGCAATATAGGTAAAAGTCTTGGCAATTGCCAATACTTGCAGAGACTATTTGTACAAGTTGCTCCTTCCACTAGAGTGTAAAGTCTGGCAATAGGCAAAAAGTCTCTACAAGCCTCCCATTGCAGTAGAGTATTGCCAATACTTTAGATATTTTCAGTGTAAGTTTCCCTTTGCAGCAGAACTTAAAGTCTTGGCTATTGCCAAGACTTGCAGAGATTTGCTCCTGAAGTTGGCCAGTGCAAGAGTGCTTAAAGTCTTGGCAATAGCCAAGAAGTCTCTCTCAGGTGCCCATTGCACCAGAGCTTAAACTCTTAGCTATAAGCCAAGAGTTGTATAGACTTTCTCTGCAAGTTGGCACTTGCAACAGGCCATAGAGTCTTGGCAATATGCAAGAAATGTATGTTGGGTGCTGATTGCACCAGAGCTTAAACTCTTGGCAATAGCTGCAGAGAACTTTACATTTGCAACTTAAAGAAATCTTACGTTGAATCTTCTCTTGAACAGAGCAATCTGTAAAAGGAATGAGGTTTTAGGGTTTTCTTGATCGCGCGAATGGAGAAAAGGAGGGGGTGGGACTGGGCAGGTCTTTTTATTGGTTGTGAGGGATATTTTCGTCCGGAATAAATTTTATTAAACTAATGGAGTACATTTTTGTTAAACCACTATTATTGAGGGCATTTTGGCAAACCAGAGCTTTTTGTGTCATATTATTGCAAATAAGCGAAAGGGACTTGCTAACTAAAAAAAGCAATAAGGGGTTGATTCGTAAAAATAGAAAACCAAAGAATCAAAGTGCAAGAGGTCCACGGTCCACCCCTTGGAGGACACAAGAGACAAAAAAACTCATATAAACCCAATCTTTTTTATTTGGTGGAGAAAAAAAGAACACACAGTTTATTAGTACAAGACTAGAAGATTCCAAGTTGTATAAGGGTTTATTAACAGTGCGTTTCACAAAAAAGAAGAGGAAAATGCCGTGCCTAAACATATCAACAAATGTGAATTTGGAAGGAGTGGATACTTCTTCCGTACTTTCTGAAGCTACTTCTTCTGTTGCCAAAATCATTGGCAAACCTGAGGCTGTATGTATCTTAAATTTTTATTATCTTTTTTAGGGTCTCATTTTTTTAACTTTAAATTGCTTAGACTGTTACAATTATGTTCAATTATGTGTATGTGTACTTTATTGGGTTTCATTCTCTATATTTTCTATTTGAATTATATATCTGTAATAAGACAAAAAGACTCATAGCAAACATTTAACCTAATGTACATGTACCAACGTGACTAAAACTTAATTTCAAGTAATGGGTGTTGCATATATGGAACAACGGGTAAATTGTCGGACTGTGGAAACAACCACTGAAGCTTGCTTGAATGCGGGATGCTTTGTGCTTTGGGCAGCTTAGCTGTTGCATATATGAATCTTTTACTTCTACCATGTCCTGTATTTTGCTAAGTTACATGGACTCCGTGAGATTAGTGGTGTTTCATGGGAAATTCATTTCATGTGATTATAGGTCTACTACTGTTGCTTCAAACCTATCGAGTTATGTATTTGGAAGTTGAAGTAGGCAATGACTAAACATCTAAAGCAACATTCTCCCGGTTTATCATCCATGTGTGCTACTTGCACCTTCTACTGAGTGTGATCATTTTTATCTTGTTTAATCTTGTATGTCCGCACATTTATGTTAGCATCTCGATTCTTGCAAATCTCTTGCGGATGTGTTCAATTTTAGAGACCAAATGGTCATACAATATTGCCGGTCCTACTACTGTTATATAGAACTTGTAATTTACTTTGGTAGGTCTGCTAATATAACATAACAATCAACGGAACACTTCTTCATTTCAGTCATCTAATTTTGATTTTACACGTGACATCTTCATTGATCATGTCATTCTCTTAACATCGAGCCTAAATATTTGATTGCCGGCACATCTTCTGCACTGAATCCTGTTCTTGTCTTACCTTCAGTTTTCTTATGTTGACTAAACCTGCAAAGCTTATACTCAGTCTCACTTCTGCTAATATGGAACATTCATATCAAATTGCTGGTCTTATTACCATTCGTGCTGCTTGTTTATTTTATTTTAATTTAACAAAACCCCATCCCCTAAACCCCCTATATCAAGGAGCCCAGCACTGGTCCTTTCCCATTTTGCTATCTTTGTGACTTCAACCGTCAACTTTACTGTTAGAGAAGAGGATCTGTTCCCCCAGGTATTTCTCCATTGTCTGTTCCTTGTTGGTAGTTGTGAATTGCGAGAGAAGAACTCAACTCTTATGGAAGTTACTATGTTTTGATTTTTCTTCCTTGGGCATTGACCAAAGTTCTTTGTCTCAATGCACAACCTAGGCGTGGAGTTACCAAAGTGCTATTGTCCCTTTTGATCAATGCTCATGATTTGGCAGTGCGCATTTGATAGTTGCTTGAGTTTACTGAATATCTGACTCCCGTTTCATGATTCTTACTCCTGCTAACTTTCCATCTTTTGTTCACTTTCATATCTTTCTAGCAGAATGAATATCAAGAATCACCATAGGGCAACCTTATGCCTCATTTGCAATATGCCAAACAATCCTATCTAGGGTTGATTATTTAGGATGATAATGAAAGAATAGCTTGAAAACACGAGTAACATAGATTTCTGTTACTTTCTTCCAAAAAAAAAAAAAAAAGCACGAGTAACATAGATTAGTTTGATTATAAATGCACTTTCTTGTTTGCTCCTTTCTTCTCCGTCCTGTCCTTCAATCCAATCAACCAATCCTTCATTCCAATCAACTAAATAATGAATTTAACTGAAAATAACTTCAAGAGCCCCAAAAGGATGACGATACCAAGAACCGGCAGCAAATTTTTGCTGGAGGTGAGGCCAAAAATAAGCATTGGAATGTGAGGTAGTGAGTGAGGAGGACAAAAGAGTTGTCTCGATGGTGTTACTCAAAGTCAGTTTACAACTTACAAGGGAATTAGTTTCTGGCTTGATGAATCCTTAAGTCTAGTAAACAGTTATGGAATATTTGTATCAAACATGAGCACTTGAGTAATTCACTCTATAGGTTTTGCCTTGCGCCCTCTCCACAGAAGCTCAATATGACATGTTTTACTGGCGTTTTATGTCTGGTTGGTTTCTCTGTAGTACATTAAGATCGCTCGTAATTTTTCATTGTGCAGTATGTCATGATTGTGTTGAAGGGGTCTGTTCCCATGTCTTTTGGGGGTACAGAACAGCCAGCTGCCTATGGCGAGTTGGTGTCCATTGGGGGCTTAAATGCTGATGTTAACAAGAAGCTCAGTGCTGCAATTGCTGACATACTTGAGACCAAATTGGCCATCCCCAAATTGCGATTTTTCCTGAAATTCTATGATACGAAGGTATATGCTTGGCTTCTTAATGTTTGAAGGATGTACATTCCGTGCATATCTCTCATTGCATTCTTCCTGTTTGTTTAGGCCCATCAAAGTCAAGAATATGCACAATGTCTGCATGCTTTACACCAGTACTAGATCATGTAAATAAACTTTCACTGTCTAAGACCACGAGGACCTGTTTCTATACTATTTTGAGTATTTGTGATTTAATGCCTATTTTAGGGGTATCGGAGTAGATAGTATTTTGTCCTTTTACATTTATCAATACTGATAACTCTTTTTTCTGCAGGGTTCCTTCTTTGGCTGGAATGGATCTACCTTCTGATTTAGTGTCATTGTGCAAGCGGCTATGTTAGAACCACTCATGAACTATATCTATGTTCTTGGAATTATTTCTGCCATGTAACTTGGAACTGTATCTTCATGGTAGACGTAGTACTTGAAGTAATGAATGTCTGGTACCTTTTGAGTTATGAAGTTACTCTGCTTCTGCTCACTTAGCACTCTATTATGCAATGACACCATGCTATTGAAGGAATAAATTCTGTTTTTAGGAATTAAAGTCATGTTGTCACCTCTGAGATATCATTTTGTTTGTGTAGAATGCTGATTATAGGTCCTTGTTTCGTGCATATTCTCTGTATTTTGCCGTGTTGCATTCCTATCTGAAACTAGTGCAGATATGTAGCCTGTTATCCAGCCCGCGTTTTCCCATCCAAACTTCAGATCGCTGCCTTTCGAGCAAAGATTCGGACCTGTTATAGGGAGAAGTCTTTCACACCCTTTACAAACTATGTATTGTGCTATCTCTAGTTTGCTTGCATGTTCTTGCACTTTGCCGTATTAAGATGAGAAATGCAGATATTCATTGGATGAGTTTTGTCAATTGCTTAGTTGTATTTGAAGTTATGGCAGAACTATTTTCTTGAACGGAGTGCTGAGGTGTGCAGCTTCCTTTAGAGAAAGGTACAGAGGACCAGAAAGCTAGAGTATTCAACACGCGGTTTATGTTATTTTATTATAGGGTATTGAAATAGATCTCAATTGCCGGGGAAAAAGAATCCACCTTTGTTGCAAATTCATGCAAAACATTTGACCTGTGATTATTTAAATGTGTTTGTTCATGATCATCATATTTAACCTTATACTAATCCAAGTCTCCGAGATTTTTTTTATTTTTATAAATAAGGTAATAAAATATGTAAAAACTTTCTTCATCTGTTTTTTTATATGTTCATCTATAAAATAGTTTTATTTCTAAATTTAGAAAAAAGTATCTATAATTTATTCATTTACAACAAAAGTATTTACGCTTTATTTGAGACTACATTTTAATCACACTATTTTTATGCAATTTAATTAGGTAAATCGTAAACCAAAAAATAAACATTATTAATCATCATATGTACTTGTCCCATATTTGCGTACTCAAAAATACAAAATCAACGTTCAATCAAGTTTCCATAGTGTACATTTTATCGACCCAACTTTCCTAAACAACATCAACCTCTAATACATTTCCTACCAAAAAAAAAATATACATATAAATTAAAAAACAACCGACTAGTGAATAAGAAATTGTAGCAAGGAGATCCATCCACCGACGAAAATTAGATCTCCTTTCTCCATCAGTCAACTTCCTAAACCGTACAAATTAAGCAAATAAACATCCCCAATTCCCCCTATATAACCAAATCATCCAACCAATTTCTCTCTCTCTCCAAAAAAAAATTGCAAAAATGGCCACTAATTCATCCCCAGCAGTTCTTCCAATTTCCAACCCAACCACCACCACCGACACCCAACAAACCACCACTCTAGCCGGCGTGGGTCCCACTCCTGCACTCCGTTCATTCATCAACAAAATCTCCGATACAGTAACTAACGGATTATCAAATCGTCGTCCATGGGCCGAATTAATTGACCGATCCGCTTTTTCTAAACCCGAATCCATTTCCGATGCTACCCTTCGTATTCGCAAAAATTACACCTACTTTCGAATTAATTATCTTTCAATTTTAACCGTCGTACTTGCATTCTCTTTAATTACTAACCCTTTTGCACTTATGCTTCTTACTGCGTTACTTGCGGGTTGGTTGTTCCTTTATCTGTTTAGGCCATCAGATCCACCTTTGGTTCTGTTTGGTCGCCAGTTTTCTGAACGCGAAACTCTGGGTGTTCTAGTCATTGCGACCATTGTGGTTATCTTTTTAACGAGCGTTGGATCTGTTCTTGTTTCTGCGTTGATGATTGGTACCGCCGTTGTTTGTACCCATGCTGCTTTTAGACAACCTGAAGATCTTTTCCTTGATGATCAAGAATCTCCTGCTACTGGGTTTTTGTCTTTCCTCACCGCCCCCGGTGCAGCCTCTAATGCTACCCCTGCTGTTGCTGCTAGGGTCTGATGGGTATGATAATGATGTTTCGATGGTGGTATCGTTGGGGGTAATTTTACATGATTTGTGCAGGTTTTTTAAAGTGTAGTTGATAAGGAATGATAAAAAAAATGAGATATGTGATACATTGTAGTTACGTTTTGATTGTTCTTTTTGTTGTTTTTATGGATAAGTATAATCAGGATCTGTTGGGGATATTTACTTTTTAATGTAATTTGTTAAACTACAAAATGGTAATCAATTCATTGAGATTGATTCATTTCTAATTGTTTGTTAATGTGTTTTATTGATTGTTCATAGACATATTATTTTTAGAGATGCTTTGAGTGACTTAGATCTGAGATCTGAGTTCAGAATGAGCATTTTCATGTTATTAATATCTACTACTTCCTTTCCACAATAAGTTTCTATTTTTTTCATGTCCATTAAGAAAATATTAAATAATATGTATATTTTACTCGGTTGCCCTTATTTAACAAATTAGGGGTGCTTATCGGTGGTTCAAATTCGGGTTTGTTTTTATCGAGTTTGTATGTTTTTTGTTTGGATTATCAGTTTTGGGTACAGTATGCTAAACCGTTAAGATATTGGTTATCGGTTTTTTATTATAACGGTTCAGTTATCGGGTAAACCCTTGAGGAGACCTACCAAAATACCAATTGGGTCAGCCACTAAAATAATGTGGTTGATAACGGAATGATCAGAATGAGATGATAATATATAAATGTTTACTTTATTGTTCAATTTGTTGGTGCTTTTTTGGATAAGTATACATAGGATCTTCTGGGGATTTTTCTTGAATTTGTTAAACTACAAAATGGTATCAAATCATTGAGATTGATTCATTTCTTATTGTTTGTTGTTGTGTTTATGGTGTTGCTGTGTTTATGGGTTGATCATACATGTTAGTTTTAGATCTGAGATTGGAGGTTAGAATGAGCATTTTCATGTTAGTAATATCAACTGTTAAAAATTATATTTGCACTGCCAAGCCAACAAGAAAGCAGAAACTGCATGAGGTAAGACTAAGGGCCTTGTGCGGCCTGCAAGAGATCACCAGAGGTCTTGGTACCAAGGGGTGCTGGAACAAGAAACTCCAATAAATAAAAGAAAGCTAGATTGAATCAGGTAGGTGCTTTTATGGCTCCTCACTCCAGCCCTTAAGTACTCTGTGAGCTAGAATACCAACAAACTGCTAAATAATACTCGTATTATGGTTAAGCATATATAAATTTATGGTCAAAAGAATAATCATTTGACCTTTTGGATACTGATGATACTATTGTTTTTGGGTTGAGAGAATATTTGGTCTTAGTCCATATATATATGTTATTTATGATCACGTGTGGACTCTTGTTCTGGTTCTAAAAAACTCTATGAAGATTTTCTGGTTTGAAGGCGCTAATGCTTTCTAATGCCCATTGTATTGTTTCTTCCCTTAACCAATTGTTTGAAGCATTGGCCTCTCTTATCTGCTATTACATAGTGTGACGAAAGAACCTGCACGAACATTTCTTTTCAGAACTGCAGTTGCAAATACGTTTTTCTTCAATCCAAATAATGCTCATGGCAGCTTAAATAAGCAAGAGACACTTCGTTTTATTGCAGTAAAAGGATAGTGGTAGTACATGTATGTTGTTCGGATCCTCAAAGGTGTGTGGAGGATTCGATAGATGCGTTATGTTGGAGGATGTGAGCAATAAATATCCTCCATCATGTTGGAAATGGGAGCAACATAGGGTAAAAGAGGGGCAAGGTACTTTTCATGGCTTTGGTTTAGTGAAAAGAGCTCAGTTTGTGATGTGATGTGTATAGATGTGAATGTCACAAACAAAAGACTAGTGGTACTTTTCCTTGTTTTAGACCAGGGTTACTATTCATCTGAGTTTTAGACCTTACGCCAGTGAGTCACTGACCCTTAGGAAATTCATGATTATAAAGAGGGGTACTTTTCCTTGTTTGGTTAGAAAGAGAAAGATGTTAGATCTGGCAAAGGCAGTGAAGGTGAAGGCGAACAATTTAGAATTAGATCACTCTGAAATAGGAAGTGAAGGTGGAAAAACATCTATACAGGATAGACAGGCTAGCCACATGCTGGGTGTCAACTAAAATGTTGGTTATCCATTCTTGAAGTTAATGTGGTGCTCTAGAAGTTTCCCTTGGACTCGTCATAGTGGATGTACTTAAAACTCCAAAAATTAGACCATGTAGAAAACCAGGATGCTCTAGGGCTGTGCATTTTTTGGTTTAAACCGATAACTCGAACCGACAAAAAGTTATCGGGGTTCGTTTTTGTCCATTCCTTTAATGGTTTAACTGATAACCCGATAAAGTAAACGTGTATTAAATTCTTACCCCTGATGTATACTACATTATTGGATGGTTTAATGTTTGAATCTGCTCTACTTTATTTTCGAATCTGCTGCTCCTTTATTATTGAATCTGCTGCTTTGTTAGTTTGTTTAGTATGTTGATGTCAGTTAGGATGGTTTAATGTTTGAAGCTGCTGCTGCGTTTTGGAATCTTCTGCTGCTGCTGCTGCTTTGTTTACATGAAGCAACCTGTTACTTTGTTTACATGAAGCAATGTGCTGCGTTGTTAGTTTGTTTGCCTATTGCTGCCTGCTTAGTTTACACGAAATTGAAGCAGATGTTGAATCTACTGCGTTTTAGCTAGTTTGGCTGCTGCTGCCTGCTTTAATAGCCAATTAAATCTGCTATGAAAGTGAAGCAGATTTTGAATTGAATGCAGTTGTTAAGACATAAGAGTCGATTACATAACTATTGTAAGCCTATGTTTTTTTGAGTTAAATAAAAAACCGAACTGATAAGAACCTAAAATTGATAAAGCAAAAACCGATAGCCGATACCTTATTGGTTTGGTTACTGGTTTAGTACTCTTAAAAATAAAAAATCGATAGTTTAAACCGATAAAGTGTAAAACTGAACTGACTGATAAGCACATGTTCTCTAAGTTTAAGTGTAGAAATAATCCAATAGCAACAACTGGTTTTGTCTTCAAGTTACTATAAGAAATAAGAGATAACTAACTTCATTCTTCTTCTAACAATGGGGATTCAATAGGAAGAAATACAATTTCAAGCCAATTGTTCATAAAGCTGGAGAAAGCCAGAAAGTTGAGTATTATGCAAGGACCATTAAGCAATTGGACCTTATATGCAGGCGATGTATTCTCTAGTTGCAATAGAAACTCTAATACATCTTTGCATTATCATATGATATTGAATAGGTAGTATATTAAACGTTGAAACCGTTGGCTATGCTTGTAAAAATCCTTTTTTTTTTTTCCTTTTCAACTTCAAGTGCTGTATAAGGACTCTCGAGCCCGTTTGAGTGAGCTTAAAAGTGACTTATAAGCTTATAAGCTCATTAATATATGTTTGATAACTTAAAAAATTTTGAACTTATAAGCCATAAGTGGCTTAAAAACTACTTTTTGAGAAGTTACTTCTCAAAAAGTGGCTTTTAAGTCACCTTTTGACTTATAAGCCACTTAAAATCACCCAAACGAAGGTAGTCTTCCAAATGTCTAAACAACAAACAATTCCGACGAAAGAATGGATGTAATTAGCGGCACAGGGCATGTGCCAGTGTAAATTAATTTGTGTGAGTTTAGATATGGCACAATAGATTTAACTTATTTGGTCAAACTTTTAAAAATTGTTCACTTTTAAAAGTATTTTTTTACCTTTTGTAAAAGTGTTTTTGGAGAATAACACTTTGTTACTTATTGAGAAGCACTTTTGTCAATAATTGCGCAATAATTTCAAGCTTCTTAAAAAATATCTTTTTTCGTGTTAAATTTCAAATAAGGAAATTAAAAACAGTTTCTACTTCTAGGGATAAGCTATTTGTTTTAAGCTTTTATCTTTCAGTAGAAAGAACAAGGATAGACCCACATAGGGTTCTATGGGTGCTCAAGCACCCAATTACTTTTGACGCTTAACGTAGAGTTTATATGTACACTTGATTAAAAATTATTAAAAAAAAAAAACAAGGCATCGGTACCCATTAAATAAAAGGGCTAATCCACGTTCGAATTCCACGTGTTCCACTTTCCTCCCTTTTTCTATTGATGGTATTCTACTATTCTTTTTCTTTATAGAACATCCATTACTTAAATAATTATTTTTGGTTTCCTAGAAGCTAGGCCAAACAAACCCGTTACTCTTGTTCTAACTAATTCTCCTATGAGTCAAATTATACGGTGTACTTTGATTAGAATTAAAGTTTAAGAAATGAACTAAATAATTTTTTAACATGTGATCTTAAATATAATTTAATGTTTATGTCGTTGTGAAACTTTGAAATATATGATAATCAGTATGTTACAATATTTTTTTATTAGAAGTGTAAATAATTCTCAAATTTACGAAGATATGCCTTTTTATACAGTACTTTCTTTCTTGGCGCACAAGAAATAAATAGCCATTTGGTATTTGAAAATTGAAAGATCTCTATAATGGAAAGAGACAGGAAAAGATAAATCCTTGGTCATCAAGGAAAGGAAGAGCAGCCAACCAAAGCAATTATATAAAACAAAACTGTACTAAGTTTCCTATGTGCTACAAATTCGTATATAAAATATTACTCCCTCCGTCCCAATTTATGTGGCACCATTTCCTTTTTTGTTTGTCCCAAAATAAGTGGCACCTTTCCTTATTTGACAACTATTTAATGCACTATCTCTATTTTACCCTTATTGGGCCCTACATACTTTTAAAAGCTACCAACAACTTTTTTATTACTCAAATCTTCTCTCTATTACTTTTTCAAGGGTAAAATTGACATTTAACAAGGTCAACATCTATTTTCTTAAACTCCGTGCCCGGTCAAATGGTGCCACATAAATTGGGACGGAGGGAGTAATTGGTAATCTGATATAGAAACTACCACTATAAAACAAAACTGTACTAAGTTTCCTATGTGCTACATTCGTATATAAAATATTAATTGGTAATCTGATATAGAAATTACCACTAACCTACTATAAATATAGTACGTTACACACCAACAGCACAGGGTACTACTAAAACAGCTTGTAATTAATACTCCTAATATAGATACTTATCTTATTTAGATTCCGAAATTGATAAGGTAATCCCAATTCGAGTAGGATTAGGATTTGAATACGCAAATAAACTATAAATTGGCCGTTTGAAAATAACTTTCTTGAAAACGTCATATTTTTATTGACATAAGCTTACGCAAAGCAAAATAAACAATACTTTGCTATCAAAAATTATAAACTTTTGACGCACGCATGTCTTCTCACATTATTCAAAGGTGATTTTCTTTTATTATATTGTAGTATACTCTCTATGCCTCAATGTCCCTATAATGTGACATTTTTCTTAAAGTCAAACACGAAATTCTTTTATACTTTTCTCAATATATTGTGTGCTAAATGTTGCTTTCTATTTAGAATTATCATACTTCTATACATATCTTGAATTTTCCAATCTTTGCATGAAATAGGAGACACAACATAAGGTTTTTGTAATTCTTTGCCACTATACTTGTAAATTCTCTAGTCTTTTTGTAATCTTTATTCATTGTTTACACAATGTATGCTTGTTGTGATAACAGGAAACAGAAAAGAAGGCGAAATGGATCGGATTCTATAAAAGAAATATTGTTAAGGTGGAAGAATCATAGCCAAGAGATCAATGCTAGTACTACATTAGATGAACAAGTAAAGAGGAAGAGAAAAATGCCAGTTAAAAGATCAAGAAAAGGTTGTATGAGAGGTAAAGGTGGTCCTGAAAATCCAGAATGTATATATAGAGGAGTTAGACAAAGGACTTGGGGAAAATGGGTGGCTGAAATTAGAGAACCTGTAACTAGAAATAGTCAGTATAAGGGCAATGGCAAGCGTCTTTGGCTCGGGACTTTTCCGAATGCTGTTGAAGCTGCTCTTGCTTATGATGAAGCTGCTAAGATAGTGCATGGCTCCAATGCCATACTTAACTTCCCGGATTATTGTGTAGAGTCTAGTGGATTGCAGAATGCATCTTCGTCGCATGTTGCTGTTACCTTTAACAGAATGTCTTCGTTGGATTCTGATCAGTCATCTGTTGATCATGAGAATTCAGGTGTTAATGATGCTGAGGTTGAAGTTGAGTTGCCTTTAGAAGTATCGAATAAACCAGATGATGGATTGGTTATAAATGAGGAGAACAAGAATGATGTGGATGATGAGGAAACTGAGATATTAAGGTATATTCAAGAATGCCTTCAGGAGAAGCAACATTCTTCTCCTTATTGCTTAACTGAGGAATCAGTTGTAGATCCAAAGGATGATTGGCAAAATGACTTAGATGATTCGGGGTGCAGCTTTAGGATTGATTCTAAGCCTTCAAGTTCTTGTGTTAAAGTTGAGACACTTATAAAGGAAGAATTTGAGAAGGATGAGATTGTACATGAAAATGATTTGGAACGTGTGAACTCGAATGAAGTTTCAAACAGTTTGTGCAGTATACACGAGATGACAGATGTGAGCAAGGATGTCTTCAAACCTGATGAAATATGTAACTCCAATGATCAAATTGTGCCACAGGGCCTGGCTAACAACTGTTTGTTGAATACATTGCAAGAACAAGCTTTGGATTGCAGTTCTTCTGGAAACCTGAGTGAAGATGTTCGTAATCATCTAGAATGGATAGAGAAATGGCTAATGGAAGATGATATTTCAGAGGAAGCAATAAAGATATTCGATACAAAATATGGTGATGAAGTGTATACTATTGAGAGGTTTCTAGAGGAACCATTTGATGATTTCAAGCCGATGATGGTCCCTCAAGAGTCTTCCAAGCTAAACTATTTCAAGAATGAGGAGCTATTTGATTGTACCAACAACCAGCAAATCGACCAGCAGAACCCAGAGACAAATGCTGAGCATAATTCAGATGGAAAGCATAACTTGAATGCTCACGGATTAGGTGACATTGGAGTAGGCAAAGCACAATCTTAGCAGCAATCGAGTTCTTTGATTTGTTGGGAACTGGAGGATAGTTTTGAAGATTTGTCTATGTTAAACTCTGATTTTGATATAATCTTCTCAATGATATTCATTAGTAACGAAAAAAATTACTGTTTCATCGTTTATATATTGTTTCTAGTTGGTAGTCTATTAAACTAGAGATTAGAAAGTTCATAGGTTAGAAAGAAAATACCATCTTAGTGGAAAGACAGCCTTATGTTGGCCATATTGTTGTATTTTGCTCTTCATAGTATACAAAGAGGCAAAAACATATTTTTGATGTGGTTATCCACTATTCCAGAACTCTTTACTGTTCAAGTTGATATACTTCTCTTTTTTTGGGTAAAAATATACGTCTTGTCACTGCTAAAGAGTTATCTGCTTTTGCCTCACAAATCATGTACAGTTTCAGATTAGGATGGTTCAAAATATCAGTCAATGGCCAAAACACAAGCATATTACCAAATACATAATTATTTAGATGTCAGAGCTTTTACACTGAGTTTGAGTTTGTTAGAAAAGCAATGCCTTTGCAGCTTGTCTGCTCATCATCCTTGTAATAGCCAGAATGACGATTATTGCTCGAAGTTACTGGGCGGAAAAGTACATAGTTATCGAAATATTGATATCCAACTAGTTATTTAAGGTTGGTAATTTTTGGTTTAACTTATCCCACCATATTGATCCATGTATTTGTAACTTTCTCATATGCACGCGCTAATGAGCGCATATGGTGAGAGAGAAGGAAAAGTAGTCAGGGATGTGTGCGACAGTGAGAAGAAAATATACCTTGTATATCAGGTAGAACTGAGGGACTAATTTTCTTGGTGTAGTTATTATGCAATCAATAGTTTTCTAGAATTACACATAGCAGAACTAGACTGCAATTAGATAGTGTAGCTGAAATTGTTTGGATGTCTAGCTTCTGCTTGTTACCTGATATCTTGTCCTTTCTTTTACTTGTTGCTTGTATTTAGAAGGCTTGACTTACCAATTAGGAATAGGTTGAATCAGTAAACTAGTTTGGGCAGATTACATGATAGCCTCAAAAGAAATACCAAATTTAAAACAATGTGAGAGCAAAATAACTTACAGATATACCTAAGAATGGACATAAAGGTTGTTTGGCACAACAAAGCTTTGTAACTATGCACTGGCAACAATATATCACTAGATGAGCTAGAGACAATGGAATAAAAAGATGGTTAAAAGTGAAGTGGTATAAGCAAAATTAGCAAAGGCATATCAGGGTGCTCCCCAAAGAAAAAGCTGCGATCATCAGAGACATCAATGACTTCCATTCTTAATGCAGTTCTAAACAATGACCTGCATTCTTGAAGCAATTCTAATCACCCTACTGAGAAAACTTAATAATTGAAGGATAAATTTTGACTAACCAAGCAGAAGAGTACAATCACTTGGATCTTGTTCTTTTTTCAGCATGAAAGAAATTTTAAAGGGCTTTAATTCAACTTCCAATTTTGAAACTAAGAACCTGATGTGGTTGAGAAGGTAAAACAATGCCTTTAATTCTTAAGTTTTAACATTTGAAAACCAACTAAGAATGTGCCACTGCATTAGCTCAATGATCAACAAAAATCAAGCAAGAAAGCATGAAGATGAAGCTATACTTGGATTAGTTCCCAAGAATATTAAAAGTGCTGCTCTCTGTTGGCAGACGCCAGGTAGAGGGATTTACCTAAAACATACATGGTCATCTAAACCATGTTCAGCCAGAAGTAAAAAGATTGAGAAATGTGTAATTTTGTGATGGATAAATTCTTACTTCTCTAACATAGAGGACAACCAAAAGAGACCAACTGAGGTCAATTGGTAGTTCGGGCAATTGATGCGCTAATAAGAATTAACTGCAAATTTGATTTGATATGTACAGGATACAACTTGCTGAAAGCTATTCAGAGCATCTAATTGATGGAATGTAATACTCAAACTGAGACTAATGTTCTTAAGAGCAAAGATGTCTAGCACATAATGCAAGTTGTTGCTATGATCTAATAACAAGGGCTCACATCAGAGTGTTTCTTTTACTGAAAAACATATTTCATTGCCAAGCACCACCAGATCTAAGCAAAACTAGCACAAGAAACAAATATTAGAGCAGAATTCAGTGCTAGCTCTATCATTCAAACTAACTGAAATTTTTGTAGATAACCTGATGCATCTAATCAATTAGTACATCAATAGTGTGAAAAATTTATACAACAGTACACGGTGAATTCAGAAAAAATTAACAAAAGAAAATATATCATAGAAAGAACTGTAGCATGTTAAACGATTTTGGGCAAGTGATCAATGTTTAGATCTTATAAACCATACAAACGACATTCCAGTGGATCGTCCAGGTCAAGTTCTTTGTGGTTTGCAAGATGCTAATACAGAACACAAGTAAATCAAAGACAACAAAAGCACCTATGATACCAACAAGATGCAAGTTGAATCACTAGTCCTTGTGAGTGTAACTAGGATATTTAGCATTTTTGTAATAATGGAGAAAACTCCGAGGGTCAACTGGTTAGAAATTCAATATTTGGTAGATAATAAGCACACTTCTCTAACTTTCTGAACTTAAATCCAGACTTCCTATCCACAACAAGGTCCAAATTTATGCGTCTAATCACCACATCCCACAACATTGCTACCACTATATTAACCAAAGCCCAGGGGCATATTTGGCATGAAAAATTAGTACCATGCACCAAAAGAGAGCATGAAGAAAGGCATGAAACTCAGTATGGATAGCATTACAGAAAGCCTAAATTAAGTGTTAAGCTCATGAAGATAGTGTCTGTAGTGCTATCCCTCCTGAGCTTTACAGATTCTCCATGTATATATATATATATATATATATATATATATATATATAGTGAGTCAAAGAAATTGAAAGGGAAAACACAGAGGAAGGACTATAGATAGATGAATGGACTTAATTAACGCACTTTCCCTTCCAATCTTGAAAACAGGTACAAGGTACAATCTGAATCGAAAATTGAGAAACTCTTTCTTCTTTACACTCGTCCATAATAGGATGGAACGTACATAATATCTGCTAGACAGAATGTCTAGTTTATTCAGAGACCCATAAACTAACGAAAAGAAGGCTACAGGAACATTCTTTGTATTTCTTGATTTGATGCAGTCCTGGAAAGGATCACAATTGTTCATTTTCAGAATGGAAGGACGTCTTTTTGATCGGCCAAGGAGCCCCTTCCATCACTGCTTCGATCTCTTTGATCTTCCGAGGACATTTAGTCATGTTAATACATCCATTGGAAGTGACATACACATCACTTTCAATTCTGACTCCACCAAAAGCCCTAAATTTGTTGATCTCCCCATGATTGAAAAACCCTGACAGTGTTGGACTCTCCAACGCAGGAAGTAGTAGGGCATCAATGAAGTAACAACCAGGCTCCACAGTGATCACCATTCCCTCTAAGAGTTTTCTGCTCGTACGGAGAGAGCTCAATCCAGGTTCTTTTGGTCTTTCAGCTCCGTTCAAGTAACCCCCAGGATCATGAGTATCAATTCCAAGAAGATGCCCCAAACCATGAGGCATGAAAACAGCACCAACTCGCTCAGCCATCATTTTATCAACATCCCCAACAAGCAGGTGTCCTTTCTTCAGTGATTCCAAAATGACCTTTTCAGCTAATTTATGCATATCAACCCAGCTCACTCCAGGTCTCATGGCAGAAATGACAGCATCGTGAGCGTCGAGGACAGCATTATATACTAGTGACTGATCACGAGTAAATTTCCCGTTTACTGGAAAGGAACAAGTTATGTCGGACCCATAAAAGTGGTATTCAGCTCCCATATCTAGAAGTGCCATATCTCCCTCTCGCAACGTCTTGTCATTTGGAGCTGCTGCATGACCATAATGGAGTACAGCACTATTGTCACCAGTAGCACAGATACATGTGTATGAACAGTGCCTACAGCCGCCATACATGTAAGTATGGTGAAGAAACATGCTTTCTAACTGGTATTCTTTCATCCCCACCTTTGTTTTCCTCATAACCTCGACATGAGCTTCGGAACTTATGTCATTGGCAAATTGGATGAGAGCAAGCTCTAAGTCGGACTTTATAACACGGCATTCAGTAAGGATAGGATGCAATGTGTTTAAATCTGTCTGGAACTTCTCAATACCCTCAAATTTTGCTGGCTTTGAGTAGTTCTTACTATCAGTATTAAGCCCATATAAGAGAAACAGTAAGGGTGTCCCTGTCCCTTGGTACTGATCGAACAAAATTTCTTTAATCTCGTCAGTAGAGAAGGCCTGGGTAACTTTATACTTTTCCTGGAAGTGAGAAAGTGGTTTTATTTCTCCCATCCAAACAGCATAATCAGCTGGTAACCTTGGAGCAAAGAGCATTGATTTCCCACTTGCTATATCAATAGCTCCATAAAATCCAGGCTCTTGCACTCCAAACAAGTAAGCGAAGTAGCTCTCCTGTCGGAACAATTCAAGGTGATCGGTGCAATGTCGAGTTTGCTCCTCACCCCCCTGAAGGAATACAAAGCCTTGAAGGGGAAGAGAGCACGAGGATAGGTGCTCACGCATAGAGGTAAGGACCTTGTCTCGATTGAGTGAGTGGAGTTCCATCGGTATCTTGGGAGGAGATAGACTTGACGGAGAAGAAGCCATCAAACCAATCAGCCGCCAAGCCTTTACAGCTTATTTAAGAACGTTCTTTTATCGGTGCTTTACCTTAACACCTCTTATTCTGACATGGTTCTATGTCCTTGATGCCTGCAGTAGAAAATATTGCAGCTAATAAGCAAATCAATGCAGGTAAATTTTCCTTCAATAGACAGTAATAGTGATAAGTAGGTAGGCGGCCTACTGCCTACATTGCACCCCTCTCGGGTGCGGCCCTTCTCCTGACCCTGCATGATCGCGGGATGCGTCGTGCACCACGATGTTCTTTTAGTGACAAGTGTATATGTTTTTTATGCTAGAGTACTAAATAATCCACGCAACACGAAATACTCGAGTATAGACAACCTAGTATATCAAACAGTAAACTATATATACCTATGAAAGATTCTAACAAACTTCATATGATTCAGGAGTCCCAAAATTATTCATAAAATTAGTAGGCACGACACATGGAAGCACATAAAGGGCAGGACAGCTGATGCACAAAACATATGTATTCACACGGGTCGGAAAAGAGCCACACCCCAAGGGTGTGACGTACACAGCCTACCTGATGCAAGCATCAATGGATGTTTCTACTGCTCGAACATGTGACATGTGACATATGACTATTGTATCTTTGGAAAAAAACAAAGGCCAAGATTTATAAGGGATAAAAGATGGCATAAAAAGGTTAAACCAATAAACAAAGAAAACAATTAGAAACTTAATAACAATCTAATTTTGTTCAATCAATTAGTAGTAGACGTAAGAATTGTATGACTATTAATGAAAATAAATACGTAAATAAATAAATGAGCTTACCATCTAAGAAGTCTGATGAGATTTCACGCTAAGATCTGTATCGGAGTTTATGGACTTAACTCCAAAGAGAACATGTGTTTTAAATAGTTAAATATTTTGGTTTTGAGGCTTAATTGGACAATTTTCTACTCACTTCTTTCGAGAAATGGCATCTCATGTCCCTCAATGTTGCTAGTGTTGTAGTTTTGGCCTCGTTAACTAATTTCTTTAAGCAATTGAGACAATTAAATATATAAAATATGAAATCTCTAATAGCTTAAAATTTAGATGAGATGATCGCATACTTCTAACACAAGGTATCTTCCACTCATTTTTTTCATATGAGAACATATGCTTTTGTCCTTTGTTGTACTAACACATTTTTAGTTGCAAGCTGTACCTATTAGACAATGTGTTGGTTGGTTCAATATTATCAAGCTTTGTCGTTTTAAGTCGTGAGTTTGCCCAACATTTATTATTGTTAGTTAGAGCAATTTTCTTTTGCTAGTATGGCATGTGTTTAGGATCCATGATTACTTGTAATGATTGTATGACCTAACTTTTGTCTATGAGGCAGAAGATTTAGATAATTTAGTAAGACATAGTTTTATATTTTACGCTAAATGTTGCTTATCTATCGGGAGCTCAAGGCAATTTAGTAAGAGGGTGACAAGAATTGTTGGTAAGTGTTGATTATCTCTCGTAAGTTCAAGGCAATTTAGTAAAATATATTATTTTTTAAAGTGACTTAGTGTTGCCTATTATAGGCAAAGTGCAACAAAGGTCATTTTTAGCAGTGGTCTTTGTTTGAGGCTATTTTTTTTTATTGGTTTTAAATAAGAGCCCACTTTTTAGAACTTCAATCTTTTTGGGTTGAACTTCACACAAGTTCAGTCCACAAGGGTTGAAGTTCGACTTTGGTCCATAAGGGTTGAAGTTTACGCATCTATATCTAAAAGTTCAGTCCTTACGGATTGAAGTTGAAACTTCATAATTTAGGCATGAAGTTCAACCCACAAGATTTGAACTTCAGCTCAAAAAGATTGAAGTTTCAAAAGGTAGCATCTCATGTAAGATCAATAAAAAAAAGTGGCTTCAAATTAAATACCTGTAGCAAAAGTGGCCTGTGGAAAAAAAAATTACGCCTATTATTCATGAATTCAATACAAGTCAACAAGAGTGCGGGAAATGCCATGTGACGAAAAGATTTGCTTGAAAGTTTAGTAGTAAGTACTGTCTATCCGTTAGTAGTTCAAGGCAATTGAGTAAGATACACTTGAAAGATTTATCACTAAGTATTGACTGATTGTCAGGATTACAAGGTTGTCTCAGCTATTTTAGGGTTGGAAAGGCATTTTTGCAATATATTATTTATTAAATTAGGGGAATATTTTTGCAAAAATTTGTTAAGTGAGGTCAAAATTTCAAATCATTCCCCTACGTGTCATACTTTAATCATTTACCCCCGCCTCTTTGTATTATGCAGTGTATTCTTCAACCTCTTATATAATTACGAAATTTACAACAATTGGATACTTTGGTGCTATACTCTCACATTTATTACCACTAAAAGAAAACTTTTATACTTTTAGCCCCATCGCCAAACTTCAATGAAAATGTTCCTGACAGTCCTGACAATCATCAGGATTATTTAAGCTAAAATCTGGCATCTGTCAGCAATTTTTGTTGGAGATTCTGACAATTGGGCTTAGAATATAGTAAGAGTTTTCTTACTGGGGCCAAAAGTGTGACGACGACTCCAAATTTATCCAGCACACGCAAAATGTTTTTTATAGAGTTTCCCATTTGCTAATCAATTCGATTTGAGGTTCAGTTAATTTTAAAGACTGTTTCTAGGATCGGGCAAGTTTTATTTTTCCTTTTGACACATAACATAATTATGCTACGACAACATGATATAACAATGGGAGAGTAAGAAGGGAAAGTAGAACTATTGTCTTAAAATATGTATATAATAAACGTAACAAATGATACTCTCTCCGTTTTAAAAAAGATGAATTTTTGCGGAGTACGAATATCAAATTGACTAATTTTCAACGAGAATTTACACATCAAATTTTTAAATTTTTTTAAAATAAAATTTACATATTTAAAAGCTACATGAAAAATACTATAAGTCACAATAATTAACAATTCAAAATAGTTATAAATTGTTTGTAAGACATGTGGATAGTATCAGGTTCATCTTTTTTTAAACGGAGAGACTAATAGAAAGTAGCTTTCACTTGTTTGGTTCAAGAGACATAAGAGAAAATACAGGAAGATTCTTTCATCAAAATGGAAAATTCTGCGATATCCTAAAGAAACTTTCAGAGCCAGCTGCTAACTATTTCCTCCCTATTAATCTTTCTTCATAAACCAGGGCTTATTGCTTTTTCATATACTAGCACTACGACGAGTCAATAAAGCATGATAAATATACTATATTATGGAAGATTTGCAAGTATCCTTTTCTTCAGTATAATTAAAAATATCTATCATAATGTCGCTTAGCTTTATTTTAATACTTCTTGGTAACATATTTGTCTTTAATTTGATCCATATTATAAAGGGATTTGTTTCACGGACGATGGTTGAACTAATTAACGGTTTATGAAGCAAACTCATAAATTGATTTTTGTAAGAAAAAGAAATATATCAACTATCTATATATTCATAGAAAACGATAATCACTGAAAATCCATCAATTTGAAGCCAAAATTAAAACTATAAGTCGCCATATTGGCACCGATAAATTTTCACTTCAGAAGGTAAAGCCCTACCTACTTAAAATCTGGCAATTTTCGTTCAAATTTGAGATATTTAATTAAATCCTGTTATTCACAATTCACAACTTTTCACGAAGTACGTATATATGATTTTTCTATGTGTTGATGACATGTACTTATTTAATAATCTTATATTATGTGCATGGCAGCTTAGTTTGATACTCCTATCGCAAATCTCTTGCAATTTTCATGTTTTTAGTAATGGTCGATGTTTCTTTGGTTCAAAAATTTAATTTTACAACTTTGCTCGAATAAACTTTGTCTCAATGAACATTTGTATAGTTAAACCGAGGGATACAGCAAGCTACGTATATTTTGGCCTACATTTTATGACTAACTAAAGTAATGGTATGAGTTAGTATATGTTACACTATCACATAGCCACCCTTAACACCAAATGCTGTTATGAGAGTTAAAGAAGGGAAAATAGGACTAGCTTTTATAATTATAACCGTATAATATATTTTTTAGATACATATACCCAGGAACTTGAGGACAAAGTAATGGCTAACCAGTGAGAAAAAAGGGGTATAAAGAACGAAGACAATTAAAAAAAGATAGAAATAGCTTCCCCTTGTCCGACTTAAGAGAAACAAGAGAAACTACAGAAGATTCTTTCATTAAAAGGGAAAGTTATGTGAGATCCAATAAAAAATCCATGCCATTTCCTCTCTATTTCTTTAATTCTTCATAAGCCTGAGCTTGTTGCTTTTTAACATATGGCAGTAGGACTAGTCAATAAAGTAAACTTCGATGGCTTCAATCTCCCGGTTGTTTGGCAAGAATGGCATTTGGATAGGAATATGAGGGAAAGTAGAAAAAAGTTTACTGGAGACTATATTCATTTTTTGATGTCCTAAAATATTGATGCATATTACGTGTTTGTATATGCACTTTTCTCACTATATCTTGGCTAATTTTTAATTTTTATGTATTCTAACCGCAATATATCACTTAACCATGGTAATTAAGTTGACATATAGAGTTTAGTTCAAAACATCAGTATGAATAAGTTTTATCATAGCATAAGGATGAGTATGATTTTTAAAATAGTGATATTCATTTGTCTAGCCTAGCTATTTGATCGATGGATGAACTTCTTTTGTTTGTGGACATATCATTTCTTTTTTCAGTAATTTTATGAAATAGAACTGAATAGAAAAATGAGGCCGGTCGTCGAAAAATGGTAATTTAAAGTGTATTGTATATACGAAGACAATCATTATATTTTTACGTTCAATTGACTTATCCAATAAATCAAAAGGACAAATAATTTGTATCGAATTTCAGGTTAATTAATCAAATCGATCAAATGTTCACTCTATTTGGACCGATAAATAGCGAGTAGTGACACGTATACGTTCAAAGAAGTGCAGACGTTTGAGTTATATATGCTTGACTAAATGTTGTAGCGAAACACAATGTGCTTGTTGCTGTACCTATAGTCCCTACATGATTTGAATGATAAAAAAGTCATGAAGTAGCTGAAAAATTAGGCCAAAAACTTATTTATGTAACCTTCCCGAAATATTGCAGAAAGACATCAATATATACTCGTAGTTTATGATTAAAAGAGTACTTTTTGTCTGGGGCATCAAAAAGAAGGCTTTATAGGTACTATATTTATTCTTTGATTCCCCATATGGCATTTGGACAAAAGGGAGCAGAAGATCAAAAGTTCAGAAAATAAAGTACTCCCATCTGAATTGATGTCTTTATTTCCGACAGCAACGAATAAATATGCTATGCTGAAAATAAAGGATAAATCCTCTCCCTCTGCATGCAATATCTCCACTGTCAAATTATGCATGCTTTATTGTTGTTTCTTAGCCTATTATAGAAATATTTGTTTTATGTGTCTCAACTTAGCTTTATTTTTCCTCAATACGTTAAAACAATAAGTTGGTAACATTAAAACCAATCCGAGATTAGAAACAAGAAATTTTCTTACCAAAACATATTAATATCTCATTTGACACTTGTTAATGTTCCTGGACTCTTAAAATACCAACTAAAATAAACTCCTCTCACTCAGTAAAATTCCTCGTTTGATCAAATCATCATTACTGTTTGTGTAAAATATTTTGAAAGTTAAAAAATAGGAGATCACATAATACTCACGCCAAAACAAAAAGGAATATATTCTGTACTCTTTCTTGTACTCTTATTTTGTCTGCAGGTTGTCTCTCTATAAATTAAACCAATGTTGAAGCCTGGAACTAGAAGAGCACTTAAAACAAAACAACAAGCTAAGAGAGGGGAAGCAAAACTTGGAAACCATGGTGGGAGAGAAGAGAACTAGTCAGGTTCTTAGAGGATGCATAAAAACAAGCAGAGGGCCATGGTTGGTTCATAGAACCGCCAAAGATGGCAGCGTAGTGACTAGGTTTCGTTATCCATCTGATAGGGAGAGGCAGAAAAATAAGCAAAGAGAGCAAAAACGTCGAGCTGTAGCGCACAAAATCTTTGCTGGACTACGAGCTCATGGGAACTACAAACTTCCAAAGCATGCTGACACGAATGATCTTCTTAAGGCTCTATGTGAGGAAGCTGGATGGCATGTTGAAGAAGATGGCACCATTTACAAGAAGGTGCAGTGAACTGTTTTTGGTTTCTTTACTGCTTGTTATGCTTGAATATAATGCTCTTCCTATTATGAACTTCAAATGAAAATCTTGCTACTTTGTTACTTTTTCCGGTGTCAATATTTTTTATCATGAATTTAGTGTTACCTTTTCCACAAGAGAAGTTCAGAACCATAGATAAATACATGACATTTCTTGTTCACATATGTGGAACTATTGGCTTACTAACACGTCATTTCGAGTGGGTTGGTCATACTTAGTGGCTTAATTGTTGTGGTTGAAGAAAATCGACTTGATGTTTGTTTTTAACCTTCATATTTTTATGGGTTCTCGTAGTTTAACATGCTCCACTCTGAGATTCAAAACTTTGCTTGGGTAATTTGATGTTTGTGGAGCCTTAAAGACAGTCCACTATTTAATATTTAGGAGTATAAGATGATGGCTTTTGTTCTTGAATCTTGATGACTCTATTCTTGAATCTTTGACAGAATCCAGTGAGGGACATGCCAAGATTGATTGAGGCAGATTTTGCTCAAGTTTCCATGGAAGATGACAGTAAAGACACAGACAAATGTGAAGATCAAATTAAGGATGAAGACTACTGTAAATGTGAAGTTGATACGAATATGGTGACACCAAGAAACACTGAGACAACTTTGGCAGAAGGATCGTTCACCCCTTTTGTTGAAGTCTCTAACATCAATCTGACTCTATCACTTTCTTCTTAGACATATTTCTATGTAGCAATTTAAAGGTAGAACCTCAGTAAAGAAAATAGCCGAACAGTTCATCTGTTTTAATATACTTTAATTAAACATACGAGTAATTAGTTATTATAGATTTAATATGTCGAGAAATATGCTAATCAGTATCAAGTGACTCCAAAAGAAGTCAATTTTGTGATCTATGTGGTGTCATCTAACTCACCTTTTAAGGTATATGATAATTGAAATGTACAAATCACAATATCAAATGAAATTGTTATTAGTATATGTTGGAAATTGAATTCGGTTCACCCATGTGGATCAAACCGGATTCCATGTCTTAATAGGTTAATATATATAATTTGTTATATATATATATATTATATTATATCTATCATAAAAGTAAAGGGACATGACTATTAGGGGTGGGTTTTCTGAAAGGTTGTATCCTTTCAGGACTATAAGTAAGTTTCTGTTGGAAGAAACTCACAAGGTTTTCATCTCACCTCCCTTCTAAAAACAACTCTCTCTGTTCTTCAAAAAATAAGAGCATAAAAATTCTCTAAACTCTCTTCTTAATGTATGAAGAACAACTTCAATGGAAGATCCCGAGAAGAATGAAAAGGATCGTCTTCCACGCATTCTGTAACCAGGTACGATTTAGATTGTGGTCTAATCTTTACAGTTCGTCTTCTATGCATGTAATTGCATTATAGACTAGTAAAACAAATTTGGTTAGACTCTGTGCAATTGTATGTTCTTGGATTGTGTGAAATCCTTCGGTATATTTTAAGTTTCCCGCCACTGCATTAACTTCATATTTCCTTAGTTTAAAGATTGAGCGTCTACCATACAAATATCACATTGTCATAATCAAACCATGCTATTTCTTGCTAGTGGGGAATTTGCTGCAGCTCTAATCATCAATCCATAGCAATTAGCAAGTTTATAATTTGATCCAACTGTTGTAGAAATTGGTAATATGAATACCTACAAGTTGGCAATAGTTGTATAACTTAGCAACTCGGATCAGCTCAACTTGCAATTGTCATTGACTCCTACTAATTAGTTGAATGATAATCAAACAGCCTTTGCACTCATTTTGTGTTAAGATGGTTGCTTGGATTTGGTCTGCAATTATTGCTTTTTCTCGTTTGTTCTGTCTAGATTAGTTTAAACTAAAGCTTTGCTAAACTAAAACGGGTTGGATGAGAACACTCAAGTTTTGCTAGAATTATTTGAAGGATTTCAATGGCCATTTCTTAATGAGGTGTACATGTGACCACATGCCTATAGAATGAGTTGTTCATTTGCTGAATTAACCTTAAACCAAGAGAGAGTTTGATTCTGAAGTTGGTTTTCCATGAGCTTTAGGAATTTCATCACCATGAATTCATATGTATGTGTTCTAAGCGTAAATTTCCTGTTCTCCAAGGACAGGTGAAATTAGTTACAAAGAGTCCTCTCACTGTGCAAGTAGTATTACTAGTAACACTCACTGACCTCGACTTATATACTATCCATCTATATATATTGAACAATTTTTTGAATATATATTTATATTAAGTTCATAGCAACTGTCGCAAAATGGCAGTGAGTGCAGTGTTATTCTTCACTGTGGCTTAATGTCCTTAGTCCGTGTAGGCCTCTGTGTCACAACAGTTGAAATAGCAGCTCATTCCACACATCAGGCACGCCTGGCAAGCACCAGTGGATGCAATCCGAGTAACTTGTAGGATTTGCTAATTTCTCAGAGGACAGTTTACCATAAAATTTGCGATAAATGCTGGGATGGCCATCTTTCCTGTATGCTGAGAGATGAGTGATGTTGAGGACAGAGACCTTTGAGCCCAATCTAGCTAGTATTTTCTCAACCATCCGCGTTGTGGGCAAGTCAAGGCTACCTCCCCAGGTTTGGTTCTTTATAGGGAGCTTCTCATCATAACAGTTTCCTCTTTTTCCTGGTTCCCATTCTTGTTTCCTGAATATTGAGAGAAGAAAAAAGTATGTAGCGCAATTTCTTTCTCTTAAAACGTTAAAAAGAAAGAAAGAACAAACTATAAAGTTAGCCAAGAAATCCTTTAAATCTGAATAAACTAAGACACTCAGAAACACAGTAGACATTCTTTGCACTTCCACAACAATATGAGAGTCATATTTGTGTGTATTTGGTTGCTCCTCACTGTTTCATATCAGTTCATCACACAAGCAACATTGATGCATAAGAGAAGAAGTGATTATTTCCAGAAGCTTGCTGCATATAGAATAGAAGTTAACTGCGTTAATGGCGAATCCACCCTGAAAAATTCTGAAATTTTTTGTTTCAAATGAACTGGAAACTTGAACTGAACCTAAGAGATGATTGGATTGGATGTATACTCATTACAAGTCAAAGTAAGTCCCTGTACATTGGCAGAACTTATGAAATCTTGTTGTGTAGCAGATTAATTGATTAACATACTTTAAAGCCATGCACTTTCTGTTAACATAGTGACACCAGGACCCTTATTCCAGCATACTCTACTGTACAGAATCAGCTCCTCTAATTTTAATACCAACAATGAAGAAAATCCTTGTCCATATTTACTGACTATAGTTCATTTTTATAAGAGAATACAAGCACTTCTAGTAAGATATACTGATGGGCGAACTCAAATATCTCTGCATTGGGCAATGATTCAATGAAATGGTGAACTAGTTGACAAACCTTACTTCACCTACTTGAAATTAGTAAATGAATCCAGACTTATGCGATGATCTGTTGCTTACTATCTGGTAGCTTAATAATTGATAATTAACAGATTCATCAGACTGCAAACAAATCCATGCATCATGCCCCAAAAAATTGTTACCCAGGCACCAAAGTGAACTCATAATGAACAACTTCATAAGGCAAGGTCTTTTATTTACGTTAACTACAATTCAGCAATATGAAAGTTGGTCTCACTTACAGTAAGTGTGTAGGGGACATCGTGACGAAAAAGACCTGCTTCTTCGTGGGATCAACATTGGATTCCACCCAATTTGCCCAGGCATCCATAGCTAATTCCATGCCTCTCAACCCATCTATTTCTTCACAAACTCCATTTTCTTCTGAGCTCCATCTAAGAAGGTAATGAAACAAATAAGATAGCAAATCCCTTGCTCATAATCAAATCTATTAATCTATTAATTTTCTAAGATATCAACTAATTGTGATCAGTGCATTTTCGAATCTCCTTTCAACTAGGAAGATGAATTTAATAACTCACAATAGCTTAAGAGGACCCCTTCTCCACCAAAGATATGAATCGAAGACCAATATATCAGCTTGATTCCAATACGATGAATGCCTAAGATTTGAATCAGGACGCAGTATTTTCTCAGGCAATCTGTGACTCATTGGGTCATCAGAATTTGATTCAACAAGAAATGGTGCCCAAAGGAACTCTATGCTGGCATTGTATTCCTGAAATCGACACAAGAAGCACTTGAATTTAGTACAAGTTGCTACCTTTATTTATTATGAAACAAACTTTATATCAGCATTAAGTTTTAGATCACTACTAAAATAACATGTTATATGTCCTTATACTGTTTTAAGTTAACTTGACCTCTGCTCTAAAACTTGTAAGGTGGGCTTGTTTCGACATGAACTGCTTCTCAGCCTGAATAACAGCCTGCAAAAGGCACACCATTGATAACCATTGTCCTCTAGTCAGTGAATCGCCTACAAACATTAGTCTTTTCCCTCTCAATTTCTCCCACATTTCAGTCGAATTCCACCTACACAGGAAATTTTAACAAGTCAAAAATGGCAACAAGCATTACAAAAACTTATATATTGTAAATGTAAATAGATTATTGTAAATAGATTAGTTATGTAAATTGTATAATGGGCCAAGCCCGTTAGGTTTACTTGGTCCCTAAGTTAGGTTTAGGGTTAGGTTCTCTAGGTTTCTTTTGTATAAATAGGGGACTCCCCTCATCAATGAAAGCAAGAGTTTTCACCCAAATATTATTTCTCTCGTGTGAGTGTGTTCGGTTTTACATGGTATCAGAGCCATCGTGAAACTCTTCAAGTAGAAAAGTAACGGAGGCTCCAAAAGGTGATGTTGCAGCCGTACGGAAGACAATCTCGTCGTACGATATCACTTCGAATGATAATCCTGGTTTGATTATCACACAGGTCCAGTTGACCAGTGAAAACTATGAGGAATGGGCGCGGTCGGTTAGAACGGCGCTGCGTGCAAGGAAGAAGTTTGGTTTTGTTGACGGATCGATCAAGATGCCCGATGAAAAGTCGATCGATTATGAGGATTGGTGGACTATCAATTCTCTTCTGGTGTCGTGGATTAGGAATTCGATCGAGCCTACTCTTCGGACCACCATATCGCACATGGAAGTAGCGAAAGATCTGTGGGAGAGTATTCGAGAACGTTTCTCCGTGGGAAACGGACCTCGGATTCAGGAATTAAAAGCGGCTTTGGCCGGTTGTAAGCAAAAGGGATTAACTGTTGCTGCTTACTATGGAAAACTGGCTATGTTGTGGGAAGAACTAGGAAATTGTGATAAGTTCCCAACTTGCTCGTGTGGAAACTGCACGTGCAATCTAACGGTTGCACTGGAGAAAAAAAGGGAAGAAGATAGGGTTCACTTATTCCTTATGGGCCTGGATGAAAGCCTTTATGGAACTGTCCGTTCCAATCTCTTGGCTCAGGAGCCGTTGCCATCGATGAATCAAGTCTACCAAAAGGTAATCCAAGATGAACGGGTCAAAGGGATGGCACGAATTCAGGAAGAACGAGGGGAGGTAACGGCGTTTGCTGCACAACGATCACAGCCGCCGAAGACAGGCTATAAGGAGTGTCACTTGTGTGATCGAGGAGGACATCCTCCGGAACGCTGCTATGAAGTCATTGGCTATCCGGAGGGGTGGGTGCATTATCCGAAGCAAGGCACTTCGAATGGAGGACGTGGTAGAGGAAAAGCTGAAGGCAACAAAGGTGGAAGAGGTCGTGGACATCAACAGTTTGGTTCAAATACTGGTCGGGGACGTGGCAATAATCGAGCAAATGCTGCTCAAGCTGAGCTCGAGAATGGAGAGAACGGACACATGAGTGTGCCCGGACAGGCTAACCTGTCCGGAATAACAGGTGATCAGTTGCAGATGCTGTTCGATTTGCTGAAAAAGGAAAAGGCAAGCACAAGTGAACCTTCGATCGGTAAGAAAACTCATCCTTCATGGATTATTGACACGGGGGCGTCAAATCACATGACCGGTCAGATAAGTATTTTGGAGAATTTACGAACAATACCAAAGTGTCCGGTAGGTCTACCGAACGGAAGCAGTACGATGGCGACTCAGGAAGGATCCATCAGATTTAACGAAGACATGGTTCTTCACGGAGTGTTATATGTGCCCGAAATGACTTGCAACTTGATTTCTGTGTCTCAATTAATTAATCAAGTTGGTTGCAATGTAAATTTCACTAATGATTTGTGTGTTATGCAGGACCGGGCTACGGGGAAGTTGATTGGAGCGGGTGAACAAAAGAACGGACTCTACTACTTTCGGACGATACCCGTGGTGAAAGCTGTGAAGGTCGATGTGGTGGACTTATGGCATCAAAGGTTGGGACATCCTTCGATGCAAGTAACGAAATCTCTTTCAGTCGTAGAAGATAGTGGGAAAGGTAGCTTAGAAGAAAAAGCATGTGATGTATGCCTTAGGGCAAAACAAACTAAAAATGTATTTCCTTCGAGTAATAATAAAGCTGCTGAACCTTTTGATTTAGTTCATTGTGACTTGTGGGGTCCTTATAGAACTGAGTCTTCGTGTGGTGCATCATATTTTTTTACTGTTGTTGATGATTGTTCACGAGGAGTATGGGTTTTCCCGTTAATTGATAAGAAAGAGGTCGGACAAAAATTGAAGGGTTTCGTTGCAATGGTGGAGAGACAATTCAATAAACGGGTTAAGTGCGTTCGGAGTGATAATGGAACCGAATTTGTAAGTCTGAAAGGGTATTTTCTCGAACAAGGGATCTTGTTCCAAACTTCGTGTGTGGGGACACCCCAGCAAAACGGTAGAGTTGAACAGAAACATAGACATATCTTAAACGTGGCACGGGCGCTGCGTTTTCAAGCTAATTTACCAATTGACTTCTGGGGAGAATGTGTGATGACGGCATGTTATTTGATTAACCGGACACCCACTAAGTTGTTGAATGGGAAGACACCTTACGATATCTTGATGGGTGTGACACCGAATTATGATCATTTGAGGGTGTTCGGTTGCTTATGTTATGCTCGCAATCAAGGACGAACAAGTGACAAGTTTGAAAGTAGGAGTCGTCGATGTGTGTTTTTGGGTTATCCAAATGGGAAGAAAGCATGGAAAATGTATGATTTGGAGACAAAGGAGTTTGTGTTCTCGAGGGATGTGGTGTTTTACGAAAAGGAATTTCCATTCGCCTCCAAGGAGACTGATGCCGAAAAACGGACACAAGATACGACTTCTGTCACCGTTGCATTGGAGGAGGCAGAGGAGAGTGTGCAAGGAAGGGGAGGTGTTGAACCCGAAGTCGTGACTCCGGTGAGTGTTGAACCCGAAGTCGTAACTCCGGTGAATGAACCCGAAGAGGTGACTCCGGAAGCTGAACCTGCGGTTGTCCCCGATGTTGAACCCGAAGAGTTGGGTCGGGGAAAACGAACTAAGAAAGAGAATACCTTGCTGAGAGACTTTGTTACTAATACGGTCCAAAAGATGAGTCACCGGGTATCGTCCTGCGTTCGAAAGTCTGCTTGTTCATCTGTTTCTCAACAACCCTCTGGTAAGCCCTATCCTCTAGCACACTATGTCAATTGTGATAATTTCTCTTCGAAACATGTGAGTTTTCTTGCAGCTATAACGCAAGGACATGAGCCTACCTCCTATTCGGAGGCGGTAAAAAGTGACAAATGGAGAACAGCGATGGGGGAAGAATTGAAGGCATTGGAAGCGAACAGAACCTGGGAGATAGTTCCCTTGCCTACCGGGAAGAAGGCCTTCGGATGTCGATGGGTGTACAAGATAAAGTACAACTCGGATGGAACTATTGAAAGGTACAAAGCAAGGTTGGTGATTTTTGGAAATCATCAAATCGAAGGGGTTGATTATACGGAGACGTTTGCACCGGTTGCAAAGATGGTGACAGTCCGAGTTTTTCTGGCCGTAGCAGCTGCCAAAAATTGGGAATTGCATCAGATGGATGTGCACAATGCATTTTTACATGGTGATCTTCACGAGGAAGTATATATGAAATTGCCTCCGGGACATCGCATGACGGGGAGAGGAGCTGTGTGTCGCCTTCGAAAATCATTGTATGGTTTAAAACAAGCTCCCCGATGTTGGTTTGCGAAGTTGTCTGCTGCACTTAAGCAATATGGGTTTCGACAATCATATTCGGATTACTCATTGTTTACGATGAAGAAGGGAAATGTGCATTTAAATGTGCTTGTTTATGTGGATGATCTGATTATATCTGGTAATGATTCGAAGGCAATTCGAAGTTTTAAGTTATATCTCTCGAAATGTTTCCATATGAAGGATTTAGGTGCCTTGAAATACTTCTTAGGAGTTGAAGTGGCAAGGGCTCCGAAAGGAATCTTCCTGTGTCAGAGGAAGTATGCATTGGATATCATATCGGAAACAGGCTTGTTGGGGGCAAAACCGGTTGGTACGCCGATAGAACAAAACCATCGCTTGGCACTTGCGTCTGGTCGTTTTATCAAAGATCCTGAACGTTATCGGCGACTGGTTGGAAGATTGATTTACTTGTGTTTTACACGACCGGATTTGTCCTATAGTGTGCATGTGTTGTCGCAATTCATGCAGAGTCCCCGTATTGAACATATGGAAGCGGCACTCAGGGTTGTTCGATATTTGAAAGGCTGTCCGAGACAAGGCATTGTATTTCATTCTCAGTGTGATCTGAGATTGCACGGGTGGTGTGACTCTGATTGGGCAGGCTGTCCGTTGACACGTCGATCGTTAACAGGTTGGTATGTGTCGTTAGGGGACTCACCGATATCTTGGAGAACGAAGAAGCAACAGATCGTGTCGAGGTCCTCCGCTGAGGCAGAATATAGATCGATGGCGATGACTGTGTGTGAATTGAAGTGGTTGAAAGGGATTTTATGGAATCTTGGAATTGATCACGATTCTCCGATGAATTTGAAGTGTGACAGTCAAGCTGCGTTACATATTGCTCGGAATCCAGTCTTTCACGAACGCACTAAACATATCGAAGTCGACTGTCATTTTGTTAGGAATGAAATCATCGGAGGAGTCATTCGTCCCAGCTATGTGCCTACGACCACGCAACTTGCTGATATTTTTACGAAGGCGCTGGGACGCACCCAGTTCGAATTCTTCCTTAACAAGTTGGGCGTAAGGAACCCTCACGCTCCAACTTGAGGGGGGTATTGTAAATGTAAATAGATTATTGTAAATAGATTACTTATGTAAATTGTATAATGGGCCAAGCCCGTTAGGTTTACTTGGTCCCTAAGTTAGGTTTAGGGTTAGGTTCTCTAGGTTTCTTTTGTATAAATAGGGGACTCCCCTCATCAATGAAAGCAAGAGTTTTCACCCAAATATTATTTCTCTCGTGTGAGTGTGTTCGGTTTTACATTATATATGTTTTTTAAGAAAAAACAAGAATTCATAGCAAATTCAAAAAAGACGAGATGCTCAACTATATAAAGGGGAAAGTTTGAAGCACTCTCAAACAGAAACATATATACCAATAGTTAAAATCAAGATTTTCTTGCTGAACTGTTGGCAAAGTAGTGATATTTCAGAAGCTTTATTGTCCCTCATTGGAAAACTATTGAACTTGACATCTCTTTACGACATGGACTAATGGCTATCTTATTTATAATTAACATGATTTACTTTCAGCAATTGAATATTAAGATCGACATGAAGCTTGACACTGCATAAAAAGGTACCAAAATAGTTGGCAAGACCGAAGAAGATATAAAAGAAAACAAAGTTTACCTCTTCAAATTGCAATTGTGAGGCTGCCATCTCCAATACTGGTAATACAAATCAGGCCTTCCATACTTTTGGCATGCCAGTTGAGCTGACATATAAGGACAGTCAGATTCTTTATATAGCGGACGTGAAGTGTTATCGAAGATCCATTTTCCCGAAAAGTAATCACATGTCTCCAGCAGTTTTCTCCTGTCACCGGACTCTAGTCCAGGGTTATCCCATTTAGCTCTCCTTCCACTATACTTGACAGTAGAATGACAAGCACTTGATTTATTCAAAGGCACTATTAACAAAAACAATCAAATGTTCATAGTAAAATCCCATCAGGCCAGTTACAACAGATGCATTATGGTAAAAGCCCATTAACAAGCCGAAAACTTGCTGATGAAATGAAGAAAAAAATACTACTATAAAAGATGTAATTTTCTTGATGCCAAAAGTTTTGGACACTGACCTGGAGGATTTCTTGGGAGGGTGAGGTTTTTGTTATGACTAGATTTGAATAAAGGATCTTTCTTGGATGAAAATGTAAGACCAGTGAATAAAGGGTCTTCTACATTATATAAGATGCAGAAAACAACGACGAAAAAGACGAGTGCTATGAGACGATGCTGTGTTCTGTTCTTCAGCCATATCTGCATTGTGTATCTGTTTATGCGACAATAAGAGAGAGAAGGAGGGGACTGAAGACTCTTGATTGATAATGGTCCAGTTAGGCATACTTTTAGACAGGTCTAAAAATGATTTCTGGTTATTGTCTATGATCAAAGTATGTTCTTAATGATATTTAAACCTGGATGTGTCTAAGAAATAAATGGTTCACTTGATTGACTTGTTGATTTGCATGTCTGGTTTCTACATGTATATATGGAGATCTATTTGATAATGGCGTGGGATTTTTTATCAGGTGGAAGTTTCCATATAAAGGCAGCATACTTAATTTGATATGTTCGGTCATATATCTTCTTATATAACAATTCATTAACCTTACAATTGCTGAAAAGGAAGAAACTATTTCCACTTTAAATAAGATTTGGTGTTTCCTATCAAAGCCATAAAATTCTGCTGGAATGTGCTCATCATAAGTGATCAGATGAAGGGAATGTAGACAAAATTCCATTACTCGCCGTCTCCTCCTTCAAAATCCTGGCTCCTCCATAGTGAGGGCAGGGGGAGGGGAGAGGAAGAAGTTGGATTTGGATGCTTATGAATTTGACTAATGATGGTAAAACTATTAGAAAGTACATACAGGAGTTCATTCCTAGTATTAGCATCCTCAGGATGTGTTGTCTGTATTTAATTTCACAAGAAAGAAGTTAAGCAAATCAATGATTGGACCTGATTTTTGCTACAAGCAACAAACCTATTGTAAGAGGAACTAGGTAACATTGAAACTACTGTCAATATCAGAACACTTGTAGTTCGAATACATACAATGTCAAGAGCTAGTATCCAGCTAACACTCAGTTCCTCTTCTCATCCCTCTCCACGGAGGGCGCAAAAGAGATAAATGAAAGTGTGTGCCACTAAAAGGTGAACTAACTGCCCTTTACTTCAGGCAGAAAAGTTATTTTTCTTCACAAATATTATCTCAACTCGTAACTTCATATCACTATTTTCACCAATACTTAGACATAACAATCAACCCTATATCATCGAAATTTTCATTAAACTATATCCGATTTGCCAATATCATTTTAACCAAACAACGGAAAATATTTTCCAGGAAAACATTTTCATAAAGATGAGAAATGTTCGGATGTATCATCAATTCCTTAGACAGTAGTAATCTGGAAAAGAATGTACTTTAGAAAGCCCTTATTATATGTCTTAGCCACCAAAGTTATGCATTGAAGACCAGGATGGCTGCATCAGTGTAATTCCTGATGGTGTGTTTTTCAATTGATTGGAATCCTGTCTGGAAAATGATGTTCCACTGGTTCTTCACAACTTGATTCTACTATTAACGGTGACCCTAAAAATCAATCGACTAGCTGCTTGGAAGTTATAACACAGCGAGGGGGCGGAGGTAGCTATGGGTTCGAGGTTCACCAAACTGCTAACTTTTGGGCCAAACCCTGTATATGGATTAAAAATTTACAGAATATGTGCAATTATTAAATTTCGAATACCAATAACTCAAATAGTTAGTGTGTTCAATGGCATTCTAAACTTATAAGCTTTAAATTCTGGTTCTGCCTCTAAGCAAACTAAAATCGAGCATCAAGATGCATTTTTGTTCATTGTGTAAAGGAGAAGACTTGTTATCGAATCCCCACTTCCATGAAAGTTTATTCTTTTTAATGTACCGTTATCCATAGCAAAATCAAACTCATTTATTTGTAACCAATCCAAACTTAAATAGGTTGACTTATGACCTGTTCATTGATGATTGATTTGACTCATTGGGTTGAAATCCAAATGATCTGTCAACAAAATGCAAACAACGCAATGTGTCAAAACTCAACCTAACCCAAGCATACGAAATCTAGTTTTGAGATTGGAAATTGTATCAAGTAACTTAAAAGAACTTGGAAATTACGTCAATTTGGAAGAATTATGTCAAAAATTAAACATAAAAAAAGGAGGGAAAATAGGTCTGGTTGGACGAGTTAGGATATGACCCAATGGTGACCCATTTTGATCCAACTCATATTAAAGTCTGGGTGTGTTGCATGATAACCTCTCTATTGATTCGATCTGTTTTGACTCGCCCAAATTTGAAATTGCTATGATTCGAACCGTTTTGACTCGCCCAAGTTTGAAATTGCTATGATTTTACCATTGATAAAAAGGCGTGGGGTCGAGGATTAGGATAGAAGGTTAGGTAGTAACCGAATGATTGCTGTCATATTAGCTTTATTATTCGTACACATAGTAGTAGTTTTTGTCTTGTTCTGCGTCTTTAACCTATTGGTGTCTTCTGTTTTCTCTAGTCATTATAGTGTTTATGTGATTATTTGAGCTATTAGGGTGTTCCTTACCTTGTCTTTTTTCACATGTGTTTTTTTTTAAACAAAAAAAATCTAGCCGAGGATCTATCGAAAACAGCCTCTCCACATTGGTGGAGTAAGGTCTGCATACATCTCACCCTCCTCAAACCCCACTTGTAAGATGACACTGGATATGTTGTTGTTATTGCCAATTTGCTACCCACGTGTGTCTTTTTTGGGTGAGTTGGTGCATAGTAACCGTTCTTTGTCCATACATGAAATAACCATTATAATTTATAAATCCCAAACATACAAAGGGGGACCTAACACTACGAGGGTACTCTACCCGTTGTTTTTGGCAAAAATTCATGCGTAGATAAATACCTCAAAATTGAAAATATATATTACTTGGTATCTTGAGTACTTGATAAATCTATGTTTAATTCAGTGATGTCCCCACCATACTCAAATTTTGAAGTGCCTTATTACTCTTGAATTTGTATTTCTTGCTAGAGTTTTTGATCTATTCCTAGCTCTCCGCATTTTGTTTGTTTTTGTATGGTTTTAATCAGCCATATTTTGATAATTAAGAACCATTTCTTGTCCATGTTGGTTGTTGCTAGTTTGATAATACATGGAATGATAATGAAAACAAAAGAAAGTTCATCATTTTCTGAAATACTAGTTAGTTCGCACTTAGCCATTGGATTCCTCCATTATCATGTTTCTGTTTTTTCTTGATGTTCTAATTATATGATGAGAAAGGAGCAGGTGGATTGACAACCAATTTAGGGTCAGTTAGGTGAATTATATACAACTTGTTGAGGCAGTTGAAGTTCTCTAATAATTTCACACTTTTAGGTCGAGAGTCATTTCCAAATTCTAAAACTAAGTTGAGATATCAGCTGCTTCTCAATATCTACAATAATTGTATATCGTGTTGAACTACTTCATACATTTCAAGGCTAAATATTGTCTGGTGTACTAAACTCCCGTTATGTTTGGGGTCAGGAGAAGCCTCGGACCATGTTGGATCTATTGTATGCAGTTTTACATTACATTTTTGCATGAGGTTGCGTCAAGGCTTCTATATGCACAAAAGATAAATTATTACAATTTCACTGTATTGTCATACAGATAAATCTCTATTCATTTGATTCTTTAGAGGAGTCCATGATATAGGCATAAAGAATCTGATTCCAAACATCAGGAACTCCAGGAAGGCACCAATGTACACAATCTGATCTACTCCTTGGATCTAACAATTGCTCTTTTGTTAAAGCAACCCAATTCCTCTTGTAAATTGATGGGTGTGCATCTTTTCTGTAATCTGATAGCTGTGTTATGTTAAGATATTGTATGTCCAAACCCCTTCTACTCAACTCATGTACAGCTGACTCTGCTATTTCCATCATCTTTTGATCAGTTTCACTTCCCCGATACTCTTTTCTTGATATTGGTTCTGTTTCATTGTAGCAATTTTGGCCAATTTCCATGCCCCAATCTGTACCACTACATGTAACAAAGAAAAAATGAATCAATCTTTCATTTTCTTTGGAAAAAGAACTTAGATTTATGAGGACAAAACATAGTCATTAACATACTTTTTGTGAAATGGAGAGAGGCTCATGAAGAACAATCTTGTCTTTTTTCGATCAATTTGAAACTCCAACCAATCTGACCATGTTCTTAATGCCATCTCATATCGTCGTAGCTTCATTCCAACTTTCTTGTAGATTGCATCAGAGCTTTCAAATGATCCCCACCTGTGTAAATCCGGCATTGAAATATGAACGATTCAAATTCTATGCACTGACAATGTAAAGAATATATATTTCTACTACCCATATTTTCATGGAACAAACTTACAGAAGTGTCATTTGAGATTCAAGCCACCAAGTGAAGGAATCAAATATGAGAATATCTGCATCAATCCAATTCCTTCCATGTTTATCAATTGCTTCAATTCTAATAATTCGATCTCGAACACGATGGTCCACTGGATGATCACAATTGGATTCAACTAGCAATGGTGACCAGTAGAAATCAATTGTTGCATTGTATTCCTTCATCATATTTAGAACATGAAAAAACTTTAGCCTCACTAAAGAAATACTTTTATTGAAGGAAAAAAAAATCTCAGCTAGTATACTTTAATTGAATTGACCACGTAACTGGCAGACAATTCTAGCAAAGGCATCTCTAACAAACTCTAATAAAAGACGGATACACAAATACAGCATGAGTAACCACCACAGTTTTTGCCATTTGAAGTAGGTAATGTTGACAATATTTTCTGGATTTGATTTTTTTCTTTCAAGTATACCATGTTCATGTACTCCTATAGTAATATTTTTTTAACAAAACTAAACAAAGAGGAATGGTAATAAAATGGAACTGAGAAGTCTGTTTTGTCTAACTATTAATGAACTGGGATGAAAACAAAATATTTGCGCAAATGGCATTTCTTGAAGCCCCTATTTAAACCTTGTGGACTAAATTTGTGTACAAAAAGACAAATTCATCCAACTACATTTGAAGGTCAAGTTAGCTCACCAGACAAACCAGGACAAATTAAAAGACTCGCGGTAAAAAGGCTTGGATGACAATTACTCCTATTTGAGACCAGGTTCAAATCCAAGCAGAATCGAAAAATGATTGGTGAATTCTTCTCATTTTTCTAAACCTTAGAGAGTTATATATATAGTAGCATGGTAGTGAGCGGTAACTGGTACCCGAAATAAGAACGGCATACTTAGCATGGAAGTACAAATTGATCCATGATAACCAAGATCAAATGCTGCATCTGGCAAACTAATCTTAGATGTTGGAGAGAGATTAGTAATTATTACCTTGACCTCAAAGGTGATCAAGTTGCCTTTCCAGATAGGTGGTTTGAGAGATGGAATTCCTGAGGATTCAATAAGGCATACCATAGATGCCCATTGATTCTTATTCAATGAATCCCCAACAAACAATACCCTCTTCCCTTTTAGCTTCTCCAACAATGCTTTGGCACTAAACCTATACATTTATAACATAAGCACATAAAATAAAATTCAAGAAAAGAAGCACAAAAGCTAAAAAAAGGAAATCCAAGAGAAATTTTTTTGGTTTGGTACCTTGGAAGATCACAATCATAAGGTTGCCACCTCCATTGATGATATTTTGAGTCTTTTCTTCCAAACTTGTGACAAGCAAAGTCATCAGCCATGAAAGAACATTGTTGTTCTTTGTATAGAGGATATGAGACATTATCAAAAACCCAACTACCAGAAAACAAATTGCATTTAGGGGATGAGTTTTTTCTTGTAGGCTTATTTGCTAGGATGCTACCACTATCATTACTGTCCCCTATAAGATAAAATGACACAAAAAGAAAGATTAAGAGGAGGATACCTATGGTAGAATGCAAGTTATATTGGACTATCCATGATCTATGAACTATTTTTTCTACACTAATTGCCATACTGCCTAATCTTTTCCTTTTCTTATTCTACTCTATTTATCTTCTTATGGATGTCTAGTGGTACTTATAGTACCAAGGAGAAGCAGCACAAGGGAAGTTGTTGAATTTGAAACTGTTTCATTTCATGCTCTGTGTCAACTCGAGTAGTCTTGCAACAAATTTAATTTCTATACATCGACTATGTAAAAAAAAATTACACGATTAGATCACGTAAAAAAATAATATAAGTGACTGTTAGCTCGTAATAAGTTGAACTAGTTACCTAGAAAATAGTGAAGTCAAACTACTACAATGGGCTAATGACATCAATTGCATCAAACTTATACTATATGTTATCTGTGTATAATAACTATTACTCAAATAAAAACAAACAAACAAAACATTGTTAAATAAATAAAACAGATCAAGCTGGTCAAAAACTAGTATTATTGAACAATGAGCTAGTTGTGATTTAGTTGGATTTATTTGACCTTCTCTGATGAATGAAACTACTTCTCTAACCCACTTTATGTACGTTATTTAATATGTTTAAGTTCACCTAATCTATAAGAGAGATTTCGTGAATTATGAGTTCACTTAATCTGATAGTCAGTCTAATTTTAAGTGCAGTTAACTCTTTATTGTGGCACAGATGAGGCATGTCTATGGTGGATTAATTCAATCAAACTTTCATTGTGGATGAATTATAAAAATTCAGTATCGATTAATCACGTTAAGTTACTACGTCACATCACTTGCTATGCTACCTTTTCTAGGACTATATATACGAGATGCTTTCTACATTAAATTGCTTTTTTTAATTATTATTATCGATATATTAATCTTTTATAAAGTCGCAAAATTTCGATATTAACAACCAATGATACTGGATTGCAACAGATATAACAGTAGCAATCTTCGAGATTGAACTCATTACATTTAAAATCTATATATCTCTGTGGTGGCATCTTATTATTAGAAGCCGGAACGTGCAGCAAGATGTTTTTCTTCTTTAATTTCTACATGTCTGCAATTCTATTATATTTAATTTCTGCTTAGAGATACGCTATTTTTATTAATTAGTTTTTTTTTTTTGTTTTTCTTTCATTTATTAAAGTTTTGGTTTCTCTTGTTTATTGCAATCTTCTGCAAGATTCTTCCGATGTCTGGCGATAAACGTGCTGAAATTTTGACGAATGTTTGTTAATAATTCATGCACATGCATCCGCCTCGTAAAACGTACGACCCCCTATGCTGTTTTGCATATAGGGTACTTTCTCTTTTTCTTTTTAGGAGTTAGAACACCAATATCTAATATCTCATTGAGAATATATAAGTTCGTTCAATTAAGGCGCTCTAAAAATATATGTAAAAACTTAGTTATATATATGTGGCGTTTGCAAGATATATGTTTTTACAAAAAAAAAAATATATAGGGATTTGATTTCACACGAGTACAAATCAAGTTGCAATATGGAAACCGTAGAAATTGCTGGTCGTAGGAAATGCTTGTTTAGACTAAATTAAAGTTTGACTCACAACCAATTGACTAATTTTGGAGTCAATTTCAAATTGCAATTGATATATGAATATGAAACAGCACTAGGCTGGTGCATGTGTGCCTCTAAGATAGAGCGAGAAAAAGACATATTTGAAGAGGAAGATATGTCAAGCGAATAACTTCGTAGTTGCTACTTGCAACAAGTGCTCCTATTACGAGAAAGAAAGTTGGAATTGACGGTACATATGAGAAACTATCATTAAAACCAAGCACAAAACTTAGAAAACATATTTGATTCAATGCAACTTGAAAACCAATCAAACCAGACATGGTACATTTTGCTTAATCTTGCTTGAACTTCATCCCATGATTTGAAGATAGGAAAATTGGTCAGTTTCTGCAGAGATAGACTCAAATGTGGTTATAACGGTAAAAATTGTAAATGTAAGCTATTTGTGCACTTCGCAAACCCCAGCACCAGTGTTTAACTATAAACCCCACTAAAAAAGTGTTTATCTTTTAGCAATGGGATCAGAGATAGGAAGCACTTTATGGCAGTTTGATAGAGTGTATCGCCGGAACTTTAGTTCAAAATATCTCGACGAGGTGTAATAAAAGGTTGAAATTAAAGATTTATTTTGCTGAGGCTAAAATTTAAATATTATTCACTCAGCAAAAATTTGAGGAAAGGAATCCATGAATTAAAAATTTCTTTCAGGCCACTTTTTCCTTAATTGTGAAAAATTAGCCACTTTTTAAAACTTCAATCCTTATGGGTTGAACTACATACCACAAGGGTTGAAGTTCAACTTCAGCCCACAAGGGTTGAAATTTACTCATTATATGCCTAGAAGGTCAGTCCTTGCGGGTTGAAGTTAAGGTATGAAGTTCAACCCATAAAGATTGAAGTTTTAAAAAGTAGCTATTTTTGCACAATTAAAGAAAAAGTGGCCTGAAGTCAAATAGAAGTGGTAAAAGTGGCTAGTGCAGTTTGTCCGTTGTTTGGTAGTCAAGTGTTTTGTACGAAATAGATAGATCTAGGTAAAAATTTCGCTCACATGCCACTTTTGTCACTGATATTTAGTTTGAAGCCATTTTTTACTAATTTAACATGAAAGACCACTTTTTGAAACTTTCATCTTTGTGGGGCTAAGTTCAAACATTGTGGGTTGAACTTCATGCCTAAATTATGAAGTTCAACTTCAATCCGTAAGGGCTGAACTTTTAGGCACGGTTGCGTAAACTTCAAACCTTACGGGCTGAAGTTGAACTTCAACCGCTGTGGTGGGCTGAAGTTGAAGTTCATCCCTTGTGGGCTGAAGTTGAAGTTCAACCCACAAGGATTGAAGTTCCAATAAGTGACCTCTCATGCAAAATCAATAAAAAAAATTGCCTCAAACTAAAGACCACTGACAAAAGTGACCTCTCAGACACTTTTCCCCGGATCTAGCGCCATTGCTATGGTTTTAACCCTTATAAATAAATAAAAAAAGCTTTACAAAAAATTACCCCCATCAATTAAATTGGTGGAAATCGCCAAAGGAAAAGCTCCAACAAATCGTCAGCTCTTCATAAATAGAAAGATCTGGTGATCAAGAATTATCTAATGGAGGTCAAATTTGTAAGACTTTCCTTGAGGTAAATATGTGACAAGGCGTGAGAAATGTGCTATTTTTGTATATCAGCCTTCAATATATGGGTTTGGGCTCTAATGAATTGCTGGAGTAGAAATAAAAGAGAGAGAGAGATTTTATTTGTAAAAATTTCGCCCACATACCACTTTTGCTACTGATATTTAATTTAAAGCTATTTTTTATTGATTTTACATGAGATACCACTTTTTGGAAGTTCAATCTTTGTGGGCTGAAGTTCAAACCTTGTGGGTTGAACTTCATGCCTAAGTTATGAAGTTCAACTTCAATCCGTAAGGGCTGAACTTTTAGGTAAAGATGTATAAATTTCAACCCCTGTGGGTTGAACTTGTGTGAAGTTCAACCATAATGTTTGAAGTTCCAAAAAATGGCCTCTCATGCAAAATCAATAAAAAAAGTGGCCTCAAACTAAAGACCACGGGCAGAGTGACCTCTCATACACTTCTCCCATTTTATTTTAGTATTATTTCGTCAACTTGTGTTAACAATATAGTAGACGTAATATAAACTAATAATAAGGCATCTTATTCCTCACTCTGTTTTGTTTGATTCCACATCCGCAGTGGCAGTAAAATAAATCTTCAACTATAGGATGTCACCTTCGTTGGTCAATTCTCAATTGCAGTTGTTATTAAGTCACTTTTAAGAAGCCATGTGCCATATCTGATAAGTTCTTCTTCTTTTCTTTGTTAGAATATATTAGTTGTTGTAAATAAAACTAAAATTGACACAATATTGAAAGGAGTAGCTAGAGAAATATGTAGAGAGAATTATATTTGAAGTGTTTGAAATGAGGAGGCAAAGGTCTTTATTTATAGAAAACATTGTCTCCTAATAAACAAGGTTACAACTTGCAAATGCAAGTGGCATTACAATTTGCTTGCAAGTTGAATTACACCTAATTACGAACTAGCTAATCTTGACACTTGTCAAATTGAATTTTCTCTACAAATATCTCCCTACAAGTTGATGCCAACTTATAGACATCCATTTACAAAATTGACACTTGCACTATATTAAAAGCACGAAAATCTTATTAAAATATTGGTCATCTTTTTATCTTCTTTGTTAATATTATATTCATTATCTTGACATATAAAATTTCAAAATTATTTACGTAATATGACACGTGATTTGATTATAATTCCTTGTAATCTGGTTATAATTGATTTGATTATGATTTAATGGCAATTAGGATGTTCTATATATGGTAGGATATTCCTCCTCTTCTTTTATAAATACTGAAACATTCTGTGAATAATATACAGTGAATTCAACCTTCTTCATATTCTTTCATGGTATCGAAGCTACTAGCCATACGGTAACTCTAGTTTTTTTTTTCCCACCATACAGAAACTCTAGTTTTTTTTCCTCCATGACTTCTGAAACCTCTAGCCCTACTATAACCAGTCCTATGGAAAATTTAACCAATCAATCATTCGTTGCATCAACAACGACGGTTAATAGTTCAGTTACTCTTCCAGCAGCGTCACAGTTAATGACATCTGCAACTGTTCATATTCCAACGGCTGCTACCATTCCATCTGTGCTATCTACTCTACCATGCCTTCCTTCTATTCCTAATACCCACTCTACTGTCATAACTCCAGTACCACTCACAAACACCATGTTCTCTGAAAGTGACCAGCAATTTATCTCCATTAATACCAGTGCTCAAGCTCCTGTGAAGCTTTCATCCTCCAACTACCAACTTTGGTACTTTCAGTGGCGTTCTCTCTTGATAGGATATAACTTTACCTCATATGTTGTTTCTCCACCTACCGAGCTGTAATTAAACTCTCTTTACTGGGTTCGACAAGACCAACTGCTCCGAAGTGTACTTGTCGCGTCTCTCACTTTAGATGTGGCCCCTTATATGCTTTCTGATGCAACTTCCTATGTTGTATGGACTACTCTCCACAATCTCTTTGCCCGACCATCGCGTTCTCATCTCCTTACTCTCAAGGAATCATTGGCACGCATTAATAAAGGTACCAAATCAATGGTTGCGTACCTTCAACAAGTGAAGTAGCTTGTGACAACTCTGAATGCTTCTGGAGCAAATCTAACAATTAGTTACTGATGGTCTTTTAATTAATTTTCCTTGAGAACATGCAACACAAGATAATTCTTTAAATTGAAGAATCTTCTGGTTCTTCATTGAATGTCCATGTGAATTCTCAATTATTTTGCGCATCATATTAGAACCGGGATGGCCCAACCGGTCATGCCAAATTGTAAAATTATTTGGACTAGTAAACTTCTTGTTTACCATGGTATGTGATTCAACCATGTTAATAGTTGTATAGTACAAACCGAAAGAATAATTGGGCAATTTCTCATGCACATATTTCTTGCCCCACTTTATTATGGTAATATAAAGATATTCAATGTTTGCATTATTCATAGTCTCAATATGATAGCCATTTTTGCGAATATCTTTGAAACTTAATAAGTTTCTTTGAGACTTACTACAATATAATGCTTCATTAATAGCCAAATGTGTTCCTCCAGGGAGTAATAAATTAGCTCTTCCGGAACCTTCAATTAATTTTGTACTACCAGATATTGTATTAACATTTTCTTCTTTCATTACCAAATAAGTGAAATATTTCCTATCTTTTAAAATGATATGTGTTGTAGCACTATCCAGAAAACATATATCATCTTTATTCTTTGGTCCAACTAAAGATTGAGAAATTTCCATTTTCTTCATAAAGAAATAAGGAGTACATTAAAAGAAATGTAAAAGACTTACAATACCAAAATTGCTTAGAAGTTAAACTAGAAACGTAGAAACAAATGACGTATGATATCTTAGCAAAACATACTTAATGATAAATTAGTTCAAAATATAAAATGAAAAATAACATAATTGCATCTCTAGTAATATTATCAATCTTCATTTATTATCCTCAAATAAGTCTTCAGCTTCCAAATGAGTTAAATTTGCGAGGCCTTCAAAATCCACATTTTTATATTCAAGACTTGCATCAGCATCATCAGGATTGATTTCAATATTCGCCTCATCATCATTATTTTTAAAGTTCAAATGTGCCTCCACATTATTTTAATTCTTTTTCAGGGAGGCTTGATATAGCCTAATAAAATGTTCAGGCGTACGGCAAAAATGTGCCCAATGACCTTTCATTCCACATTGATGGCAGATATTTTCTTTAACCTTTGAAGGATTATTTTGAGGACCCTTATAGTTCCTCTGTATTTTTGTTTCACGATTACGATAGTTATTTTGTCCCTTGCCACGCCCGCGACCATGGCCACGACCACGACCTTGGTAATAGTTATGTCTTTTTTCAGACTTATCATGTGATGCCACAACATTCACTTCAGGGAATGGAGCATATCCAGTAGGACGAACTTCATGATTTTTCATCAACAGATTATTATTCTGCTCACCCACAAGTAGGCATGTAATCAGCTCAGAATATTTTTTTAAAACCTCTTTCGCGGTATTGCTGTTGCAATACTATATTAGAGGCATGAAAAGTGGAAAGAGTTTTTTCCAATATGTCTCCATCAGTGATAGTCTTACCACATAATTTTAGCTGAGAAGTTATTCTGAAAACAACAAAATTATAATCGCTTACTGTTTTATAATCTTGAAACCGCAAATGCATCCACTCATGTCGAGCTTTCGGTAATACCGTCTCAAGTGATCATATCGTTCCTTCAAATTATTCCATAATTCAAATGAATCTTTGACGGTTAAATATTCAATTTTTAACCCTTCATCAAGATGATGGCGAAGGAAAATCATGGCTTTTGCCTTATCTTGGCTTGATGTTCTATTTGCCTTTTTGATAGTATCACCAAGACCATTTGCATCAAGGTGTATTTCGGCATCAAGCACCCATGATAGATAATTCTTTCCGGATATGTCAAGTGCCACAAATTCAAGCTTTGATAAATTCGACATTGTGAAAACTATCAAACAAAATGAGTGGATTAGAAATAATAAATTTTTTATCAATATGAATATTACAATTATAATGACTATGGTAAGTTAATATGATGAGAAAAGTATTACACATGATTCTACTAATGAATTCATACGTCTTTAATGATTTCATCTTTAAGGTTTTACCACTATAAATTACAAGGTTTGAAATGAAATGTTAAGATTTATTTTCTAGTTAAGAAATCATATGTGAGTGAATCAATAAGAATACCTCAAAGACATGATAAGTGTTTCATGGATAGAAGTTAAAAATAGTCTCTAGTTTGTTAGATATTTTAATTTAGACTATAGAGCTATCATAAATTCAAGATGTAGAAACATACCTCAAATAAGGAAGAGATTGAAACTTTATTTTGGAGAAGATTAGAGCTTCGTGCTGATAACGTGTTGTAAATAAAACTAAAATTGACACAATATTGAAAGGAGTAGCTAGAGAAATATGTAGAGAGAATTATATTTGAAGTGTTTGAAAAGAGGAGGCAAAGGTCTCTATTTATAGAAAACCTTGCCTCCTAATACACAAGGTTACAACTTGCAAATGCAAGTGGAATTACAATTTGCTTGCAAGTTGAATTACACCTAATTGCCAACTAGCTAATCTTGATACTTGCCAAATTGAATTTTCTTTACAAATATCTCCCTACAAGTTGATGCCAACTAATAGACATCCATTTACAAATTGTGATTTATAACATTAGTACTTTTTTCAGGATAAAAACGAAATTGAACGTTTGTACGTGCATAAGGATTTTACAGTCCCCTAATCAAGAGATCACTTTAGGGTGCCAAGTTTTTACACAATCTCCTTAGTGACGTTTCTCTATCAAAAAAATTCACCCAGTGAACTCAATAAGACATGGTCTTACCTAATTGTCACCATTTATAATTATTTTAAGTAAATATCCTCCACATCATACTCCTCCTATAAAAGGACTATTTTGCCCCCGACCTGCTTAATTCACGCTGAACAGGTTTCCTTCTCTCTTTCCCCATTCCTGACCTCCTTCTTTCTTCTTTGTGTGTTGGAGATTTGAGGTTTTTTATTCTCTCTTTTTCATATATTTGTTCTATTGTAATTTTTATTTCGCGTAATCATTTATCTGCATTTATTTTTTCCTGTTATTTTTTTATACTTATTGTTTATATATTTATCTGTTAGTTTTTTCCATTTCGATCTATGATTGTTGAATTAAGTTTGAGGTTCCTGTGGATTTTTTTGCTTGTGTTTGCTTGATTCTGGTGATTTGAAGGTTTTTATTGCCTATGGCTATTAGATATTCATGTTTTGCATAGAGCTTAAAATCTTGACCATGACCAAGAGTTGCATAAACTTTCTCTGCAAATTGCTTATTGCAGTAGAGTTTAAAGTCTTGGCTATTGCCAATACTTGCAGAGATGTTCCGTGTAAGTTGTCGCTTCCACCAGAACTTAGAGTCTTGGCTATTGCCAAGAGTTGCAGAGACTTTGTCTCCAACTTGTTCACTGCAATAGAGGTAGAAGTCTTGGCAATTGCCAATACTCTTAGATATTTTTAGTGTAAGGTCCCCCTTGCAGCAGAACTTAAAGTCTTGGCTATTGCCAAGAGTTGCAGAGACTTTCTCTGCAAGTTTTGCACTTTAATATAGGTAAAAGTCTTGGCAATTGTCAATACTTGCAGAGACTATTTGTACAAGTTGCTCCTTCCACTAGAGTTTAAAGTCTTCGCAAATGTCAATACTTGCAGAGACTATTTGTACAAGTTGCCCCTTCTACTGGAGTTTAAAGTGTTGGCTATTGGCAATAGTTGTAAAGATTTTTTCTGTTGTTTACTCTTTTCATCAGTCATGCGTTCAGTAGTTGTCATTGTATGTTTGTATATGGTCTTTTCATTAGTGTTTCATTGTTTTGTTATTATGTGTTGTCATTGTTGTTTTTTAAAATTTTGCAGGTAATGGATATTGAATCTTCAATCTCCTGATCCTGATCATATACATTGTTGATGTGGTGGATGATTTTATAAGTCAGCCAAGATCTTCTGATGAATTCCAAGGCAAAAATGTGATGTGGGCGATGAATTTCTAAATTTTCGTTTGTTATCTCCGTCGCAAGATGATCCGTATAGTAGTCCAAATGAGACTTTTAGTACTACAAAAGAGTTAGAGAAAGTTGTTGAGTAGTTTTTAATTACATGTATTTCGTATTTACCGTGTTTTTTATGTTTATGTAAATAAGTACTCTTAGATGTTTGATATTTTTGCTATTTTAAAGACTGAAGTTGCTTTGAATCGGATGAACTGGAAGTGTTGGCAATTGTAGGAATTCAAGGCATTTTAGTTGTTGTGGGGTGAACACATTTAGATGGAAAGTCTTGCCCATTCTAGTTTATTAATTCCAACTCTAATATTATATAATTAATTTAAAATTGAGAAATAATTCATGGAGGGTTGTGCTGGTAATGTTGTTGCCAAGACTTGTTGTCAATTTAGTTGTCAATATTATTGCCTATGGCAAGAAATAAGGGCAAGTTAACTATTTCTAATATTAAAGTCGATAAATAAGTTTTGGTAGGAAATATCTTACCATTTACCAAGACTTTACGTCAACTTAAATTGAATTGGTTATCTGTATGAGTGTAAAGTCTTGGCTATTGCCAATAGTTCAGTTTATTGATAATATTAACTTTCCAATCACGTTTGATTTTTAAAAATATTTATAATCAATAACTGCCTTTCCTTTTGATGCAACATCATGCTATGGTCAGCTTCATTTACAAAGAAGCGGGATTTTCTGACATGTCAGTCCTTTTAATAACCTCTACTATGAAGCAGGATTTTCTAAAATTCTCATCATTCTTCAACAGATACATTCAAGTTATAAATTCTTGATCATTTATTACCATCATGCCTCTGCACCTTTCTATATTTGTGTCAAACCTTATCTTTGCTTCACTTTCATCAGTGTTGATGGTTAGAGCATTACAAATTTCTTTTTCAAATACATGGTAGCTTATACCGTCTTTGACAAGTATCAACTTTATATCATGGTTGATGTATTTGTTGTTTGCATCCCATTTCCCATTATAAGCTATATAAATGTAGCGAGTTGCCATAGTGCTAATCATGCACATAATCAAGACGAATGATATGCTTAGAATTTCGTACTTAGATCGCTTTGATAGAAGCAGGATCATGGGTAAAAGTGATGCCCTTTGTGGGCTTAAGGTCTTGCGAAGAAGTCTCAACTAGGTGCCTATTGCACCAGAGCAGAAACACTTGGAAATAGCCAAGACTTGCAGAGACTTTGTCTGCAAGCCCCTATTGCAACAGGTCTTAAAGTCTTGGTAATAGGCAAGAAGTCTCTTCTAGGTGCTTATTGCACCAGAGCTCTTCAAGGACCCCATTGTAACAGGGCTATAAGTCTTGGCAATAGGGAAAAAATGTCTATAAGGCCCAGAGACTTTGCCTGCAAGCCCCTCATTGCAACAGAGCTTAAAGTTTTGGCAATAGGAAAGAAGTCTCTACAAGCCTCCCATTGCAGTAGAGTTTAAAGTCTTGGCTATTGTCAATACTTTAGAGATTTTCAGTGTCAGCAGAACTTAATGTCTTGGCTATTGCCAAGACTTGCAGAGATTTTCTCCTGAAGTTGGTCAGTGCAAGAGGGCTTAAAGTCTTGGCAATAGCCAAGAAAACTCTCCCACGTGCCCATTGCACCAGAGCTTAAACTCTTAGCTATAAGCCAAGGGTTGCAGAGACTTTTTCTGCAAGTTGGCACTTGCGACAGGCCATTGAGTCTTGGAAATAAGCAAGAAGTGTATGTAGGGTGCTGATTGCACCAGAGCTTAAACTCTTGGCAATAGTTGCAGAGAACTTTACCCTTGCAACACGGCTTAAAGTCTTGGCAATAACCAACAGTCTGTGACATGTGCTAATTGCAGCAGAACTGGAAGTCATAGCTCGTTTGGTCTATATAGAATTTTAAGCAAAGTTAAGCATAATACATATGAAATTATAAAGAAATTAATTGAAGTTTTAGTAAAATTCAATAGCAATTTGAAGAAATCTTACGTTGAATCTTCTCTTGAACAGAGCAATCTGTAAAAGGAATGGGATTTTAGGGTTTTCTTGATCGCATGAATGGAGAAAGGGAGGGGAGGTACTGGGCGGTTCTTTTTATTGGTTGTGAGGGATATTTTCGTCCGAAATAAGTTTCATTAAATTAATGGAGGATATTTTTGCTAAACCACTGTTATTGAGGGCATTTTGGCAAACCATTACTTTCCGTGTCATATTATCGCAAATCAGCGTTTCTCTATACCGGGAAATCATAAGCAAATAACTTAAGCACAGTACTCCAATTTTACCACCTCATCATCTTTTTGTTATATTGACGAATGGATTGTAATTAAACTTTTGTCTATTTTTGTTTAGGTAAAAAATTATTCAAACAGTAATTGAAAGAGCTTTATTATCTTCCCATTAAAAAAAAAAAAAAAACCGGACATTCACTAGTGGTTCAATTCTTCTAAAAATGTTAAAATCGCTTGAATCCAAATTTAAGATTTTGTAAGACTAAGACCTGACTTTATTATTCAAATTGACCAATTTCAGTTTAAATAATTTGCATCACTATAACTTCACGTGGCATTAATCCTAATTATTTCTCAAAATGAACCACCCCTCTATCATCATCTTATTGTTATTATTGATATTTCCCCTAGACCTTGTAACTCCATGTTTTCTTACTCGAAAATATCACGTACAAATTATCGATGATCTTCCTTCTGATTCTCCTCAACTGACAGTTCATTGTCTTTCCAGTGATAATGACCTTGGAGATCATTTTCTTGCCAGTAAACAAGACTTCACTTGGTCATTCTGCGAGGATTTTCTGGCTCGAACTTCATATCTTTGTCATTTTATGTGGGGTTCGCAAAATAAAGCATTTGTTGTGTTCGACGACCCAAATTATTGTATCGAAAATGGAGCGGTTGCATATCTTACAACAAAATGTGTATGGGTGGTGACACAAGAAGGTTTTTATTTGGGATATTATCTCGACAATGGTTCCATTTTTAAGAACCTTTATTCGGGATGGAATTAAGAAGTTGAACGTGTGTGTGCATGTAAGATCAAAATGAAAAGGAAAGGATTATGTGAATTTAAAGTATCTTTCTTGGTTGCTTATTCTTGTGGCTAATCTTAACTTTATTTATCATTTATAATGAATTTTCATTTTAATTTATGACTTGAGTTTGAAATTAACATTAAATACAGGAAAGTATTTGTTCCGACAATCAGCCCCCATTGGCATTCTGGGTTATTTTAATTTTTTGGTATATTCGATTTTTTCATTCAACTAAAAAGAAGCTGGATTAGAATTTTCCAGTTTTCTCTAACAGGTGTTATTCTATTGTTACGGAAGAAAGATATAAATCTCGAATTGAGAATGCTTCAGTTTTTAGTTAACACTATGCATAGCGAATGTGAATTAATTGTGTTAGTAAATTTCAAATATTAAATAGGAGTAGTAACTAAACCAAAACAAACAAAAAGAGAAGAATGGATAGAGAATATTTAAAAGGAGATCAAGTTGTTTTTCTATTGTAAGCAAGAAGCTTCAAAAAGTAGTTTCTCCCATCAAAATCAAAAGCTGTCTTTTTACATTGCAGAAATATACTTTTAAAAAATATTAATATACATAGTCACCCTCTTAAATTGGCCTAATGAATAAGATACTTCTACGGGCAATTACTTCGACATACATCACCTCTGTCAAAGAGTTTTTGAATCAAAGTGCATCTTTTCAAGTATTACCTATATCGATAAAGATAATAATAATATTTCAATTTTATTTTTTAAAGTTTTAATTAAGTAAAAAAATAATTATGGCCTTTTAGATTAAAAATAGTTACCTAGATAAATAATAACAAAGTAAATAACTACTCCTATGTTTAACATTGAAACCTGGGTCAAAACAAAATGTTGCTCACGTATTGATAAAAGTACCTTTTAAATGAGATAGTCATATACAAATTGTTACTCTCCAAAGTATTTTTATAAAAATACATTTAAAAGAATTAAAGAAATTAATTTTTAAAAATTTGATCAGATAACTCTTATTGTCCAAGAATAATTGTGGAATAATACTACTCATGCTTGATTCTTTTCGAAAAAACGACGTCAAAGAAAAATACTAGGACTGAATTGTCATTAATTATCGTAATTTGTCATAATCTACGGGAGACAGATAAAGTATCTATCGAACATATCATTAATATGTCAGATTCTATTCGAGACTGATAAAGTGTCTATTGGACAGATAATTATTTATCAAATTTTATGAGACTGATAAAGTATTTATCGGACAAATATTTAATATATCGGTGATTTATGAGTGAGCTATTGGTTTATCCGGGTGATAGAAACAATTATCGTAACAGATCGATGAGGTTTTTATCGAATATATCATTAATTTGTCATAATCTACGGGAGACAGATAAAGTATCTATCGAACATATCATTAATATGTCAGATTCTATTCGAGACTGATAAAGTGTCTATTGGACAGATAATTATTTATCAAATTTTATGAGACTGATAAAGTATTTATCGGATAAATATTTAATATATCGGTGATTTATGAGTGAGCTATTGGTTTTACATTGTAGATAATTAAAAGTAAGGAACAATATTACAAAGTCAGGAGATTTTTGGAATAAAATAAAAAAAATATTTGAATTTTGTGTACATACAAAAGTGATTTCACACAAACATACTATTAATATTTCATATTGAATGATCACATTAATCATATTATGAAATTTTCATTATAATCACTCCTCATACATCAATATTTAACATACTACAAAATATCATTATTAAATTATATTGTACAATATTACAAAGACAAAATATTTTTGGAATAAAAAAGAAAAAAAATGAATATTTGAATTTTGTGTACATAAGAAGGTGCTTTCACACAAACATAGAATTTTCTAGTACATCCTCTTTACTATTTCATATCGAATGGTCACACTAATCATTTTATGAAATTTTTATTAAAATCACTCCTCATACATCAATATTTAACATACTACAAAATATCATTATTAAACTAATAAAGAATAAGGCGATAGAGTTCGATCGAAGCCATATCTAGTCGATCGAAACAATTGTTGTAAGAGACCGATAAAGTATATATTAGACAGATCATTAATTTGTTAGGTTGTATGCGAGACCGGTAAACTATCTATCTCACAGATATTTAATATAAGAGTGATTTATGAGGATTCTATTGATTTTATATCGTACATAATTAAAACCAATGAACAGTATTACAAAGTCAAGAGATTTTTTGGAATAAAAAGAAAAATAATAAATATTTGAATTGTGTACATACAAAGGTGCTTTCACACAAACATAGGATTTTCTCGTACATCCTCTTATTATTTCATATTGAATGATCACAATAATCTTTGTATGAAATTTTCATTAAAATCACTCCTCATACATCAATATTTAACATACAACAAAATATCATTATTAAATTAATAAAGAATAAGTCGATAGATGCCGATCGATGCCATATCTAGCCGATCGAAGCAACTGTCGTAAGAGACCGATAAAGTATCTATCGGACAGACTATTAATTTATCAAATTCTATGCGAGACCGATAAAGTATCTATCAGACATATATTTAACTAGTGTACTTGCCCGCGCTGCGCGGTTGCTAGAAATATAACATACGGTTAATTTTCAACGTAATAACTTTTGTAAAAGAAAAGTTAATCTCTACTAATGAAACATATTGTTAATTCTACAATTTTTTCATGATTTTTTTAATATGTAATAAAAGATATACTGTTAAAATATGAAACTATCCATATATAAATTATATATGTCAACGGGAATAAGAAAATTCAAAACTCAAAAGATAACTTAAAAGCAAATAATGGCAGTTTAAAAAACCAATTCAATGTATCTCGTTATTTGATGGGAAAAAATTCCCTGCTAGTTTCTAAAAAGTAATGCATTAGATTTCTCTGAATTTTGCACCCTTATTATACGTCATTCTTAATTTACATCATGTCCACTTTTTTTTAGTTGTCCGTTAACCTCTTCATTTGTTTGCAAAACTATTGTAGACTTCTTTCTTTGAGGGATAAAATAGATTTCATAAATGTTTACCTTCATATTGAAAATAAAAATGAGTCGTGACTTCACTAAAACCATAAAACTCTCCAAGTAGTAGTGATGCTAATACAAAGTCATTAGGAACTAACTCTCTGATGACACATCTGGACTTAAAGCCTAAGGTTCCTCCTACTGCCTATTAATTATGTGTGTGGAACATTGTTATTATATTAGTCTACTTATTTTATGATCCACATTTTCTTGTGGAGAGGTCAAGCGCTGTGAAGTTGCCAGACCTTGGTGGGACTTTCTCTGTGTTGTCATGAAATAAATCAGTGAATCCACGAAATATTTAACCTTTTTGGGAATTTGATCAAGAGAGATGAATAATATTTTCATGTATATGCATATAAACATATCATAAATATTTACATATACTTAAAAATAAATTAAATATTTGGCAAAACAGTTTGTACATAAATACTTCACACAGAGATTTATATAATACATTTGCGTCCAATATTAGGAATATCTATTTTTATAGAAATAGATGGAACCTGGTAAAAATAAGAAATAACAGGAGCGCATTGAAGGTAAATATCAAGAAGGCTTTCAGGCAATGACAACAATATATAGGTGCTACAGATATTAGTTCAGTTGAGGTTAGTGAAGATGCTATTCCCTTGGCAATACACTAATTTTGTGCATAGCTTTGCAGTAGTTTGTTTACACAAGTAATCGTTTTTGTCCTCTCTGGACTGTAGATTTTTTAAAGAAGCATCCACTTTTGGTTGTCATACGAAGCCACCAAGCTTTGCCATCAGAGAATCCAGTAGTGACCGCGCTATGGAGAAGCACTCTGACACACATCAAACTGGGCATAAACTTTGGTCTATGATCACATCCTACGAAAATGTAAATTTGCCATGATAAACTAAATAACTTGACCTGTGGACACCGTGAGAAGGAGTCAGAGAGAAATAATTTCACTTTCGAAATGCACTGCACATGAGCATAAAATAAATCACAAAGATAGAAAGGTTCCACCATGATCCGAAAGAGAAAACAAAGACAAATAAGAAAGGATAACATAACTTGTCCATGTTTGTCATTCTTCCGTTAAATCGAGATCAATTTATCTGAGAATCAACCATACAGTCTTATATTAAGAATTCAACAAAAGAAAAGCATTAAAGAATTCATGAGGTTTGTTCGCTTACGAATTCGTGAAATAAACTTGAGCAGTTCAAAGCTTGCCTGTGCATTTTTACAACAATGAAGATTATTGTAGATTCAAAATTCATCCCTCTTAGTAGCCCTTATAATTTAATCGGTAACCCACTCTTTTCCTTCTTTTAATAGGAACATGAAAAGGTAGAAACAGTTTAATGCTTGACACTGAATAGTTTTCTTGATAATTGCCTATGCATTTAATCATTTGAGTAACGTCTTTAGCCACATTTAGGTTCAGATTTTAAAACATAAGTTTATTTGTATTACAATGAGAGAAAATACCAAAAAAAGGAGAAAAAAGATAGATATGATTCTTGCTCAAAGAGATATGCCAAGTCACCTTTCTCTAGCCCTCAATTATTATATATATAGATATATTGATGATTTATGAATGAGTTATTGATATTATAGTGAACATAATTAAACTCAATGAACAATATTACAAAGTCAAGAGATTTTTGGAATAAAAAGAAAACTGAAAATTTAAATTTATTTACATACGAAGGTGCTTCCACACAAAAATAGAGTTTTCTCATACATCCTCTTACTATTTCATACCGAATGATCACACTAATCATTTTATAAAATTTTCATTAAAAATACTCCTCATACATCAATATTTAACATAGGATATTGTTAAACTAATAAGAATAAGGCGATAGAGGCCGATGGATGCCATATCTGGCCGATCGAAACAACTGCCATAAGAGATCGATAAGATATCTATCGGATATGCTATTAATTTATCAGATTCTATGCGAGACTAATAAACTATCTATTGGATAGATATTTAATATATTGGTAATTTATGAGCAAGCTATTGATTTTATATTGTACATAATTAAACTCAATAAAAAATATTACAAAGTCAAGAGATTTTTGGAATTAAAAAAAAAAGAAAATGAATATTTGAATACTGTATACATACAAAGGTGCTTTCGCACAAACATAAAGTTTTCTCGTACATCCCTTTACTGTATCATATCAAATGATCACATAAATCATGTTATGAAATTATCATTAATCACTCCTCATACATCAATATTTAACATACTACATAATATCATTTCTAAACTAATAAAGAATATCTGGTCTATTAAGAGACCGATAAAGTACCTAACAGACAGACCATTAATTTTTCAGATTTTATGTGAGATCGATAAAGTATCTATCGGGAAAATATTTAATATATCGGTGATTTATGAGTGAGCTACTAATTTTATATCATACATAACTAAATTCAATGAACAATATCACAAAGTCAAGAGATTTTTTATTTTCTCGTACTTCATTTTACTATTTTATATCAAATTATCACACTAATCATTTTGTGAAAATTTCATTAAAACCAATTCTTATACATCAATATTAAAAAATATCATTATTAAACTAATAAAATAAGGTCAGTCCGATAAAGTATTTATAGGTAGAATTTCTCAGATTATATGCGAGACCGATAAAGAATCTATGTGACATACATTTAATATATTGGTGATTGAGCAGCTATTGATTTTACATTCTAAATAATAAAATGAAACAAATAATATTACAAAGTCAAGAAATTTTGGAACAACATTACATAGAGGCCTATCAATGCTTCATCTCACCAATTAAATCAATTGTCATTGTAGATCAATAAGTGAACTTCATAGTTATGTGACCTTTCAGAAAACACCATCATCAAAAAATAAGGAATAACGCATATCGATGTCGCATCAATGATACATTTCAGGAGACTGATAATGTATAAATCAGACAGTTACTTAATATATCGTGACTTACAATAGACTTATCAGATTTCTAACTGACAGATCATTAATCCGTCGAAAATAATAAGTTAATGAAATGATAAAACACAAAATATTTCCATATAGATAAAATATGAATACCATGAAATTAAGATAGGTTGAATAATTTTCTCAATATAGACAAAACATAATACCATAACAACTTTCTACATAAATTAAATTAAAAGATGAATTGTCAATTAACCAAACAAATAGATGCTCTGTCTGACAGATTCAAAAGATATACTAACAAAATTACTAACTACCAGTAGTCTTTCTTTGCCAAGGTCTTCATATTATATGGAGCATCTCGCTTCTTTTTTCGACTTAAGCTGCATAAAGGACAAATATAATTCAAATATTTCGAATGGTTCTATAATATACACTAATGATAAATTGAGTGGACCAATTTATGATCGGTCACCAACAATAACATATTTTTTCTTCGTCGGATGAATTTATTATGTGTAACTTAATTTATTTTGACAAAAATATACTAAAAAAAAGTAAGAAGAAACTGAAATATATCATAGCCGACAATGCGTGCAATTAAAGGCAATAGAGAAAAGTGAGCCAATTGATAAAAATTTAAGAAATACCTGGATAATCAATCAAGCATATTAGAAAATTAAGACCTCAATATATGACTAATTGCGTGCACTTGGGCTCGAGACTGTTGTTAGCCTCTTTTGGATCTATAATGTTTAGTTTCATAAAATCTTCATAAAAATAAAAAAAAAATTGTCAAGAATTAAACCCACAAAATTTAGAAAAAAAGGAAATTGGTAACTATCGTACTGGCTAAGGAGAAAGTAATGAACTTACAAAAAAGATTCAGAATCCGAGATGAAAATTGCAATATAAATCTTGAACCAAGTTCGAATAATTTGACATTTCGATGTCGATATTTAGGTATTTAGCATCAGTAATAATATAAGTTTTATGAAATGCTAGTATTTAGCATGCTATTCAATTTTTTCAAAAAAAAAAAATGAAATACCAGATTCTAAAAAATCATATATTATTATACTTATATTTTATATTATTTGTGTAGACCTAGAAACAATAGGGTACCAAATAATACCCGTAGAATGGAATCGAATTGAAGGAGCTTGATGTTTAACCTTGTAAGTAGTTAAAATAGATCAAATTCAATTTGTTGGTTAATTTTTTCCACTACTAGAAATATGCCCTTTTCCGACTGTCAAAATGGTCGAAAATTAGTTGAAAATCACGAGTTTCCCATCTTTTTTTGACCGTACAGGTGCGATAGAAAAATAGCTAGTTGAAAAAATAATCGATCGAAGCGGTTGGTGTTTCCAACCGAATTCGGTAGGAGATCGGTGGGAAGATGTTAATAATATTTGTTCTAAGAGCGAACATTTCTAATCGAATCAGTCGAAAATGTTCTTGAACTACCGATTTTTGCCGATCAAGTCGGCCGAAAATATTCTTGACTTGAAAGATTCTACTCGAATTTCTATATAATTGGTCAAAAATTAGCAATTCTAAGATTATCTTTTACCAAATTTTCGATCGAATCGGTCGAAAATTTGTTTAAAACCTGTAATTAGAGCAATCACCACCTGTCAATTCAAAACAATACAAACATCTAATAATATGCGGCCACAATTCCTTTAAAACAAGTCTAAAGAAATCTAACAAGTTAAACTCATTTAACAAGTCTAAAGATCACTCTATTGGGCATAACTGACCGAACACTCTCGAATCATACCGTTGTTTCTCTCTCGAATAGACGAGTAGCCAACTATATTTGTGTATTTTGAGTTTGACATAGTTTAATGGCGGTAAAGAAAGCTACAAACAAACAATTCTCTATTCAAGATTCGAATTGAAGCTATCAATTGAATAAAATCAAAATAAAAAGGAGAAAATATTTAACCAATGCGGATTTAATTAAGTTTGATATTGATGTACTCCATCCATCTCAATTTATTTGTCATATTTGAATTTTGCACACCCCTTATGATCGAAAATATTTTTTAATTATTTGACCTTATATTTTTTAATTATTCGACCTTATAAACTCTTACATCATATTAATCTTTCTACGAGAAATGTTCACTCTAATTTTTACCTTCTCGGACAATTAATATTAAAAATATATATAGTGGAAAGAAACAAAGTTAACTCTATCTTGATATTCTGAAATGAAATACAAGTAACCACAACAAATAAAATAAAATTAAAGGAGTAGTATTTCAAGAAATCAAATACCAAAAATAATGAATCAAAGTTTGTTGGTATTATTACCGGACTGACCTATTCAGGGGCGTAACCACCCTATGGCAAGGGGTGTCACGGGACACCGCTGCGCCGAATTTTTTTGCTATGTATATGTATGTAAATATATAAAAAATTATAATATTCAGTATAAATAAAGAAAGTGACACTGCTTGAAACACCATGAATTAGCGGTCTAGTGATTTAGCACCTTGAGAAAGTCTAGAACTGTGAGAATTTGAATCCCGTTTGTAGCACAACTTAGTTTTTTTCATTAAATTTTTTTGAATGTTTATCATTTAAAGTAGGGATTGAACTTTTAACATTTAGCTAACTTAAAAAGTACGAAACCACTTGTAAATAACAAAAAACTTCTTTAAAAATGACACTGCTTGCAAAAATCCTGCGTTCGCCACTGGACCTATTCACCTCTAGTGGGGGGTATCTAATATGACCTACAATCTTTATGGATTAGACTTCATAATCTACAACTATAAAAAGTTAATATTAGCCAAGAAAATACTGTGTATAATTGATTTCTGAAGTTAATAGTCTCATTATTTTAGAAAAGGTGACATTTAAAAATGAATAGATTTGTGGCCGTGAGAGTGGCGTGAAGGCATTGAAATAAGTAGACAAGAAGCACGGGGATCATTAATAAATAGTACTCCTAGTGCAACTTGGATCTACAACTTGCATATTTATATATTCAAAGCCAGAAGATAAGTAGAAAGATGAGGAGAGGAGACCAACAAGCAAGTTGCAACTTGCATCTTTCTGTCTCTTTACTTTTCCTATTACCTAAACAGTAAACAAACATTTGAAAATTTGCAAGTTGCGTTTTTTATTGATTGATATATGTCAGCTAATTGGCCAAGCTAGCTCTCTTCCCCAAAATCCTTTCCAACTTGCACCGTACCTGCGATTTGATTCTCATCAACCTGTCATCTTTATTATAGTACTGATACACTTTCGTTTTAAGAAAGACACTTTCGACATGAATTTTAAGAGAAGAAATTTTAAAATTGTGATATAAAATTACGTGATAAAACTTTGTAAGGCTATAAGTCATTCCATTAAAAATAAAATAAAACATTTAATGTTGAAATTTTTATTAACTATAATGTAATTTAATGTTTTACTTAATTAACACTTAATTAATTAGCACCGTATATAAGAGTAAATAAGGAAAAAGATACGTACATAGATAAGTTCTTACTTTTTATAAATGAAAATTATTTTGAAACAAATTGAATTTATCATTTTGCGACCGAATGAAATAACTTATAGTGCTACGAACTCCTCTCCTCCAACTAGAGTGAGAAGTATTTTAACGACAGCCTAGTACTCTACCTCTATGCCTCAAACGGACAATTTCTGTGTTGCACATTTAAATGTACTTACCATCGTTTGAGTTTTCTGTGTCACCTATAGCATTGCCACTCGTGTATCATATGTTTTCATATTAAATCAAATAAGCTGGAAGTATAACAAATTAAATCAACAGAAGCTAGTGCAATGTCATGGAAGATTCAAGCTTGCAGAACTTTTATGGATCTGCAAAGATATTATGAGGGTATTAATTATAACTATCGTGCAGGCCAGAATATAACAGCAGTGATATTTGCTAGCTACGACCTATTGAATAAACAAAAGAATCACAGCTAAATTCACGTGTACTATATACTCCCTCTGTTTCAAAATGATTGTCACAGTTCGGATTTCGAGAGTCAAACGAGTTCATTTTGACCGTAAATTTAAACATATAATCTTTAAGGTTTTTGTAACGATATTTATATATTTAGAAACTACATAAAAAGTACTATAAGTCACAATAATTAATAGTTCAAAATATTTAAAAGACATATGAAAATATTACGGTCAAAGTTAAACTCATTTGACTCTCAAAATCCGAACTATGACAATCATTTTGGAACGGAGGGAGTAACACTTAAATGTTATACCTAACCTTTCATTAACTTGATTTAATTTCTTCTCTACATTCATATTCAATCTTCTACTACTCGTAGTTATTTTTCGTTCTTTCTTATCCGATTAATAAATCCAGTCAGAAGGGTTCATTATCCGATTAATAAATCCACACTCAGAAGGGTTCATTATTAGGGCATTGCCAATAAATTAATACTAATCCCTATTTTTAGTATTCAATGCAATACTAGTGTCTTGATATAATATATCCTATACTGGACTATATCGAGAAAATTGATTGATTTTTCTTGTTAAAACTTCTTTAAGGAATATAGATTAAGTAACATTGAAATCAAAGAATCCGAGAAAATGTATCGGGCATATAGCTCGTTAGTTATATTGTCCTTGAATTTTTTTTTTCTTCCATTTTTTTGACGAATCACAGATCAAAGAAAATGCAACAGTGACTATGAATTAAAGAACCTATCAATAAAAGGGAGAAAAAAACACCAACAAGAAAATTTAATCTGCAAAACAAGTTTGACCATAGTGAAACTTATCTTCAACAAGTGATGATGATAACGTGAAGATCGATGAACAGGCAAAAAGGTGCAACAGTTTTTCAAACAATCGCACCAAAAAAACATCATCAATCCAACTGATTCAAGTAGCCTTTCTTCTGCTCAAATTTTCGGCGATTTTCCCTAATGATTGGAGGTTACATTTGACGATAGTATCAACAAAAACACACGTCTCATCCCTAGTATTACCCATTGGTACATCCACAACATATGATTCCACAACAATTGTCGTCCCATTGCCTGAAGGTTCAGGATGTAAAGTAGTAACAGACCTATAGTTCGCGAGTCGGTGGTCCCCACCGACTACGCTAAAACTAATAACATGGCGCTCCTCATCAAGAATTTCTAGTCTCTCCGTGCTCCTCGCCGCGGGCAGCCCGGAGATAACACGTACTTCACGAATAGTACCTACGTTACCATCACCATCAATAAGGTGGCAGCTCTTGACAAAGTGCTTGTAAGCTTGAGGGTTGTCGAACCTGCGGACGACGGACCATACGGTGGTAACGGGGGCGCAGATACGTTGGATCACGGCGGAGCAACACTGGTTGGGTCCCACAAGATGAGTGTGGTATTTAACGACGGAATCTGGCACTTGGGTAGTGCATGGTATAGGTGTGTGGCGTTGTAGTTGTTGAGGTGGTTTACAATTGGCTGTAGTAATTTGTGTTGTGTTGGAGTTGATTCTTTGGAGTAAAATAGATGAGCTTTGAGAATTAGGAAGCATTTTTTTTCTTTTTTGCTTAAAGGCTATATGATTTGAAACTTATATATGAGATCTCGATTTTTGAATCGTGACAAACTAATATGATGGATCTGAAATAAATGGCAAATTTAGGTGTATATTCTTGTGCAAGATTTGAGAGAGTTAAAAAGGATATATAGTATGCACTGGTGGTGGATAATGACTTTGACAATTTAATGCTATTGTGTTTTTGTGTTCTTTCTGGTGAGCGATAGAGTTTCGTATCCTTCAGCTATCATGTATATATGCATACACAGACAACTCTTATAGAAATATAGTAGGAGAGAGAGAGAGAGAAAGAAAGAGGAGATGACTTGAAGAAGTCAGAAGAAGAAGAGGCAATAGGATTCATGTGAGGATATTGATAAAAATAGGAACTAGTTGCTGCATGTCAACTTACCAAAACAACCCTAATATTTGTTGGAGACTTTGAAAATATTCTTCTTTAGCTTTTCTTTCCTTCTTTACTCCTTTCTTTTTCTGTCTCCCAACTAAGGCTGTCTAGTGGTCCGGTTTGCACCGGACCGGTCCGGTCCGGCGCAAGTCGGACCAAATAAAAAAAAAAGGCACGGTTCGTTCTCCGACCCGTCACCCCCAAAATGAACCGACCGAACCGGACAAAAATTGACCGGACCGGAAAAAAAAAATTCTGATGGGCTTATGCAAAAAATAGTCGTTGGGTAACAGCTCTTTCACGCACAGCCGTTGGCCCAACAGCAAAAAACGGCCATATTTGCTCCCTCACCCCCCCTAGGCGCCCCCATACCCCCAACCTATTTTTTCTATAAATACCATCATTTTTCATCAATTTATTCACAATTTCTCTAATATTCTCTCTAAATCTCTCTTATTTCTACAAAGGCTATTTGCTAAATAATTCAAAGTTGCTCTCGCAAAAAGGGTTTAAGTGCTAAATTGCATTACAAAAAACTATTTGGAGTGAAGTGGAAAATTGTTCGGTGCGGTTCCGGTCAAGTTTCAACTTTCACTTCCTAAGTTCTACAATCTACATTCTAAGTTCATGATATCAAATAAACTCGTTCTTTCTTTTTATTATCTATTTTAATTTTTGCGCAATATTGTTTGTAGCATATTTTAGTAATTTATTTGTTTGATTTACTTATAAATTATAAAAATGTCTGGACTGTGGAGATCAATTACTGGGTGTACGGGTAGCGGTCGTAGATCACGTGCTTCTAACCGAGGGGGGATGATAGACGTAGTCGTGCTTTAGATCAAAAAAATTAATTATTAAATATTAATATTAAATCCGCATCTTTATTTTATGCGTTAGAGAATTCCCGCGAGTTCTAGAAACAGTCACCAGAAGGGTTGCTGTTCGTGAATAGCCACCTTCTAATGTGAACAGCCACCTTCACACCCCTTCATCCAGAATTCTATTGGCTATAATTAGAGAGTCATTTCTTCAGAATTTTTCATCCTGAAATTTTATGATTCATCCCCTCTTTCTTTCAGCATCATTACTTCAAAACAAAGTAAGTCAGTGTCGTGTGATTTGAACCATTATCCTGGGAAGAATTTATCCATTAACCTTGGGCAACAGTGAGGGGATAAGATTCTTTAAGGACGCACAAGGAATTTGTGGGCTCGGGACATAGAATCTGTTCATCTATTTTTATTTTCAGTCACTTAGAAATCAGAGAAATAACAAGCTTAAAGAATCTTATTATTATACTTTCTGTTCTGATTTCTTAGTGACTGTGGATGTAATCACCTAATTTTGGCACCAAAATTCAAGATAAGTATTGAAATAGACATGCTAATTTGTCTAAGAGTTTTGCCTATTTTCTTAGATCTTTGTCGATTTGTTTGGCCATTTTAGTTATTTAATTAAGCAAAAATTACCAAAATTTATCTCAAAAGACATTTGATGTGATTAATTATGTGTATAATAATTTTATGTGTTTAGTAGTTAATTAGAATTTAGTTTAGTAAGTCATTTGTATGGTTTAAACTTGGAAGAACTGGCCATTGGGCTATTTGAAAATCAGAAAAGGGAAAGAAATGCAGCCCATAACTAATGACCCAGCCCAATTCCCATACAACCCAGCCCAATTCCCATACAACCCGGCCCAATCCCTCACCCCTTATAAGCAATTTTTCTTATTTTTTCACACACATACCCTACAAGTTATTGCACCACAAAAATGTTGCCAAACCCCCTAGCAGCCGCCGTACTTCACCACCGGCAACGGCGACAACCGCCTTCTCCGGTCAAATTTTACCGTTTCGAACTCCCCATGGCTTCTTCTTTCTATTTCCGAAATCAGTTGCACCAAATACACGCCCACTCGTTGAAGATCGATTTCTAAAGTCGCGGTACAAGTTTTTCCGGTGACCTTTCATGTCTTCGGCTTCACCTCATTCTCCTCTTGCCATTTCTAGAACTCACTTGCATGGGATCATCTTTCTCCGGTCAAAATAGAACGGCAACCTTGCCTTGGTCTCTCTTTCATCTATTTTCTCGACTTTTCCACTCCATTCTCTTCTTTTTCTAATTGAAACGATCCCAATTGGAATCGTTTCAGTTAGAATAAGAAAAAATGGATTTGAATGGTTATGGTCCTGTGATAATGGATTTACTAGGGATGGTGATGCTTGGGTGGTGCAAAGGTGTTATAAGGGTGGCACGATTGTCTGGGAACAGTGGTGGTGAGTTGTGGTATTGGCGAGGCAGCGGGTTTGTTTCAATGAAATTGTGGTGTGCGCTTGACGATGGCTTGTGGGGGGCTGTTTTTGTTTGTATATTTTTACAGCTGTGATGACGACGCAGATGTAGCGTCGATGTGTGAGGGCTAGGCTGTTTTGGTTCGTTAATTTTGGAAGCAGTGAGGGAGTTTTGTGGTGCTAGTGGTTTTTCTTTGGCAATGGCAAGGGCGTAAAGGGAGGTGATGCTGATTAGCGAGGCCGCATTAATGAGTGTAGCAGCGAGGCAGACTCGCAGTGGCTGCGATGTTTGTGTGAACTCAGGGTGAGGCAGTGACGTTGGCGAGGCAGCGATGAAGATGGATTGGCGATGCTCGGGTGCTGCACAGCAGCAACGATGATGGCTAGGTGAGCAGTTTGATTGGCTCGACGAGTTAGATGGAAGAATCCCAATTACTTTTTCTTTTCATGTATGTTAGTTTCTTGACTATAGCTTTCATGTATATATTCAACTACAGTGTTCAGTGGGTGAATGATAATGAAGATAGATGTTTCTGTTATGTCGTCTCATTGGTGTAGGCATCGAAATCTGTCTGCTTTGAATTTGATATGAGATATTTGTTTAGCTTGAGCACTACATTTGATAGAATGATATGTTAGCTTGCATAAAACTGGTCCCATAAAATCTATCCGAGCTAGTATGCGTTTGATTAACCATAGTTATGTGTGTTTAAGTTATATGAGGCAAGCTTGAATGTCATTTCTGCCTGATTAGTATAGCTTGCTAATATGAAAGCTTGCTCATTGTTTTGTTTTGAGTTTAAGTGGAGCGTGAGCGTGTATATTTTGGTGTAAGTACGGTCATATCTATCTCGCTAAAATTTAGCCCGAATTTGGATTTTAAGTGATTTGTATGTCTGCATTGTTTATGTGAAATGGTAGAGTTTGAATTATCCTGGATGGTTGAATTTCGGAAAAAGTTCACTTCGCTTTGGAATATTAGTATGAATTTGTTATTTAGTTTACTTTTTTGTAAGTACCTAATGAGGGTATCTGTTGTTTTTTTTTCTCTGTTCAATCTTGTTACTGCAATGTTGTTTAGGTTCTGTGTTTCTCTCATTGTGTAGTTTGTGACTATGCCACGGGTAATCTATCTTGGTTGTCTGTGTATTCCAGACATAAAAGAGAACTTAGTAGTTTCAAATGCTTAGCTGGTAGATAACTTTAGGCTAATGATCATGCTTGAATCTATTTTGGTTTCCTGTTTATGGTGAAAGGAGTTCATGTTATATAAATGGCTAGGATAGTTTAGGTGTTTGCTGATAGTTACAATGACATAGGATTGATGATGTCAAAGGTTGAGTTAAGGAAGTACAAGGGTGGCAGCAGAGAGTTCTGCCCTTTTTGGTTCTAGTACCAGCCCTGCAGCATTGCATAATGACCTGAAATCTAAGGATTGAGGGGGCACATGGCTGTGTACTTCTACTCAAGAGCACACCCCACTTCCCATTCTATTTTGGAGAGCCCTTTACTCTCTTTAAAAAGAAGGGGAAACAGAACAAAAGAGAAGGGGAACAGAACTGAAAACAGAGGTAACAGATCATAAAAATTGAAACAGAAAGTGAGCATATACAGAACAGAAAGTCAGCAGCTAGATACACATTGAATGCTTGCATTTACTCCACAATTACTTAGGAAAAAAGAGATCTAAGAATTGAAAAAGAGTGAAAGATACATAGAAAAAAAGAGATAAAAAGAAAGATTGTTGTTTTCTGGTTGATGGTTTGAGGTTGCTGCTGCTGGTTTTCTTTTTGAGCTGCTGGACTGGTTGTTTGGTTAGGCTGTTGGGCTTGCTATTCATTTGAAAGTTTGGTTTCGTATTAGATAAGTTTTCCATTTCATCTTGTTACTTCCATGTAAAATTTAGCCATATTAAGTGATTTATATCTATTTTAGCTTTTGTTTATGAATGCTAAGTTTCCTTATAATGAATATGTTGTTGGTATCATCGTCAAAACTGAAACTTTGCTTAAATGACACCACCACGCAGTTTTGGTACAAAATCTGAATTTGAACTAAGGGATGTGACTGTTTGTGCAAATGGTTTTGTTGAAGCAAAAGAAACTGTAACGTTTTGCACTCCCTTAGGGTAAAATATGTTACATGAGTTAGTCTCCTTTTGTGAAATATGAAAGATAAAATTAGGCAAATTGGATTTACAAAATGTTGACAAATATGGCCAGACCTTGAAATGATTAGATAAATAGGACATATGTGCAAGAGCTACAATTAGAGAACATCAGTACAAATGCTAAAGTGGGCTAAATAACAATAAAAATCTGTATATTTGGGCCAGACCTTAAAGCAAGTAGGTAAATGGGACATCAAATGCAATTTTCTCAAATATAAGCTACGTGCAAAACAGTAAGTGCAAAATAGTAAACGGGCTGAGGCAAATTTGTACATATAGTTTTATTTAAATCCAACCTTTAAGTTCTAGTCCACGCTTATGATAACATAAATGAGCTACTCTTTTAAATTATGATACACATAAAGTTAGCTATAATACTCAAGTAAATGTATAAAATGGTTACAGAATTTGTAAAGTTTAAGCTCAAGAGAGAAATAGCAAGTTGGCTAGGGGGCATTGATATCTCAGTCAAATAAATTGACTCAAGCGTAGTTTATTTAAGTCGGAAGATCTCGAACGGGTGAAGTGCCTAAGCGACCATATCCGGTTTAAATAAATTACATTTGTAAATATTGAATTAAGCCGTATTTAAATAAAAAGAAAAAAATGTGTCGAAAGTAAATGCGATACATATAATCAAAATCAAGCTGAATTATAAATTCGAGTTTGACCAAAATAAATAAACATACAAAAATTGAGACTCAAACCAAGGTTGATAAGGTTTCGAACGGGTAAAGTGTCTGCGCGAAAATATTCGGCCGAGTCACAGAAAAAAATAATAATAAATAAAATAACAATAATAATAAATCAAAGTGTAGCAAAGGAAATAAATAAAGGCAGGTACAATAAAATATTCCATATAGCCGGAATGCGTCAATAAAAGCAACTGTGCTCGACACAGGACTTGAGGGTGCCTAGCCCCTTCCCGAGAGTCAACCGAGATCCTTACCCGGAACTCTAACGCAGACCACTAACGAGTCATAGGTGTTCCAAGGTACCCTTTTGGGTGACTTGGCACACCTTAAACTTGTCAAGTGGCGACTCCGAATTTTAAATAAACAATTTGTACCTTGGAACACCGTCACTTTCCTTAAATGGAAACCCTAACTCGGGATAGCGCCGAATAACCATAAAAATCCCATAAGCGCTTTCCTAAACCCGAAACGCCCTCCCACAAGCAGGCGCGCGGAAAAAGGGGTGTGACAGTGGAGACTAAAAGCTTCGTGGTTTTATACTCCTAACGTTATTGTAAATTGGAGATTAAAAATCTATGTGATTTTTCTACTCTTAACCAATTAACTCACATTCCTTTTTATACGGATATATGTTCTCGAAAATTCAAAGAAGCCGTGTCTTCTTTGGAATCACCATATTTGAAAGAGGCAGTCAATAGTGAAATAGAATCTATTTTGAGCAACCATACTTGGGAGTTGGTTGATCTTCCTCCTGGAAGTAAACCGTGTCACGACCCAAAATTCGAATAGGTCGTGAGGGCACCCAACTAATCCTGTCGGACGAACCCATTTGATTATAAATGAATAAGCTTCTCAAAGAAAAATATAAATATCTCAATACCATAGAATAAAGTAGAAATAATCCCAAGAATAAAAGGTTTAACTACTTCCCGAATCATGAACATCTAAGAGTGTCGAATAAGTTATACAACTCCAAAATATTGGGATATATCAAAAGAAAATAAAAACTACATAGGCGGCCACCACGGACGAAGGGTTGGCTCACCGCTAATAGAGATATGCTCCACCTCGGTCAACCACGATGCTCACTAAAAGATGTTGTCGAATCTGTAAGACATAAATAAACCAACAAAGAAAAAGGAAAGGGGTGAGTCGAGTGACTCAATAAGCGGGGACGGGGCTCCAAGTAAAGTAGCAAGTTGCTCATATATGGAAAGCAAGACAACTCAAAGGTATGGAAGGTAAAGATAAACCATTAACAATCAAGTCATATTCATACTCTGTCATCAAAGTACCACGAACACTTTCATTGTAACTAGGGGTAAATACATAACCACCCAATACTACGATAATATGCACGGAACTACATCGTGCTATGATAATATGTACGGAACTCCATCGTACCTCAATAATATGTACGGAACTACATCGTACTATAATAATATGTACGGAACTACATCGTACCATAATAATATGCACGGAACTACATCATGCCACAATCATTTGTATAGAAGCATATATCATACATAGGGTGTGGAGCAAGTTCACCAAGAAAGCGAAATACACTTACCTCGGTCCGAAGCTCACTAGCTACTCAACAATAGTTTTCCCTTTTCGAATCTCTTCCAAACGTTCTTGCTCTATTAAAGGAACGTAATATAATCAATCCAAAGGCTAACAGTTAGATATTACAAATCTTAAACTAAAGGGGTTGATAAATAAACTTAAGAGTTAACACCGAGCCCACTTAGCTAAACACCGAAATTGAGCTCATAATTGCATTACCCATAAGCACACGAGTTCAAATCTATGTTAAAGGTCCTAACTTGATGCTATTTAGACCTCCAAATAATTAAACTAGTGTTTTAGGATTTAAGCCTAAAAGTACCAAGTTTCATCCACGAAAAATTCTATTTTAAAAGTAGGTTCTCATGTAAATTCAATTATATAAAAAACCAATATACCATTATTCTAGTCTTAAAAATAATAATAATTCAAATAGAAGTTCAACACCTAATAAACTAATTAAGAAGAGTGATTCACAAACTTCAACATTTCAAAATACAATCACTGTCGAGGATTCGAAACAGTAGCTAGGAATTTACTTAGTATCTAAGCACTGAAGCTAGCAGTCATTATCTAAGGATATTGTTACAACCAATCATTACTATGTGATGTCTTTTCTTTAATCAATAAATAATAAATAAAGCTAATAAATTAATGGAAGCTAAGAAGGAAATGCTTACCTGATAGTTGATAAATGGAAAGTGGCAACAGAGTTTGCACTCTAAACTTTGGAATGGCATCAGGTGCCTCACGCCATCTCCTCCTTTCTTTCTCTTCACTTTTTAACTTACTTTCCTTTAACCTAAAGTTCTAGATAAGATTTTTACATATGGTCTAAAATGATGGGCTAACAAATGAGATATGGGTTTCATCAATTATTTTACCTTCAGTGTATTGCCCAAATATTATAAAGCCCACTTAACATATAAGGTATCCCATTAGTTCAATATTCGTCTAATTAATTTTTTTTTCCTAGCATTTTCTCCTACTCAAATTTAAATAAAATAAATAAATTATTATAAAATATCGGGGGTGTTACATTCTCCTCCACTTAAACACAAGTTCGCCCTCGAACTTGTTTCACCCAAAACCAACAACAAATTCATACACATGTATGCACCAAATCTTTAATCACTCACAACCAAACTTTAGATAAACTCAAAAATTTGGCTAAGTCCCAAAATTTACAAAAATTTTGCCAGAGTTTTCTTTGTAAATTGGACTATCCAAAAATAATTCCTGTCTCAAATACCAACAACCACCATATACAATATAATAAGCCATGCATAGGCACCAAACAAAGCTCAAGATAATCTCAACCGCTCTGACAAGGAGGTAAATTTCAATAATAAATCAAACACACTCCGACAAGGAGCTAAATCACTCTAATGAATCAAATACTCCGGCAAGGAGATAAATTACTTTAACGAATCAGACAACTCTGACAAGGAGGTAAACATACTATAACTCAAAATTAATAAGAGAAATTTAAATGCAAGGACTTTAAAATTTACTTACCTGATGCTTCAAACAAGTGGGGATATCTATCCCGCATGCTCGACTCAATCTCCTAAGTATCCTCATCATGCGGACGGTTATGCCATCATACTTTTACTAACGGAATCTCTTTAGACCTCAACTTTCGTGTGTCTCTTCCTACAATAGCAACTGGAACTTCTTCATAAGCTAAGTTCACATCCAATTGGACTGGGTCCACCTCTATGACATTAGTGGGATCTCGAACACACTTCCGGAGCATAGAAACATGAAAAATGGGATGAACAGGCATAGACTCTGGCAATGCAAGTCGATAAGCAACCTCAACAATACGCTTCACAATTTTAAAAGGACCAATAAACCTAGGGCTCAACTTGCCCTTCTTCCCAAATCTCTTCACACCCTGCATTGGTGACACCTTTAAGAAAGCCATATCACCTTCCTCAAATACCAACTCTCGGCTCCTCTTGTTCGAGTATGAAATCTGCCTACTCTGAGCAGTTCGAAGACGATCCTGAATGATATGAACCGTATCCAAAGTCTGACGAACAATATCAGGACCCAACACCTAAACATCTCGAGACTCGAACCAACCAACTGGAGATCGATATCGGAAACCATATAGTGCCTCAAACGGCGCCATCTGAATGGAAGATTGATAACTGTTATTTTAAGCAAACTCCGCAAGAGCTAAATGATCATCCCAATGACCGCCAAAATCCAAGGCACATGCTCTCAATATATCCTCCAAGATCTGATTAGTCCGCTCAGACTGTCCATCAGTCTGCGGATGAAATGTGGTACTAAGTTGGACCTGAGTACCCAACTCTCGTTGAAAAGCCTGCCAAAACTGAGAAGTGAACTGAGAGCCTCGATAAGAAATAATAGACAATGAAGTACCATGTAGGCGAACAATCTGCTCAATAAAGATCCGAGTCAACTTCTTGATGTATCAGTTGTCTTCATCGAAATGAAATGGGCCGACTTGGTAAGTCTATCAACAATGACCCAAACTGAATCATGATGCCTCAATGTCTTCGGCAAGCCAACTACAAAATCCATGGTAATCCTCTCCCACTTCCACTCAGGAATGGGTAATGCCTGGGCTAAACCTGCGGGTCTCCTATGCTCGTACTTGACTTGCTGATAGTTAAAGCACCGAGATACATGATCAAAGACATCTTTCTTCATCCCCTTCCACCAATACAACTCACTAAGGTCCTGGTACATCTTGGTGATACCGGGATGAATGGAATACCGCGAACTGTGAGCCTTATCAAGAATCAACTGCCTCAAATCACCAACAGGTGCCTCACGCCATCTCCATAAATGGAAAGTGGCAACAGAGTTTGCACTCTTAACTTTGGAATGGCATCAGGTGCCTCACGCCATCTCCTCCTTTCTTTCTCTTCACTTTTTAACTTACTTTCCTTTAACCTAAAGGTCTAGATAAGATTTTTACATATGGTCTAAAATGATGGGCTAACAAATGAGATATGGGTTCATCAATTATTTTACCTTCAGTGTATTGCCCAAATATTATAAAGCCCACTTAACATATAAGGTGTCCCATTAGTTCAATATTCGTCTAATTTATTTATTTTTTTCCTAGCATTTTCTCCTACTTAAATTTAAATAAAATAAATTAATTATTATAAAATATCGGGGGTGTTACAAACCGTTAGGTTCTAAGTGGATTTTCATAAGGAAAATAAAAGTTGATGGCACTATTGACAAGTATAAGGCAAGACTGGTTGTCATAGGCTATAGACAAAAAGAAGGTCTTGATTACTTCGACACATACTCGTCGGTAACAAGGATTACATCCATATGGTTGTTAATCGCTTTATCCGATGTATATGGTCTTGAAATCTATCAAATGGACGTTAAAACACCTTTCCTAAATAGAGAGTTAGAGGAAAAAATCTACATGGAACAACCCGAAGGGTTTATGGTTCCTGGAAAGGAAAAGAAGGTTTGTAGACTCGTTAAGTCTTTTTGTGGACTAAAACAAGCACCTAAACAATGACATGCAAAATTTGACCATACAATATTTGTCAAATGGGTTTGTGATTAATGAGTGTGATAAATATGTTTACATTAAAAATACTCCAAATCAAATAGTCATTATTTGCCTATATATGGATGATATGTTGATTATGAGTAACGGCATTGCCAACATAAATGCTACAAAGCGTATGTTGATTAGTAAATTTGATATGAAAGACTTAGGAGTTGCTGATGTAATCTTGGGAATTAAGATACACAAGACTCCTACAGGTCTGGCTTTATCTCAATCTCATTACATCAAATCAGTACTTGAAAAGTTCAAGTATGTAGATTTCAAAGTTTCAAAGACCCCAATAGACGTAAACCTTGCTCTTAAGAAGAACAAAGGACGAAGTACGTCTCAACTGGATTATGCACGTGTGTTAGGATGTTTAATGTATATCATAAACTGTACTCGATTAGATATAGCTTGTGCTATAAGTAAGTTGAGTCGATACACGCATAATCCAGACCAAACTCTTTGGATGGTAATGAAACGAGTTTTGGGATATTTACAATATATTCAAGACCTTGCTTTGCATTATGACTAAGTATCATGCGGTTATTGAGGGATATTGTGATGCAAATTGGATCACCGGTTCAACTGATTTTAAATCCACAAGTGGATATATTTTCACAATTGGTGGAGGGGCGGTGACTTGGAAGTCGTCCAAACAAACTTTACTTGCCCGCTCTACAATGGAAGCTGAATTTGTAGCTTTAGACAAAGCCGGTGAAGAAGCTGAATGGCTTCGGAATTTCATGGAAGATATTCCATTTTGGCCAAAGCCATTGACACCGATATGTATTGCGATATTCAATCGGCTATAGGAAGGGCTAGAATTGTCATGTATAATGGTAAAAATCGCCATATACGATGAAGACATAAAATCATTAAACAACTGATCTCTAGGGGAATTATGACAATTGACTATGTAAGGTCAAAAGAGAATGTATCGGATCCGCTTACAAAAGGCTTAACTAGCGAGGCAGTTGAATGGTCATCGAAGGGAATGGGACTATCGGCCGAGGACAAGTAACTCATGGCGGTAACTCTAGCTAGAAGACTGGAGATCCCAAGATCTAGGTTCAAGTAGCTCAAACAAAGTTGTGAGGGACGGTTCAACATTGTCAAACTAAATTCAATTTGGTCCATTCTCGTGATGAGACAATGTTCAGTACCAAGGATAAAGCGCCGTGGATTTTTAATGATTATCTAAGTTTGATATGAGGAAACTTTCAAATAGTGTACATCTAAGGGATTACACGTTTAGAAATCACCTATGTATGTGTGAAGTGGAAGTCGCTTAAGGAGGATTCTTTGGACCAAAATTTTTTTATTGACTTAATTTTTTGGACCAACAAAATTAAAATTAATTATTAAATATTATTCCATCCGTCCCAATTTATTTGTCGTAGTTTGACTTGGCACAAAGTTTAATAAAGAAATGAAGACTTTCGAAATTTGTGGTCTAAAATAAGTTATGGATATTTATGTGGCTATAAATGAGTCAAAAAGTAACTTTAAAGTTGAATTATTTCCAAATTTAGAAATATGACAATCTTTTGGGACAGACAAATAAGGAAGTAACGGTAAATTAAATTCGCGTCTTTATTTCCTGCATTCGAGAATTCCCGCGAGTTCTAGAAACAGCCACCAGAAGGGCTGCTATTCGTGAATAGCGACCTTCTAATGTGAACATACCACTTTCACACCCCTTCATCCAGAATTCTGTTGGCTATAAATAGAGAGTCATTCCTTCAGACTTTTTCATCCTAAAATTTTCTGATTCATCCCCTCTTTCTTTCTGCATCATCACTTTCAAAACAAAGTAAGTCAGTGTCATGTAATTTGCACCATTATCCTGGGAAGAATTTATCCATTAACCTTGGGCAACAGTGAGAGGATACGATTCTTTAAGAACGCACAAAGAATTTGTGGGCTCGGGACATAGAATCTGTTCATCTATTTTTATTTTCAGTCACTTAGAAATCAGAGAGATAACAACTTGTTCGGTTTTCATTTTGGTGTGTTCAGATTTTACGGAAATAAGATTTTACCGTAAGGCCATCTCCAACCATTTTCCCCATTTTTTCCCCTAAAATGGAGAAATCCCTAAAATAGGGTAAACTTACTCCAACCATTCTCCCATTTTTTTTCTTTAAAAAGAATATTTCTTTTTATATTCTTCTCTCTCTTCTATATTATATTAATATATTTTATTTCAATTTTATTTTCTTATTTCCATTAAATAAATTCTATCGTTTATTTCTTTTTTACATATTTGTCGCACATAATTTATATTCAATATAAATTTATTTTGTACCATAAAATTTTAAAGAATATAATTTGTAAGAAAATATTAAATATATATATATGAACGAATAATTCAAATAGATGGTTATTGTTTGTGATGGTTTTATCTTTTTTATACAATTATAACTCATAATAAAATTAACTACCAATTTATCATAAAAAATAGATACATGATAATTAAATTTTCAAAATAATACGACAATGCTAAGACGATAAATTAATTATATAAAGATATTATATGTTTATATGAAGAGATAAATTAAAAGGTTAAATAATAAAAATAATAATATTTTAATGGTGAATAGTAAATAGGGAGATGAATAGTGTGTCCCCAAATTTAATGAAACACTATTCACTCCCTAATTTAGGGACACAAATAAGGAGTTATTGGAGTAAAATTTCCCTAAATGTGTCCCCAAAAATAGGGAAAAGCGGATATAGGGGCAACCATTGGAGATGACCTAAGGGAAAATATTCTTCTTTATGAAAAACGAGCAAAATGTTAGCTAGATTGGAGGGATATCGTTACTGTTGTCTAAGTTGATTTTGTGGTTTTGTTTCTCAATAAAACAGTACCATCGTCTAATGAATTCTCAAATGTAAATTCAAAAATTTACATTGAAAAGTGGTGATACCAGCAATTTGACTTCAGAAATATCATGAAAGTTAACAAAAGACATTAAACCGTCAGACATTTGAAATAGAATGCACGATTGACATGGATCGAGTACTTCCAGGTACATGTAACATGTAAATGTGCTCTTTTATAGTGTGTGATTTGTGAACACTGACATGCTTTTTCCTTATAAATGAAGATAAAGACGGCCGGCGGATGAAGTATGGTTTAATAGTATGTTCAATTGGACCTTAAAGTTTTAATTGATATTGAAATTTGAATTGAAAAAATCAGAATTAAATGAGTTCTAGGATCACAAGAGACGCAGAAAACAATAAATGTTGAATTCAATGAGTTTAAATTTTAAATTCAGCTCAAGTTGTTTAGTAAGAATTTGACAACTCCAAGTTGAAATTAATTTGTTGGATTCTTTTGGAGATTTGCAGAAAATAAGATTATTTTAAATCACTGTTTATATTATCCTTGTTTGAGAGAGTTTTGTAGAGTCGCACACATTACTGAAAGAACGAAAAATTTGCAGAAAAATTTTTGATATATCTTGTTAAACTATTCACATGTTTTAACGACAAAACTTGTCTTGTTCACAAATTTTGACAAAACATCATCACTTTCGTAATATCTTCATTTGATTTCTTGTTAAAATGTTATAAATTTTGACAGATGAACGCGTCATAACTTTGGTACTATTTTCATCCTGCTTATATATTCAAATTGCTCACAATGTTGATGTATTGAAAAAACTTTTTTGTGTTGTTCAATAGTAATTCTCAAGTTTTTGAAGGAACGGAAAAGCCTTGTTTACAAGTATGTTCATGCCGTGTCATTACTTTGGTACTGTAATTCTACTTATCTTCAGAGGTCGTTTGGTAGAGAAACGTGTATACTTAAATTAACAGTGCAGAGATTAGTAATACATAGATTAATAATATATAGATTGTTTTTAGTCATGTGTTTGGTTCATTGTATTAAAACTTGGATAAACATTGCATAACTTAAACTTGTGTTTGGTATAAAAATATATAAAAGTATCGTCTCCAATTATACCCTTGAATTCTTATCCATATATTAAAAATAAAGGTTTGAGGGTGGATATTTTTGTCATTTCATTATTTATCCATGAATTAATAAGCATGGTATTACTAATACCATGTTGACCTTGGTATTAATTTATACCACAATTGAAATACCCCTCCGTTTAAAAAATGATGAACCTATTACTATTTGAAGAGTCAAACAAGATTATGTTTGACCACATGACTTACAAATATTTTTTAACTATTTTGAATTGTTAACTATTGTACCTTATAGTATTTTTCATGTAGTTTCTAAATATGTAAATTTTATTTTAAAAATCGATGTGCAAATTCTCGGTCAAAATTAGTCAATTTGATCCTCGTACTCCACAAAGGTTCATCTTTTTTTAAATGGATGGAGTACTAAATTATACATGGATTATTAATACTTCATTGAATTTTGCAAACAAACAAGGGATAAAACTTTTAACTTAGTCAATACATCATATCAAAGGAACTCTTAAAGTATTCACTAATTTTGATTACAATGTTAGTTTGTTGATTAAGCTAATCAAACATTATTGTCATACGAAGTTACACCATTTGGTTTGAGTCACATTAATGGATGAAGAACCTTCCTCTGTTGTAAAAATGGCTCGAACTCGAACAAATATAATGTGGCATGGCGGTATGATTATCTTTATTAAGAAAAATTTAATCTCATCCGTCGATGTCACCTGTCTTAATTTCTTATAATCCCTCATCTTTTTCAATTTCAACCTTATATCGAATCACGTCTAGGGCATAACAAGAAAAATAACATGTAGTATTATTAGCCCACAATAACGATTCATTATTTACTAATGCTTTTGTTGGATATATTAGATCAACTGGCCATGAGCCACAATCTCCTCGAAATTCAAGCTCTAGTCACTCGATATATATTTATGAATCAGTGATCCAAATTATAGGTCACTGCACACTATCTCTTTAATACAAATACAAAAGGACAGAAGATAAATGATATTACACGGGGGAAAGATTATTACACTAATGTGAGACAGCGTGCAGGGATCTTAAGATACCCCTTTGAAACATCATCGGTGTGCCTCCTATGGTGTAAAAAAATCCTTAGTTCTTATCCTCATAGGTTCCTAAAGTACGTACAATATTACAAAGTGTGAAAATTTGTTGAGAAAGATTCATATTAAAGAGTAGATAACTGTTGAAGTGGTTTATGAATCTGGATTTTTTTTTTCTTCTGAGCATTAAGGGGTTCAACAATAAAATAATTATTATAATAGATCTTATTGATAAGTAACATAGTTTCCACTCAACCAATCCGCAGAATTTCTAATAAACAATAGTCAGTCTTTTCCCAAATTTTTAATTAGCAATTGGCTAAAATGTTTTTGTATTCTCTTCACTAATTCTGAATAAATTATGTTTGGTAAAGTTGTAACATATCTTGCACAGCCGCTTAACAATAGTTCAACATATCTGATGCTGTTAGACATCGTGTGGGGCTCCACTAAATTAATCCTAAGAGGTCTTAATAAGCATTAGACATTTATTCCCAAGTTTTTAATTAGCAAGTGGCTCCATTATTTCCTATTATCCACTAGCTAATTAATAAGCTATGTTTGCTAAAGTTGGTAACATGCGTAGACGCATTACATATAGCTTCTGATAAAACAATATGGCATTATTGTATTGTATTGTATTTTATTAGTATATAAGAATCAGAATTTTAACTTAAAATAATTAATCAAAATCAATGATACTTAATATATCGATTGACAGATAAAATGATTCGTTCAAAACATTGTTCCTTTTTCCATGTATGATGGTATGCAAAGAAAATATAACCAAAATATAATCAGAAAAATATGGAAGTTTCATAAGACCGCTACATACACAAATTAGAAAATCCCAACTTCTTATTTTTGGCTTCTTTTAAGTACAAAAATACTTATAAATACTTATTTTTTTAGTTAACAAAATACACACTTTTTATTTAAAGGCACAAATATATTTTTAAGTAATTTTTTAAGCTTATCCAGACGAGCTCAAGGAGAACTTAGTAATCGCCTGGGTCACATTGGATTACTTTCGGGAAAATTACGCCACATAACTTTGGGAAAGAATAATTATTATTTTTGTCCACCTTTTGTTGGTTCTTTCTTCCCATAACCATAAATATATATTAAATATTTTGGATATATATTTAATATTATGTATTTCGGATATATATATATATATATATTTCAGATATATATTTAATATATTTTAAATATTTTGGATATATATTTATGTATTAAGTTTTTGAATATAAAAAGTTATGAACAACTAAAAGTAAATATTTGTTGATGAGCAGATATTTATGTAAACTTTTCATTACTTTCTGTAGACCAAGATGACCGCTACTACTACTAGTGGGGGATTTTGACCATTAGCCACTTTTACAAATACTAATTAAAGACCAGTTAGGATTTGCAAAGTAAGACAAATAACCACTACAACGAGGCTTCAATCAGACGTGATCGAATTCTGAAATCTGTTTCATGGGCGAAGTGCACCAAAGGCTACCCACAAAGTTTGAACTTCAACCCACAAAAATTGAAGTTCCAAAAAATGGCTTCTTATGTAAGACCATTAAAAAAAGTGGCTTCAAACTAAATACCAGTGACAAAAGTGACCTGTGAGTGAAAATTTTACCTATTTCCTCGATGATTATCTAAGCAGCCCACAGCTCTATTTCCTTTATGATTTGTCGCGCAACTGGAGTACTCCCTCCGTTTCAATTTATGTGGCAGCATTTCCTTATTCGTCTGTTTAAAAAATAATGACAGCATTCAAAATTTGGTAACAATTTAACTTCAAACTTACAGTTTTGCCATTACTGAAATGATTTACAACCACACAAACATCTTTGCTTCATTTTACACCACAAGTTTCAAAACTCTTCTTTTATTTCTTAAACTTTGTGCCGAGTCAAACTATGACACATAAAGTGAAACGGAGGGAGTATTTATCTTCAAGCAACGTCCTTTCAGGGTTCATTTGCAAAAATATGATACGGGAAGCTTTGGTTTACCAAAATGCCCTCTCTAATAGATGTTTAGCAAAAATGCCCTCAAGTTTAATGAAAATATTCGGACCAAAATACCCCTACAGACCAATAAAAAGAGCGCCCCAGTCCCTCCCTTTTCTTTTCTCCATTCACGCTATCAAGAAAATCATAAAACCCCATTCCTTTTACAGACTGCTCCGTTCAAGAGAAGATTCAATGTAAGATTTCTTCAAGTTGCAAGGGTAAAGTTCTCTGCAACTATTACCAAGAGTTTAAGCTCTGGTGCAATCAACACCCTACATACACTTCTTGCCTATTACCAAGACTCTATGGCCTGTTGCAAGTGCCAACCTGCAGAGAAAGTCTATGTAACCTTTGGCTTATAGCTAAGAGTTTAAGCTCTGGTGCAATGGGCACCTGGGAGAGACTTCTTGGCTATTGCCAAGACTTTAAGCTCTCTTGCACTGGCCAACTTCAGGAAAAAAATCTCTGCAAGTCTCGGCAACAGCCAAGACTTTATGTTCTGCTGCAAAGGGAAACTTAAACTGAAAATCTCTAAAGTATTGGCAATAGCCAAGTCTTTAAACTCTACTGCAATGGGAAGCTTGTAGAGACTTCTTGCCTATTGCCATGACTTTAAGCCATGTTTCCATGGTCTCTACAACTACAGAAAAAGTCTCTACAACTATTGCCAATAGCCAGCACTTTAAACTCCAGCGGAAGGGGCAACTTGTACAAATAGTCTCTGCAAGTATTGACAATTGCCAGGACTTTAAACTCTAGTGGAACGAGCAACTTGTACAAATAGTCTCTGCAAGTACTGGAAATTGCCAAGACTTTTACCTATATTGCAGTGCAAAACTTGCTGAGAAAGTCTCTGCAACTCTTGGCAATAGCCAAGACTTTAAGTTTTGCTGCAAGGGGGACCTTACACTAAAAATCTCTAAGAGTATTGGCAATTGCCAAGACTTCTACCTCTACTGCAGTGAACAAGTTGGAGACAAAGTCTCTGCAACTCTTGGCAATAGCCAAGACTCTAAGTTCTGGTGGAAGCGACAACTTACACGGAACATCTCTGCAAGTATTGACAATAGCCAAGATTTTTAAACTCTACTGCAATAAGCACCTTGCAGTGAAAGTCTGTGTAACTCTTGTCCATGGTCAAGATTTTAAGCTCTATGCAAAACATGAATATCTAATAGCCATAGGCAATAAAAACCTTCAAATCACTGGAATCAAGCAAATACAAGAAAAAATCTCAAATTTCCAGCACACAAAGAAGAAAGAAGGAGGCTAGGAATGGGGAAAGAGAGAAGGAAACATGTTCAGCGTGAATTAAATAAGTTGGGGGAAAATAGTCCTTTCATAAGGGGGTATGATGTGGAGGACATTTACTTAAAACATTAATAAGTGGGGGCAATTAGGTAAGACCATGTCTTATTGAGGGCACTAGGTGAAAACGTTTTGTCCTTTCAGAATCACTAAACATAAAAATCACTTGTTTTAATCATTAAGCACACTATTTTATTCTTATCTTAACCCAATAGAGCAATGCCTAGCATTTTTGGCAAACGTTGATGAACTCCAGGTTTTGTCCTTGGTATTGGACAGATGCAGTTCACAATTCCAGGACCTTTTCCTATAATTCAATTCAAACTTTAGGAAACTGTTTTGAAGTTTGAGCTGCTAGTAATTATTTTTCTAAAACTTTTCATGTTAGTTGTTCATCGTTTAGCTCAAAAGTGGCTATGAAGCATAAGTTTTACGCCTGCCGGCAGTAAAAATGGCGCTCGTTGTACTTGTTCCCCTAGAGTAGGTGGTTTTCCATTTTGGCTCTACTTATTTTTTACATAACTAGCCTCCGCTACATTATTTCAGCTGTCAAAAATGCTTTTGCCCTTTGTTAAATTGAAGCATTTTCAATTGCAAGGTTTACTTATTAGGCAATAAGTGATAGTAAATTATCAGAATCAACATGTTCAACATTACTTAAGTTTTGCCCTTAAAGCATGATGCATTTTATTATGCTAATATGACACGCGTTGGTGATCTATGAATACTTATGATAATTAAAGTATGACTGTTGCCTATTCGTCTAGAGTTCAAGTCAATTTAGTAAGAGGGGGTGTGAAGAGTTATAGGTAAGTCTTGTCTATCTGTCACAAGTTCAAGGTAGTTTAATAAGACATAGTATTACTTTACAATAAGGGGTAGTTTGGTTTGATGCACTAGTTATACATGGATTATAATACAGGGATTAATAATACAGGGATTAGTAATACAGGGATTTGTAATGTAGGGATTAAATTTTATCTAGTGTTTGGTTCATTGTATTAAAAAGTGGATAGACACAATATTACTTAATCCATGTATTGTGAGACATGGTATTAATAATACCATGGTGTCCTAGGGATTAAATAGTACCCAATTTGAAGTATAAACTTAACCATGTATTAGTTATACCTCATGTGCTTTTTGTAACCAAGCAAGGTATTAACTCTTTATCCATGTATAAGTGTTCTCTATCCATTAGGATTTCAATACGACTCAAAAAATATTTTCTTGAAAGATTTAATACTCAGTTTCGCCCATTCGCCAAAAGTTCAAGGTAATTTGGTAATACATGCTTGCAAGATATACCACTTAGTATTGCCTATTTGTCAACATTTCTAGCTGATACACTGAGTACGCAATTCATATTGAACCTCTGTATCCAACTTGGCCACGACGATGACCTCAACGACAGTATGTTGAGCCGCCAATGGATGGTGGCGAATGACAGAGAGAAAGAAGAGGTACTCCACGCTTCCAAAACATAAAGGTAGGGTAACGACCTCCAAATCTCACTTGGCTGCGAAAGCGGCTTGCTGAGATACTGATGAACAACAATGAAGGACAGAGAAGAAGAAGAAGGTAGTCTAAGTATTACATATCTTCAGGAGTTCAAGGGAATTCGGTAAGAGCGGTAGGAACAGTTATAGGAAAGTCTTGCCTGTATCCGTCACAAGTTTAAGGAAATTTATTAAGAACTATTATTTTAAAGGAGATTAATTTTTGTCTATCCGTTAGAAGTTCAATGTCATTTGAAATTATTTGCTTCAAAGATTTAATATTCAATATTGTCTATCTGCCAAGAATCCACGACAATTTAGTAAGAGATGTTGCAAGATTTACCATAAAGTATTGCCTATTGATTAAGAATCCAAGCTGATATCCTACATTAGGTAAGCAATTTCCAAAGCCACCGTCTTTCACTAGAACTCCAAATTTGACATGGTTGCAACAGTGGCCTGCTGAGACATCGATAAACCAATGGCAGAGGATAAAGAGGAAGAAAATGGTGGTAGCCTATGCTTTTAAAACATAAAGACAAGTATATTTACCTATGAAATAGTGTTTAATAACTATACGAGGTTATTTTGGTAAAGTGTTAACTGAGGCCAAATATGAAAACCAATCCCGTAGGTTCATAGTCGTGTCATTAACCTCCGTAGGAACGGGTTGAATTGGCCGGCAGATCCCAAAGTCGCCAATTTATTACTGTAAAAGTTTGAACCCATAATCAATTGGAATTTTTACACAAAAGTACAAGTTTTAGAACTTAATTACCAACATAGCAACATTTTAGCAAAATAATCCTAAATAGAGAAAAACACAAGCTAATTACAAATATAGCAATTTATGTCAAAAAATATTGCTATTTTTGTTCATTTCTTTATTTTGGTACAGTTTGGGGGGCCTTTTTGTAATTTTTACAAAATTGCTGCCTAATATATACGTTTTTTCCTCAGTTTCTCAATTTCACGCTTTTCTCTTTTGTTTCAGCGATGTTTCTGCTCCTTCGCCTTTGTATCATCACTGTTTCTCAACCGTTTCTCCCTACTTTTTCTCTCCCATTTTCTCACCCACGTTCTCCACTATTATATCTGTTTGTGAAGCATTTCGTAACTGATTTTCAGTGTTTAAATTTCGATTTTTTTTTTCCTTTTTTAGGGTTTAATTTCAATGTCTAATTCTAGTTCGTCTTCTAGTTATAGGGAACTTAGGAGTAAAGCGAAACATGATATAAATGTTCCTAAAATTGGGTCGAAATCAGTTTTAAGGGTAAAAGTTCCTGTTTTTAAGCCGAAAGGAAACCCGGAACAATTGAAGCGTGTAACGCGGTCGTCTGCGTCTCCGGCTACGGGTAAAGGTAAAGCTAAACTTGTGGTTGATGATGATGATGATTTTGAAGAAGATGCTCCACCGTTGAAGAAAAGTCGGATTGCTGTGTTGGCTGATGTAGCATTACAGGTACTTTTGTTTCTATTTCTGTTTTCTGTATCAATTTGTTAATTTATTGTGGTATTAAATGTGTTTGTATTGTAAGTTAATGTTTCTTCAGTGTATTCATTGTTTCTGTAGTATTTTTACTGTTTCTGCTGTGTGTTTTAGTGTTTCTGTATGTTTTTTTTTGGTTAAAACACGACTTATATTACTTATAATATCACAGAGAGTTACATAGTATGCCCATACGGATACCACTAGGGTCAACCATATGTGCAGTAGAGTTCAAAGAAAAATTAGGAATGGCATACATTGCACTTAGATTTCCTAATTTGGACAATGATAAACAGTTACTATCTGAAGTTGTTATCACAAAATTTGTGCCTTCTTGATCCTTTAGCAAGGCTGTCTGAACAAAAACTGGAGGCACTGCATAGTGAATAGTATTAAATGATTTGGACATTGAGGGAGCTCCACTTGCCAGGAGGTGAGCGACTGTATTCCCTTGTTTGAAGTTATGCCTGATTATTGGCATTCTCAGCTTGTGCATTAGTGACCTGCAATTTTGAATGATAGAAGCATAAATAGGCGATGGTTTTTCCAATAGCAGAATGACTTCTGTAGAATCAGTTTCTATTTCTAAAGGATTGTAACTTTGATCAAGAGCAATGGTTAGTCCTTCTTGAAGACTTAACAATTCGGTATGAGTGTGATTATGTGGATGCACTCTCTTATGGTAGCCTAGAATCCAGTGACCCTGAAAGTTTCTAAAAACCCCATCCAATGCTAACATAGTTGTCATTGGTTTTAAAAGAACCATCTATATTTAATTTAATCAAATTATGACTCGGGGCGAACCAAGAAACATTAATGCTCCTAGTTATGGATTTCTAGAATTATCAGTTGTCAGAAGTTTAAATTCCAGTGTCCTATGATGGACCTCTCTAAAAGGTAAGGGAATGTCCATATTATTAACATTATTACGATTTCTATTAGTCCATAAGTTCCATAATGAGAATAGAAGAAGTTCCTCCCATTTATAATGTCGATTTTTAGGATAATGGTAAGTATCTCTTAAACAAGTAAGCCAGTTGTTAGCTTGGATAAACTTGGAGTTTTGACTGATGACTGAGGAACAGATTCAAAGGACCTGTTCCTTTGAATCACTGAAGCAGAATAGATAATTCATGCAAAATCATTTAATTGAGATATTATTATTTATCCTAAAACTAATGTTTATCTTGATAATTATGCAGGTCTAAACGGATATGAAAAGATTGCATAAACACAAGGATAAGGGATAAAGGATTCGGATCCAAGAAGGTAGAATCCAATTAGGATTCAAAGTCAAGGGAGCTTTGGAATTCTAATTCGTCAAGACTTCTTGGCTATAAAACGTGGAGTTTATCAGCCATAGAGGTGTACACAAATAGAGAGAGCATCGAGCAAAAGCTGAGAAGAATTATTAGCTTATTTGTGTAATCAGTTAGCTACAGTAGAACTAAGTAAGAACCTGTTCCTTAAGATTGAGTCTTGTAAAAGTTCAAGTCTTAGTTCAATTGTAGTAAGCAAAAATCGAGTTGTAAACTGTGTAGTTCAAGTCGTGGACTTGACACAACTTCACTGATCGTGAGAAAGATCTCTAAAGGATTAGAGTTAGTCCTAGGTTAGTAAGAGTGAGTCTTGTAACCAAGTGGGTCTTTTTACATAGTGAAGTTGAAATCCTACTTGAGAAGTAGGTCGTGGTTTTTTGATCCCGTGTCTAGGGGTTTTTCCACGCTAAAATCTGGTGTTCAATTACTTACAGTCTTTATTCCGCATATCATAAAGTAAAGGAACACATTTTAAGGAACTGGTCCTTAAAACAGTAAAGTGGTGTAATCGTGGGAAATAACAATTGGTATCAGAGCAGGTTATCCTTGAAAAGGCTAACACCTAGGATTAGATGAGTACATCACGAGAGAACAGTGAGGGCCAGTCAATGGTTAGAGCACCTTACTTCAATGGGAAATACTATTCATGGTGGAAAGAGAGGATGCGTGATCACCTTCAAGCAGAAGATTACGAATTGTGGGACATTGTGACTGAAGGTCCCTTGATCCCAATGAAGAAGGATGCTGATGGGAAGGATGTTCCCAAAACCAGGAAGGAATGCAATGCTGAAGACATAAAGCAATGGGAAAAGAATGCTAAGGCAAGGAAGTGGCTGGTTGGTGGACTTAGTCCTGATGAATGCACAAGGATCAGAGGGTATGCCACTGCAAAGGAGATTTGGGATGCTCTACAAGTTGCACACGAAGGAACAAGTCAGGTAAAAAGGTTCAGAGGTACACTTCTTTATGCTGAATATGAAAGCTTTAAAATGAAAGAAGAAGAATCAATTTCTGAAATGTATACTAGATTTAATGCCATTGCCTCTGAACTTATCTCTTTGGGAAGGGTTTTAACTGTGGAAGATAGGGTAGAAAAGATTTTAACTAGGGTTCTTCCAGACTCATGGGAGATCAAAGCTTGTGCTATCATTAAAAGTAAATATTTAACCACTTTATCCTTAGATGAGCTTATAGGCAATCTAAAGACTTATGAACTGAGAAAAAAGGTTAAAAACATAGGAGCACCAGTTAAAACTGAACATAACCTAGCCTTGACTGCTGGTGATAAAATCATTGATGATAAGGAACTGGTCCTTATCGCTAAAAGTGTTCAGAAATATTTGAATAAGAAAAGGGAAATTAGTGGACAGGGTAGGTCTACTAAAATGAAACAGACTGGAGAATGCCACAAATGTGGAAGCTCGGAGCACTACATCAGCAAATGTCCAATTATGGAAGGAGAATGGAGGAAGAAATTCATTGATGAAAGGAAGAAGGCTAGGGAACAGGTCCATAAGAAAAATGGAAATCCCAAAGCGCTAGTTGCAGGATGGCAAGACAGTGAAGATGAAATAACTGATGATGATCTGGATGAGGATCTTGCTCTAATGGCACTTGGAGATTCAGAAAATGAAGAGGATCCTGAGGTATTTGTCTTTAAACTTAAAGAAGATGTAAAAAACATGTCTAGAGAAAAGTTGGTTAAAGTATTCCATATTGTGCTAAATGAATTTAAAACTCTGAGGGATGATAATCACCAACTGCATGATAAAGTTGACTGCTTAGAAACAGAATGCAAAGAGGAAATAATTAAAAATGATTTTTTGGAAAGGAAGATTAGCATGCTTGATGAACAGGTCCTCACACTTGAAACAACTGCTCAGGAATTAGAAAATGTTAAAACAGTTGTAAAAGGTAAAGGTATTGCTAATTCTCATCAGATCATTGCTGAAGAGAAATTGAAAAACACAGTTGATGAACTGTGTAAAAAAGATGAAAAGATAAGATCTTTAGAAGAAGACTTGGTTAAAACAAAAATGGAATTAAGAAAAACTGTAGAATGGAACAAGTCTTCTGAAGCACTAGAATGGTTATAAGAAAATCATAGCAGTAACAGGAAAGGTATTGGATTCATGAAGGCACAAAGTTCATCCAAATGGGATCCAAAGAGTAAGTACTTATCATTTCCTGAAAACTGGCTATGTACTCACTGTGGGAACACTGGTCACCGGAAAGAAAATTGTCAATCGTTAAAAAAGGCTGCCCAGAGGAACAGGTCCTATAAACCTGTTCAAAATCCTGTGAAACAGAAGAATAGGTCCTACAAACCTGTTCAACATTCTGTAAAAAGGAGAGATGTTCACACAAAGAAACTTTTACCATTTTGGGCTAGGAGAGATCTGATTCATCCTTTTTCAAAAGGAAAGGAACCCAAACTAGTTTGGGTTCTTAAAATTAACCCCTAGTTTTCTTTTGCAAGCTAGAGTGAAGGAGACAAACCACAAATGGTACATGGATAGTGGTTGCTCAAGACATATGACAGGGCATAAGGAACTGTTCCTTTCACTCTCAGCCTTCCAAGGAGGAAGTGTTTCCTTCGGTAATGGTAAGAAAGGGGAAATTATGGGAATTGGAAAGGTAGGTAAGTCTGACTCACACTGCATAGATAATGTATTTCTAGTAGATGGACTGAAGCATTGCTTATTGAGCATATCTCAATTGTGTGACAAAGGTAATAATGTTAATTTCTCATCTACTGGATGCACTGTGACTAATCAAGCTTCTGGAGAGGTTATTTTGCAGGGAAACAGACATGGAAACATCTACAAAGTAGACTTGTTGACACTATCTGATGGAAGCATGAGCTGCTTAAGTGTGATGCAAAATGATCCCCTCCTATGGCACAAAAGACTAGGACATGCTAGTCTTTCACAATTGAACAAACTTGTGTCAAAGGACTTGGTGATAGGTCTTCCTAACATCAGGTTTAATGATGAAAAAGTATGTGAAGCATGTGCCAGGGGGAAGCAGGTAAAATCCTCCTTCAAATCAAAGAAACAGGTAAGTACCACAAAACCTTTGAACTGGTCCATATGGATTTATGTGGTCCAATGAGAACAATGAGTCGTGGAGGTAAGAAGTATGTTATGGTATTGGTGGATGATTACTCCAGGTTTACATGGACTATATTTCTTGCATCTAAAGAAGAAGCATTTAATGCATTTTCAATTTTTGCTAATAAAGCTCAAAGAACTCTAGATAACCATATTGTTGCCATTAGGTCAGATCATGGAACTGAATTTGAAAATCATATGTTTTCCAATTTTTGTAATGAGAATGGCATTAATCATAATTTTCCATCACCTAGAACTCCACAACAAAATGGTGTAGTGGAAAGGAAAAATAGGACTCTAGAAGAAATGGCAAGGACTATGTTGATATCTGGAAATCTTCCACAGAACTTTTGGGCTGAGGCTATTAATACTGCATGCTACATAATAAATAGATGTATGACAAGACCTTTAATAGAAAAGACACCATATGAATTGCTTAAAGGAAGAAAACCAAATATTTCTCATCTTAGGGCTTTTGGTTGCAAATGTTTCATACACAACAATGGGAAGGATGCCTTACGAAAATTTGATCCTAGAAGTGATGAGGGAATATTTGTTGGTTATTCTTTGAATAGTAAATCTTATAGGGTGTTTAACAAGAAAACATTGAAAATTGAAGAAAGCATGCATGTTAAATTTGATGAAACTGACAGTCTCACTCAAGAACAGGTACAGGAGGATGAAGAAATTGGAATGCTGAAAGAGTTTGAACTTAATCCACAAATGCAGATTCTGGATATGAGGAGTGAACTGCAAGGAACTGTTCCTCAGGACAGAACTGAGAAGAGTAGCACTGAAACAGGGGGAACAAGTGTTGGTTCCACTTCACAAACTGGGAATGCTACTCTATCAGGAACTGTTCCTCAGCAGAGGACCTCTGACAATGGATTGACACCCAAGCCTTACAAGTATCAAGGGTCACATCCTGTGGATCAAATAATCTCAGACAAGACTGCTGGGATCCAAACCAGATCAGCAGTCAAAAATCACAATCTGTGTGCCTTTAGTGCTTTCCTATCTCTTGTTGAACCCAAAAATGTGAAAGAAGCACTGAAGGATGCAGACTGGATTAATGCTATGCAGGAAGAATTGAATCAATTTCAAAAAAGTCAAGTTTGGCACCTGGAACCCAAGCCTAGGAACAGGTCCATAATTGGAACAAAATGGGTTTTCAGAAACAAACTTGATGAGGATGGCATGGTAACAAGGAATAAGGCCAGACTAGTTGTTCAGGGATATAGTCAAGAGGAGGGCATCGACTATGATGAGACTTTTGCTCCAGTTGCAAGACTGGAAGAAATAAGACTTCTTATAGCCTTTGCTACATATATGGATTTCACTCTACATCAAATGGATGTCAAGAGTGCATTTCTGAATGGTTACTTAAAAGAAGAAGTATATGTCAAGCAACCTCCAGGTTTTGAAAGTGAACAGTTCCCTGAACATGTGTACAAGCTGGATAAGGCCTTGTATGGGCTGAAGCAGGCACCAAGAGCATGGTATGAAAGGCTATCAAAATTTCTACTCCAGCATGGATACAATAGAGGTAAAATTGATAGTACTTTGTTCTTAAAAGAAAAAGGTAAGGATCTTTTAATTGTTCAAATCTATGTAGATGATATAATTTTTGGTGCCACTTGTGAAAATTTAAGTAAGGAATTTGCAAACTTGATGGGGAGTGAATTTGAGATGAGCATGATGGGTGAACTCAATTTCTTTTTTGGTTTACAAATTAAGCAAATCTCAAATGGAACTATGATCCATCAACAAAAGTATGTTAAGGAATTACTTTAAAGGTATGATATGGATAATGCTAAGGGAATTGACACACCTATTGCTACTGCCACAAAATTGGATCTTGATGAACATGGAATATCAGTTGATCAAAAATTGTATAGGGGCATGATAGGTTCTCTACTTTATCTAACTGCTAGTAGACCTGATATAGTGTTCAGTGTTGGTTTGTGTGCTAGGTTCCAATCAGATCCTAAGGAATCTCATTTGAAAGCTGTTAAAAGAATATTGAGGTATCTGAAAGGAACAGGTCCCTTGAGACTTTGGTATCCAAAAGGTGGAAATTTTTATCTTGTTGGATATACTGATGCTGACTATGCAGGTTTCCTGGTTGATAGAAAAAGCACCTCAGGTATGGCACATTTTCTTGGTGAGTGTTTGGTTTCTTGGGGAACTAAGAAACAAAATTCACTGGCACTTTCTACTGCTGAGGCTGAATATGTGGCAGCTGCTTCATGTTGTTCACAATTGTTATGGATCAAACAACAATTACAGGATTTTGGTGTTGATGTAGGAACTGTTCCTATATATTGTGATAACACTAGTGCTATTAATATGACAAAGAATCCAGTGCATCACAAAAGGACTAAACACATTGACATAAGACATCATTTTCTAAGAGACAACTATGAAAAAGGTTTGATCACCATAGCATTTTGTCCAACTGAAAAGCAAATAGCTGACATTTTTACAAAAGCTCTTGGTAGAGATGATTTTGAAAGAAATAGATTGGAATTAGGGATGATTAAATTCACATAAAATCTTCAATGCTTTACTTCATAATTGGCTAGAAAATTGTTCTTAAAATGAATTTTATTCAAGTCATTATGGATTATCCAGTTCAGTTTTCATACTTAAATGTATACTCTCATGCTACATATTTTATTTAGGGTTGCTAAAATTGAATGATGTTACCCTTATGTTCTTAGAATTTCAGATGATCAAAAATTGCAAATTGGAAGGACACTGAATTGTGGTGTTAAAAACAGGTATGTACTCGTAATTATTCAATTAATTTAGAAGTATAAAGGCTATAGGTAACTTGTGTTTAGGATAAAATCCCACTAAGTTTTCTATCCATATCCAAATTGCAAAAGAGTCCCATCGGAGGAACAGTTCCTGTTCTGAAAAGGTATCCTGAAGCCTAACGGCTCTTTTTTCTCCGGGAGACTCCCAAGAGTCCTTAGCCGTTGCATGTTGTGCTGAGGTAAGCTGAACGTTTCCTACTCTAATTACACTACCTAATTCACACTATAAATATACTCCTTCTCCCCCATTAGTCTTTTACCTTATTCATTAATTAAATTCTCAAAATTTCAGAAAGAATTGTTAATTATCTTTTGATTAGAATTGAAAAAATGTCTTTTTCTTCTGATAACTCTCCATCTGCACCCACTGCTGAACAACCACAAAATCTTAACCCTTCTTCACCCATGGAAATTATCGACCCAAACCCTGAAGTTCCTGAACAAATTCCAGAAATACGTGAACCTGAAATTCAGGGGGAAGGATCAGTTCCTACGGCTGAGTCCATTGCTGAGCAGGTTGAGGATTTATCTCATGCCATGGTGTTGTATCAGTTTAAGGTAAACTACACATACCCTTTGAATGTTGTTATTGACGAGGAAGAAAAGGGGGAAGGGTCTGAGGCTGCTCTTGAGGGGGAACCTATTAGAAGTTTGGAAGCACCTTTGCATGGGGGGTCAGGGTCTCCAGAGGTTGCTTTTAGAGCACCCATGGAAGATTTTGTAGATGTTGAGGAGGCTATAAGTGATAGTGATAGGCCATTAGTGGATTTGATCAATATTAGGAGCCTGAAAAGAAAATTGGCTAGAAAGGGACCCATTAATGACCATGAGACTGCTAATATTGCTGCCAAGTTGAAGAAAATAGGAGATAGTTATAAGCCTAGAAATAAGAAGAAAGTAGAAAGTTCCTCTAAGGCAAAAGGACCTGTTCCTTCTACCTCAACCCCTGCTTCTGGGGGTAGGAGGACAAGAAGTGCTGCTAAAGCTGCTGATGAACAACTGGCTGCTGCCTTGGAAAGGAGCAGAAAAGGGAAAGGAAAATAGGTAGTTGAGGAGGAAGAAGTGGATGATATTGATGATATTGATCTTGCTGATTTTTTTGAGGATGATGAGATGGTAGAGGCTGAGGAAGTGATGCCTCAGTCCAAGAAAATAAAAGTTCCTGAGAGAAGAGTAACAAGAAGTTCAGTTAAAGCTGCTGAGAAAGTTGTTAAGAGGACCAGGTCCTCCAAGAGAGTAATTGTTTCTGAAGACTCTGCTAGTGACAGTGATGAGTATGTTGCTGAAGATGAGAGTGATAGTGATGCTGAAGGTGGTGAGTCTGTGCACTGTGTTCATGAAAACATGTTGACCAGGAAGGTGTTGAAAGGTAGGGTCATGACTGATGTTCAAGAAGAAGGTATGTTGTGGCTGCTGCAAAAACTGAATGCTCAGGGTTGGAGGGACATGAACCTTAAGATCTTTGGGAGATTTGCTAAGGGGATGGTGCAAGAGTTCTACAAGAACTGCTCCATCAGAGAAGATAGACTGACTACCTCTGTCAATGACAATGTCATTATGTTTGACACACTGGAACTTGGTGAGCTGTTGGGGATTCCTGCCACTGGGTATGCTAGCTATGTCAAGACTGTTTGGCCTGACTTGACAAACTTGCCTACTGATCTGGAGATCACTAGGAAGTTTGTTGAGAATGATGGTGAAGAAAAACCCAGGGCTGTGCAAAAGAGTGAGATGCACCCACAACATCAAGTATTATTTGAGTTTGTGAGCAAAGTTGTGCTGCCAAGGCAGGAGAAAAGAGGAGTTGCCAGTTTCATGGACCTGGTCCTTCTGGAACTATTGGAAAGCATATCAATTGGCCCAGCTTTATGATCCACCTGATAAAAAGGGTGATTGCTGGGAAGAGAAAACACTCCCTGCCGTTTGGTTTTATTCTGACTGATATCTTTGCCAAGTTGAAAATTCCCTTGGAAGGGGTTGTGAAGGCTACAAAGAAGGAGAAGTTTGGGTGTGCTACTTTGATAAGCTGTGACTTGCCAGTTCAGGCTGATCCTCCACAGGCTGGTGTTGGGAGGCAGCCACTGAACAACAAAGTAAGGGCACTTAGGCAACAGGTTGCTAAGCAGGCTGTCGAGATAGCAAGGCTGGAAGAGGAGAGGAATTACTGGAAGGCAGAGGCCTCAAAAGCAAAGGAGACCAATGAGGGAATGCTCAAGCAGATGTTTGATATGCTTAACAAGTCTCAGGGACCTGGTCCTTCCACATCCTGACCACCTTAGCCCTAGCCTTTAGCCATCTTTTGTCTAGTGGGATCTAGCCTAGTCTAGTTCCTTAGCCTTTTTCTTCTTTAGTAGTTGGATAATTCTGTAGTACTTGCTTGTATCCCCTGATTTTAATATTTGGTTAAATGAATTGTCTTGGATGGCTAATATCATTGTTTTGCAGTTGCTTTATTTGAATTATGTTTGCATTTTGAGTTGCCTCAATGGCCATGTGCTGATTAATTCTAACACTTGGATTATATTTGTATATGCAACCTTTTCAATGATGCCAAAAGGGGGAAGAGTAAGGTCGGATTTTGCATGATTTTATACCTAAGAAAATCTGTTCCTTAATGATGAATTAATTCTCCACTGATTGGTGTCTTTTTGAGCTTAAATTGTACTTCAGGACATTAAGGAGATGAAGCTATGAGTATGAATTTGTCATCATCAAAAAGGGGGAAATTGTTAGCTTGGATAAACTTGGAGTTTTGACTGATGACTGAGGAACAGATTCAAAGGACCTGTTCCTTTGAATCACTGAAGCAGAATAGATAATTCATGCAAAATCATTTAATTGAGATATTATTATTTATCCTAAAACTAATGTTTATCTTGATAATTATGCAGGTCTAAACGGATATGAAAAGATTGCATAAACACAAGGATAAGGGATAAAGGATTCGGATCCAAGAAGGTAGAATCCAATTAGGATTCAAAGTCAAGGGAGCTTTGGAATTCTAATTCGTCAAGACTTCTTGGCTATAAAACGTGGAGTTTATCAGCCATAGAGGTGTACACAAATAGAGAGAGCATCGAGCAAAAGCTGAAAAGAATTATTAGCTTATTTGTGTAATCAGTTAGCTACAGTAGAACTAAGTAAGAACCTGTTCCTTAAGATTGAGTCTTGTAAAAGTTCAAGTCTTAGTTCAATTGTAGTAAGCAAAAATCGAGTTGTAAACTGTGTAGTTCAAGTCGTGGAGTTGACACAACTTCACTGATCGTGAGAAAGATCACTAAAGGATTAAAGTTAGTCCTAGGTTAGTAAGAGTGAGTCTTGTAACCAAGTGGGTCTTTTTACATAGTGAAGTTGAAATCCTACTTGAGAAGTAGGTCGTGGTTTTTTGATCCCGTGTCTAGGGGTTTTTCCACGCTAAAATCTGGTGTTCAATTACTTATAGTCTTTATTCCGCATATCATAAAGTAAAGGAACACATTTTAAGGAACTGGTCCTTAAAACAGTAAAGTGGTGTAATCGTGGGAAATAACACCAGTGCCTATCAAGAGTGACATGATGACTAATAGAACCTTCCCACCAAATTTTTTTTTAGCAATGACACATTCTAAGAAAATATGTTGAGGAGTTTCAGTTTCATTTTTACAAATAGGGCACATAGGACTTATATTGATGCCTATGTTATGGAGATAGGATCTAGTAGGCAATCTATCATGTTGGCATTGCCAAATGAAATATCTAATTTTATTAGGAACATCCACTTTCCAAAACCATTTGAAATCACCACTACAACTTATATAATTATCAATTTGAGCATATAGGGTGTTTATCACAAAGAAGCCATTCGTGGTAAGGGCCCATACAGGATAGTCAATATTAGAGCGCTCAGAAGGATTGACCCCTTTAAACTGGTCAGCAATGGATGTAGGAAAAACAAACCCCGTGTTAGATAAATCCCAAGAATTATCTATGATAATATCAGACACTTTCTTTGGTTGATCCTCCCTTGTAAGGGGCCCATGAATCAAGCTTCTAAGGGTGTTCTTATTTGGAAGCCAATTGTAGTCCCACATGGAGATACACTTACCATTTCCCACGACCCACTGAGTATTTCTAATGCAAATAGGAAAAGAGTTACTGATGCCTTGCCACACAAAAGAGTCAGATTTTGAGTATGGTTTATGCATGTATTTATTGCTAATAATTTTGGACCAAAAACCATTAGGGTTTGTCAAGAGTCGCCAAGATAAACTGGCAAGAGAAGCAATGTTCTTTGTCTTGGCTTTAACGATAGAAAGACCTCCTAAAGATTTAGGCCTAGTGAAAACATCCCATGACAAAAGATGAATTTTCCTCCTATTATCAATAGTACCCCATAAAAAATCTCTTTGAATTTTGTCGATAATTTTGAGATTTTTGCTAGGAAGGGTATGAAATTGCATGATGTGATTTGGAAGAGCATTCAAAGTAGACTTAATTAGGGTAGCTCTCCCAGCAAGATTGATGAAGTTTGCTTTCCAACTAGAAAGTCTAGAATGAAGATTATCTCTAATAAATTGATAATCATTATGCTTGGGCTTTTTGTTAAGGATGGGAAACCCTAAATATTTACCAAATTGATGACCTCTTTTAATACTCAAAATGTCGCTCAGTTGGACAGCTAAGAGAGGATCAATATTACTTGAGAAAATTATCTTAGACTTTGTATTGTTGACCTTTTCCCCAGATATGCTACAAAATAGGTCCAAAGTGTTTTTAATAGAAGAAGCTGATTTAATGTTAGCTTTGGCTACTAGAGTAATATCATCTGCGAATAGGAGGTGGGACAATTTAGGGCCAGTTGAAGAGAGTTTTATAGGATCCCACAGGTTCCTTTCCACTTGGTGATTAACATATATAGAAAGGAGCTCCAAACAAAGAATAAAAATGTATAGGGTCATGGGATCTCCCTGTCTAATTCTCCTGGATGGAGAGAAATAATTTGTTTTCGAGCCACTAATAAGAACAGATATAGTGGATGTAGTAAGGCAAGATAAAATAAGGTTTGAAATTTTAGGGGGAAATTTTTAAAAAAAAACTCACATAGTGCGAATGAAAGACCATTCTATCCTATCAAAAGCTTTTTCTAAATCAATCTTAATGATCATTTCACTCCTAACTCCTTTCATACGATTAAACTTATGCACTATCTCTTGAATAATGATGGCATTATCACAAGCTCTCCCGTTTTTCATAAAGCTGACTTGACATGGACTAATGAGAGAATCTAGGTGCTGCTTCAAACGATTTGCTATAATTTTACTGACAATTTTGTATACAATGTTACAAAGTCCAACAGGCCTGAAGTTTTTAAGGTTCACTGCATTTTTAACTTTGGGAATAAGACAAATATACGTAGTATTTAGGCTAGGAGGCATAGTACTACTTTGGAAAATTTCATGACAAATTTTTTTGACAGAAGGGCCAACTATTTTCCATTGAGATTGGAAAAAAATGGGATGTAGCCCATCCGGACCGGGGGCCTTGTAAGGCTTGAAAGAAAACAAAGCATTAGTAATCTCACAATCCATTAAAGGTCTATCTAATAAGGACAAATCAGCGCCATTATACCATAATGCATTATTATGAACAGGAACTAAAGAGCTTTGACAATGACTAGTAATATAAAGGTTCTCAAAATAACCTAAGACATGCTCAAAAACTTTATTAGGCTCAAAAATTAAATTCCCACAATCATCTTGGAAATGCGTAATTTGGTTTTTTCTTCTACGATTAAGGGTTGTGATGTGAAAGAACTTAGTACTAGCATCTCCATAACTTAACCAATCAAGCCTAGATTTTAAATGCCAGAATTCATCTTCTTGTTTTAAGACTGAGTTATAATCAGAAATTAACTCCTTTTCTAAGTTCTGGAGAAAAAAACTAGTAGCATAATTTGGCGAGGAATGGACACATTTAAGTCTGGCTAGAGTATTATTTTTTTTATGAAAAATATTGCCAAAGACTTCCTTATTCCAGGTTATAATATTATCTTGAAATAACTTAGTAGCCTCCATTAAAGATCTATTTTGCCAAGCATCACAAACTATATTTTTAAAATCAGGATGCGACAACCACATTGTTTCCAATCGAAAAGGCTTCCTATAACCAAAATGTAACTTTTTATTCAGGCTGATTAAAATAGTGTTGTGATCTGAATAAGTTTTAGGAAGGTGAATCACATTAGAGTCTCTAAAAGAAGAAATCCAGTCTTGATTTGCTACACATCTATCTAATCGTTCTAAAATCAAGCCTCCCCTCCTAGACCTATGATTCGACCAAGTAAACCTAGGGCGTTTAAATCCTAAATCATTTAGATGACAATAGTTAAGGCAGTTCCTAAAACTCATAGCATTTCTATAATTAATAGGATTGCCACCCCACTTATCCTCTTGAGATAGGACTTGATTAAAATCTCCACACACAAGCCATGGTCCTTGATAATTATCATAGACATGCATTAGGTTTTTCAACAAATTCTCTCTACTATAAGCAGTAGTACTAGCATAAACAATGGAAAAGAGCCAACTAAAATTAAAGGAGGAGTATAGTACGTTGATCATGGCATGGATCTTATTCCCATTTATATGTATATCAGTGACAGTAACTGAATCATTTTTCCAAAGGAGGACCAGTCCACCTGATCTACCCTCAGCAGGTATTTCAGCATAGTCAGTGAAATCATAACAAACTCTAAAATCATGGTGATCATCCATTTTAGTTTCTAATAGCACCACAACTACAGGTTTATAAACTTCCAGGATGGCACCAAAATTCCTACGAAAATCAGGATTACCTACACCCCTAGAATTCCATACTATAAAGTTAATTTGTCTATTCATTTGAACATTAACATTAGGGTTAGCATTATTATCCATTTCAGGATCAGTTGTTAGTGTAGGGTTCAACACCACCGCATATTTCCCCACAGTCTTGTTTGTCGATGCTCGCACATCCAGTGAGCATTTGCAAAGAGTGGGGTGGCAAGTTAGAATACTTTTCCTGTCTAGTCTTTCTCTGAAAAGTAGTATTGTTATTTCCTTTAGGTTTGCAAATTCTGACTCTCCCTTCCCCTTAGTACGATTTCCTGCTCCTCTCTCTGATTTAGTTCTAGTTCTGGTGGATTGGGATGGACTAACTGAGGTGATATTGGGACTGGGGGTGGAGGTATATCCTCCTGCATGAGATGAGGTGGATCCATTTGCACATTCAATGGGTTGAGATTGAATGGAGCTGCATGCATGTCCATTTGTTGATTGAATGGCTGATTCAGTGCCATGTCCCACCCTATGAAAACTGGACTTTGTGGTGGCAATACCTTCGGAGGAAAGAAAGGAAGATCCAAAAGTGGAGGAATCTGGTGAGGTTGCAGAAACTGGGGCCACATATTGTTCATATAGTTCTGCATTGTTAGGTGCATCCCCTCGCTTACTATTAGGGCTAAGTACTGAGGGTCCTGGATTATTACATAAGCTAGCTGACCATTGATAACCATTGGAATCGCCATTGCATGTCCCCAAAGACTTGATTCCACCCATGATTGAGGTATGCGATCGTGTTGTGGTGGTAAGGCAAAGATCAATGGTTTGTTCACCAAAGGTGGAAGTGGAACTTGAAAGTTGTTTTGAAGTGGATTGTTTTGATTAATTGTTTTTAACTTTTGAATGATTTGTGTTGATGAATCAGTTGTCTTACCAGTCTTTGTGATTTCTTTCGACTGTAAGGGATTTTCATTGTGGTATATAAAAAGAGAAGTGTGAGGAGTAGATGAAGTAACATGAGAGTTTTGCATGGGATATTGCGTGTTATTTTTGGCTAGGGATTCAGTGGATTTGTCGGTAATACTCTCAATATTTGCAGGCGTATCATCTTTCAAATTTGAGATGTTAGAGGAAAGAGATTGTGGTAAGATTTGGTGAGATTCTGGTACACAAGGAAATTTAGAAGTGGAGCTAGTAGTGGAAGATTTGTCAGACGAAGGAACAAAAATTTTTGCATGGGAATTTGGCATTGTCAAGGAATGGGTACACGTGTCCATGGGGTCCTTTGTTAGGTTAATAAATTGCACATCCATGTGGCTTGTCACGTGGTTTTGCAATTCAGAATTCGACCTCAGAGATATCGAATTTTGCATGTTAATTTTTTCAACAATTTGATTTTGAGATTAGGGGTGGGCGTTCGGTACTTCGGTTCGGTTTTTTGAAACTTTGGTTCGGTATTTCGGTTTTCGGTTCGGTTTGAAGTGTAGAAAAACCTGTAATTTTTATAATTCGGTTCGGTTCGGTTTATTAGTTCGGTACTTCGATTCGGTACATCGGTGTTTCGGTTTAAACCAAAGTTTACGGCAAAAAGCCCGAACAAGAAAATCGAAATAGAGAAGAAGCCACAGGCATGAATAATTCTTTTAGCACTGAGAATGAAAATTTATACCTAAGCTGATTGCATTGACAAATATTGTCATAGCCAGTATGAATATGATTATAGAGGCCCTCCCAAGTAGTGCAATTACTCTTCTAACTACATGCTGACCAACAAGTGCAACAATTGTTGCAACAGAAACAAAATAAGCAGCTGCATAAATGACATATAAACTGCATAAATGACACATAAAGATAACAACAAATAATTGTCATGCCATAATAACTAGAATTAATTACCTAAAATTATAAAACGGACAACCTGCTACAATAGGTAATAGAAATATACTTCATTGAATAGCAAGATGCACCTTAGTAGGAATTCCCAGTTCAAGAAAAAGAGGTCCAAGGATGAAGCCACCTCCAAGACCTAGCAATGCCCCTACAACAGTAGCTCTACTATGCAACAACAACAGTAAAAGAAGTTCCCTTATGATGCAATCACCCTTGTACAGACATAAGGCTTCATAGAATGAAACCGAAACAGCAACAGGTACCTAACATATACGCAACCATCATTTGGTATAATTTAAAAGTGAAATCATCATCTTACTTGCTTATTATAAATATTACTATACAGTACATAATAAGCTAAACGGGCATGACTTTTGTACTATTAGGTCACCTAAAAGGTAAATTACATGTAACACATCATAAAAAATATATGTGTAAAAAAAAAAATCGATTTTTTCGGTTTTTCTGGTCCCGAAATTTCGGGTTGCCCAACCGAAAACCGAACCGAAAAACCGAAATTTCAAAATTTCTTAGACCGAACCGAACCGAAATACCGAATTAGTTCGGTTCGGTTCGGTATTTCGGTTTTTTCGATTTAGTGCCCACCCCTATTTGAGATTCAATAGAAATCCCTTGGCCAGATTTGATATTATTGCTACTTGAGTTATTAGATTTCCCTTCATTAATAACGGTTAAAACACTAAATTTATTTGTTGCGTCTTTTAAGGCAACATTTATTTTAGGTTGATAGTGAGATTTTGTTTTAGTTTTAGGCGTGTAAGGATGGGAAAACTTACCTGGAGCATGAGAGGCCATTGGAGGTGATGAATACCATTTAGGAGCATAGCTTGTAGATGCAGCATTTGTTGCATGGCCTCGAAGAATAGCTTGGCTTGTTCTTCTTTTTTGAAAATTAACTGTTTTCCACTCACTTTCCCCTTCGACTGCTTTTAATTTTTGTGAGGCTAAAAGAATAGTTGGTGTTTTCAAGTTTGAAGTAGAAGGAGTTGTTTTAGTTGGGCATGATTCTTGTAGATGGTTAAGTCGACCACAAACCTTACACAAGAGGTTCTCACCTTCATAGATCACAATTTGTTTATGGTGCTCAATAAAAACATGATTTTTAACGGGAACATCAATTGGAACTTCAACACACAAACGAGCGTATCTTGCTCTTACTGCAGTAGAAGTTTTGTAATCCACTTTTAATAATTTACCAATTGTAAAACAGATTTTTCTCAGTATGCCTTCATTGAAAAACTCAGTGGGTAAATTTGGTAGGCGAATCCAAATAGCAGTTGAGTGTAATGTTATTTGAGTAGCCACAAAGTTTGGCTCCCAACATCTTGTTGATAAAAAGAATCCATTAATGAACCATGGACCTTTAGTTAACACCTTGTGTAGACTATCATGGTGATGAAATTTTGCCACATAAAAATCTTCTCCAAGATCAATTAGTGGAAATTCTTCTTCTAATTTCCATAGAGTAATGAGCTTCTCATAAATATACTGGTGATGCAACCGTTTACCATGTAGCTTGACAATAACGGAATTGATCCAAGGTAAGTAAATTCGTTGTTTTTCCTCATGTGTAAGAGAGATGTGATCAACTAGACCATCAATATTTTGTAATTGATGTTGCATGTCTTCCTCGATTGGTTGGATGTGTAGAAAAGAAGGTTTAATGATGCTTTTCGTATTTGAGGTAGAGTGATCTAGTAGTTTATCACAGTAGCTGACTTTTGTCAAGAGTGGGGAGGAAATCTCATTTAATGGATCAGGGGGTTTGGGTGGAGTAAATGGTATACCATTTGTTGTCATTTGGGAAGGAGAATGGAAAAAAAGCAATGAGCTCGAAAGGGGAAAGGGGGAAGGAGAATGGAAAAATTTCATAATCAATTGGAATTTTTACACAAAAGTACAAGTTTTAGAACTTAATTACCAAACATAGCAACGTTTTAGCAAAATAATCCTAAATAGAGAAAAACACAAGTTAATTACAAATATAGCAATTTATGTCAAAAAATATTGCTATTTTTGTTCATTTCTTTATTTTGGTACAGTTTGGGGGGCCTTTTTGTAATTTTTATAAAATTGCTGCCTAATATATACGTTTTTTCCTCAGTTTCTCAATTTCACGCTTTTCTCTTTTGTTTCAGCGATGTTTCTGCTCCTTCACCTTTGTATCATCACTGTTTCTCAACCGTTTCTCCCTACTTTTTCTCTCCCATTTTCTCACCCACGTTCTCCACTATTATATCTGTTTGTGAAGCATTTCGTAACTGATTTTCAGTGTTTAAATTTCGAATTTTTTTTCATTTTTTAGGGTTTTATTTTTTAGGGTTTCATTTCAATGTCTAATTCTAGTTCGTCTTCTAGTTCTAGGGAACTTAGGAGTAAGGGGAAACATGATATAAATGTTCCTAAAATTGGGTCGAAATCAGTTTTAAAGGTAAAAGTTCCTGTTTTTAAGCCGAATGAAACCCCGAAACAATTGAAGCGTGTAACGCGGTCGTCTGCGTCTCCTGCTACGGGTAAAGGTAAAGCTAAACTTGTGGTTGATGATGATGATGATTTTGAAGAAGATGCTCCACCGTAGAAGAAAAGTCGGATTGCTGTGTTGGCTGATGTAGCATTACATGTACTTTTGTTTCTATTTCTGTTTTCTGTATCAATTTGTTAATTTGTTGTGGTATTAAATGTGTTTGTATTGTAAGTTAGTGTTTCTTCAGTGTATTCATTGTTTCTATAGTATTTTTACTGTTTCTGCTGTGTGTTTTAGTGTTTATGTATGTTATTATTACTGTTTCTGTAGTCTTTTCCCTATTTGTGTAGTGCATTTAGTATTTCTTTAGTGTATTTATTGTTTTTTTTAGCGTATTTACTGTATCTGTTCCTTTTATTATTTCTCAATTGTATTTTTACTGCTGTTGTAGTGTCTTTACTGTTTGTCGTAGTGTTTGTACTGGTTCGGTAGGCTTTTCGTTGTTCTTTAGCATATATTACTGTATCTGTGTCTTTTACTGTTTCTGAATTGCATTTTACTGTTGCTGTAGTTTATTTACTGTTGCTGTAGTTTTTGTACTGGTTCGGTAGGTTTTTCGTTGTTCTTTAACATATATTACTGTATCTGCATTGCATTTTACTGTTGCTGTAGTTTATTTACTGTTGTAGTTTTTGTACTGGTTCTGTAGGCTTTTTTAGTGTTTCTGTAGTATCTTTACGGTGTCTCTGTCTTTTCTTGTTTGTGGATTGTATGTTACTTTTGCTTTTGTTACTTACTGTTGCTGTAGTGTTTTTTATTGTGTCTCTGTATTTTCTTGTTTCTGGATTGTTTTTTACTGTTTCTGTATTATACTTACTATGTTTTAACTGAGTTGGTTTTTTCCTTTTTAGGTTGTATCGTTTTATATACCCCAGGATTTTTATTGGAAAGAGTTCCATCTACGGCTTATTACGGATGGTGATATTGGAACGCATTTGAAGGATGTCTTAAGTCCTGTGCAGTTGGGAATGTTCAAAAAGACCTGTTTTGGTTATTTGTTACAGGCCGAACATTTGCCCGTTCAGAATCAGTTGCTTCGGTCTTTGCTGGTGCGTGAGATTGCGTCCTCCAAGCGTTTGAGGTTTGTGTGAATGGTTCACGTTTGGAATTTGGGTTGCGTGAGTTTGCACTAGTGTCTGGTTTAAAGTGCTCTGGGGATACTCTAAGTTCTCTTGATACGAGTGGTCCAAATCGGTTGATGAGTAGTTACTTCCCGAATGTGGAGAAGGTGTATCATGTAGATATTAAGAATACTTTTATTCAATGAAAGTGGATTGGTGATGAGGACGCAGTAAAGATTACAGTTCTGTATGTTATTGTGAATTTTGTGATGTCTGTATCTGATGTTCAAACTGTATCTAAGAAATACTTTGATTTGGTTGAGTCCGGTCTTTACAATGACTATCTATGAGGTATTGATTCGTTGGAAGAATTGTTTGATAGTATTCACAAGAAGGTTAAAACTACTAGTACAAATTTTCGGGTGGTAGGTTTGCCTTCTGCGTTGCAAGTATGGTTTTATGAGTGTTGGACAAACATTCTGTCATCAGTAGCTATGCGCGTTAGGAGTCAAAGTCCTCGTATCTTGAACTGGAAAGTGACGAGTAATCTTTCAAAGTATAAGACAATTTGTAAGATTTTAGAGGACCCAGTCAACAAGGTATACTTTCATTGTTTTTGTATCTGTTTGATTTCTCTTGTATCTATTTCATTCTTCATGCTTCTGTTTTGCATCTTTATGTATATGTTTCATTCTCAAAGTATCTGTTTATTTTTGTATGCTTTTAAATTGATTTGTGTACTGTTATGTATGGTGCAGCCTATTTTCCGGCCTATGCAGCCAACTGTTGCTGAGTTGGCCAGATTGGAGTTGATGGATGATACGGTCGCACCTGTTGCGGATGCTATGCAAGATTCTACTGAGGATGATATTTTTGTCCGCCATGGAGGGCCTCGTCCCTCCTCTTCTGCCGCTTTTGTCCACATTCCTTCTGAAAATGCTGTAAAGCACGCACAGTCAAATTTGTCCAAACCCGCGCAGGTATTTGAAAATGATGCTAAGATTGACATATTGACTCGTTCAGTTGAGAAGGTATATTTAGTTTTTAATATTGAGTTATTCAGTCGCCTGAATATTTGTGATACTGTTTTTTGGCACATTCTGATACAGTTTTTGTTTTTTGTTTCAGCTTAGCAATGACTTGAAGTTATTAAAGGGTCATGTAAGGATTGTATTTTTTTTTTTGTATTTATGTTTATGTGTTTTTACTTTGTTTAAACAGTTAGAATTATTGTCATACTGTTTTGTCTTTGTTTCTTTTGAAGCTTGATGATCAGTTTAATAACGTCAAGGAATTCTTTGGTGAGGAGCTTAGAAAAGTTGTTGATGCAATTAAGCTACTTGCGCAAGGACATGTATTAATTGTTGAAGAAACTGTTTATTGTTTCTTGTCGATGTAATGTCCATTTCAATTAACTTTTTGTTTTGTTTTATACAGGGTACTCAAAGTGGTGCAGTTAATCCTCAAGGTTCACCAAGGACACCACCTGCTAGTGGTGATACAGAGAAGCTCAATTCTGATGATTTTGATGCTACAGAAAAGTTTCAATCAGATGTTGGTGATACAGACAGTTTAAATATTGATACGGCTAATGTTATGGTATGTATCTTATTTCAGTTATGTTGAAACAACTAGATACTTTCAGATACAAACAGATACAGATAGTTTTAAATAGAAACAATTTAACAAGCCAATGAATTTGTACATCTACTATTTTTTATTTTTATGAATTATTTTTCGTTTTATTTTTTTAGCCATGTGCTACTGGTGGAGCGACTAATGTAGCAAGCGGCAGCACAAAAGATGTTAATGTATCGTCTGCTAATGGTGGTGTCAGTCACGTTAAAAGAGTTGTTAGTAGAAAACGTGTTCCAACGGCCGCAACAGTTTCAACCAAGGTTCCTTTGACCCCCTTCATTGCAATTCCCAAACTTCGACCTTGGTTTGAATTTCAGTCAAGAGTTTCTAAAGACTCCTAAACCTGATGAGGTGCGCGTTTGACTTTTTTTTCTCTGTTTTTTAAACTTTTTGTATCTCCCCTGTGTCTAAACTGTATCATATCTTTGTATATTGTTTCTGACCTTTTTTTTTTTTTTTTTTGTATTAGTTTATTCAAGGTTATTCTGTTGATGGTGCTTTATTTTCTAAGAAAGATATTCCTGGACTTTCTTTTACGTCGGATGATTTCTTTGATAATTGGATGGAGGAGCAGTTTGCGGAGATGGACCGTAACATTGCTGACACCATTAAGAATGTGAAGAAACAATTTGAAATTAACCCTGTTGCTGGAGAACCTGGTGCCATTGTTTCTGAAGAGGCTACTGATACTGTTGAAGCAGATGATGCTGCCGCTGTTGCTGAAGATGCTTATGATACTGCTGCTGCAGAGCATGGTGCCAGGGTTGCTGAAAAGCCTGCTGATACTGTTGCTGCAGATCCTAGTGCCAGTGTTGATAAAGATCCTGTTCAGCATGCCGCTGAAGAGCCTATTGAGCACGATGCTGCTGTTGATGATCATGCTGAGGATTCTGATATTATGTTGGTTAGTGACCATGAGAACAAGGAGGCGAGCCCACGTGCAGATACTAGTACACCATCACAGGCGTTGGTAAGGGTGAAACCTCCTGGTAAATATGATGTTTCACCTTTTCTGCGTGAGTTTGCTCTTGGTGCTAGTGCCAATTATGTTTCGCCCAAACCTTTGATGTTGCAAAGGCATCCATTTTGTGTTGCCTTCACAGAGGATGTTGATAAGAATCATTAAATAGGTTTGTATCATTTGTTGATGATCTTGCTAAGCGGAAAAAAAGAAGGTTTGTTCCCCTTTAATGCTTGTTTATTGTATCATTTATCATGTGGATATTGTTTTAATTCATGTTTGTTTTGGTTTCTGTTTTTAGGATTTGTGCCTATTCCAAAACTGACAATATACTTCCATATGAGTTTCAATTCGGAGTCGAAACTGTGTCAAGTCGGATGTGGTTCTATATTCTGTTGCATGGTGGTCATTCATTGCAGGATTCAGTAAATTTATTTTGTTTTCTTTTTAGTCTGTGTGTGTTTTGTATCTTTACTGTATCTTTTCTGTTTCTTCTATTGTGTGAGGGTGTGTTTCTGTTTCTTTTATGTTGTGTGTGTACGTATGCTCCTGTACTGTTTCTTTTTCTTTCTCAGTGTATCTGTAACTGTAATTTTGTTCGTTTCTTCATTGTTTCTGTAATGTATCATCTATTTTTATCATTAATGTTTTTTTTTTTGAATGTTACAGCATGTTAATGTTGTGTTCTACTACTTGCGTAAGCAAGGAAAGTATCGGCCGAAAACTGAATTATACTTCACTAATACTGACTGTTGTTTTAAAACGATGATCGAGATCGTCTATGACAAGTATGTGAATAGTGGCAAGGATGTTTCAGTGCTGTCTGATGTTGATTCTGTTGCTAGCTACATTAGAGGCTGCAAGATCCCTGGAAATGTGCCTTGGGTAGAGGTTGACTATGTTCTGCTCCCGATTAATATAAAATCTCTCTGTCATTGGGTGTTGGGTGTAGTATCATTCAAGGATAGGTCCATTGGGATATACGATTCAATGAGTGGTGGGGGTGCTCGTCATAATGCAGCTGTTGTTGAAAAGATTGCTGAGTTGTTGCCACGGTATCTTGTACTGACCGAATTTTACCAGTCAAGGCCCGACATTGATATTCTTACGAGTGAAGCATATGCTGATGCAGATCTAGATGATCCTTTTGGGTTTTTCTTTGTTCCAGACCTTCCGCAATAGAGTTATGATTCCCTGTATGTTTCTTTTCCCTTTATTAGTTCAGATTATGTGAATCACATCTGTGACAGAATTACAAACTGTATGTATTGTCATTTTTTTTGTCACTGTTTCAGGGATTGTGGAATGTTTATCATGGGGTATGCGGAGTACTTTATTTCTCCGACTGATATCACAAGTGTGCCTGACTTTGATATAGGTCTTTACCGTGGCCGTCTTACAACGCTGCTTTGGGATTATGGCAAAAGGAAGATTGATTTAGATGCAATGAGCGCATGTGAAAATCCAGGGTGTCTTGCTAAGAGAAAAGGCGCCATAAAGCGTCGTTTACGAGTTGCCAATCCCAATCATTAGTTCTGTTTCTATGTTTATGTTTCAAGGAGTAACCATTTCTACTTTAGTATGTTGTTTGTTCTGGATGTTGTTTGTTGTACTCACTATTTATGTAATAACAGTTTCGGAAGGTTTATATTTACAACAATTGTATTTTATTTTTGTTCCTTTTTCAAGTGTGAAACAGTTTCATACAATTATTAACTGTATCAGATAGCTAAATTGACACAGATGCAGTTGAAAATATCTTGACTACCTCAGCAACCACTTGTGAAACTGTATCACTTCTAACCAGTCAGATTCAATGGCAAAGAAACAGTAAAACACAACTATGAAACAGTTTGACACAATTATTAACTATATCAGATAGCTAAATTGACATAAAAATAAGTGAAAATATCTTGAAACACGAAGGAACTACTTGTGAAACTGAATCACTTCCAACCATTCAGATCACGCAACAATTCTCAAACTGTATCACTTCTAACACTTCAGATTGAATGACAAAGAAAGAACTAAAAAAAGTTCTATTTGGGCTTCGGAGGATGTGTGCAAGTTTTTCTGTTGTGTCCTTCGCGACCATAATTTGCACACGTAATCTTTGTCCTTTTTGCATGTACTTCCCATTATGGTTTGTATCTAGTTGTTTTTGGCCTTCCTGGTGGCCGTCTAGCAACTGGCGGGAGTAGTTCAATTTCTGAAATAAATGCTGGAATCTCCCATCTGCTTTCATCTGGTATCAGATTAACATGGAACTCGTATGTGTTTACCAGGGACTTTGTTGAGTAGTAGTTACAGCTGTAATCTTCTTCTTCCAGGCCTTTGTACTTTAGAATAGCCAAAGCATGCACACAAGGCAGTTCTTCCATTTGAAATTTTCCACAACAGCATGTCCGTTCGTTCAGATTAACAATGAATTTTTTTTCACCATCATAGATAGCTGCTTTATTTCCTGTTGAATGTATCTACAACACACAGGATGATACATTTTTGAAACAGAAAATACAAGGAAGATACAAGATGAAAGAACTTAGATACGGTGGAAATGAAACAGTTTCTATACTACCTTAAACTGCATAACTGTGCTTCTGTATCCATCTAGTATTTTGTTGTACTTGAATCCAAGAGCTGTGAATGTCTCATGTGCTTTCTTCCTGTTATCATCAGTCCAAGTCCCAATCAGTGAGCGCATGTACTCCATAAATGCGACTACAGGCATATCACGCGCATCCCTGTTGACCGCATTCAAGGATTCTGCAATGTTTGATGTCATTGTAAACCCCCTATTTACTGTTGAATGCGCCCTTGACCATTTCTAGTATCCAGCATTTAGTAAGTATGCTTTGATACGTTTATCCATTTTTTCCACACTGTTCATGTATGTGTCAAATTCCTGTATGGTGTATGCCTTTGCCATACTGAAGAATGTCTCATGGACCTTCTCTTCACATTTCTTGAACTTAGTCTTGAGGTTGTTCCACAAGTGCCATATGCATGTATAGTGTGGGACCTGAGGATATACGATTGTAGTAGCCTTAATTATGCTCTCGTTACAGTCTGACACAACGCACATGTTTTCTCTCTCACCGTAAGCATATTTGAACTTTTCAAAGAACCATTACCATGAGGCATCGTTCTCTGAATCAACAATTGCATACGCAAGCGGCAGTATGCTCCCTATGGAAAGAAACAGTAAGATAAATATTTGAAACAGTGTCACACAAGTACAAATTGAAACAGTCTGATTCAAATAGAAAGCTTAAACACTACAGTATATTCCTAAAAGAAACTGATAGCAAAAAGCTGTAAATATTTTGATACAAAGTGAAACAGTCTGATACAGATAAAACATGATGAAACAGAGAGAAATAAATGGCTTTAAAAAGTCTGTACGAGAGTTCAAACGGTCTGATACAAAGCTGATACAAAAATTGAAGCAGTCTGATACAAATAAACCATGTGTCTAAAAAAACCTGATACAAAAGCTGGAAATAGTTTGATACAAAAGTGAAACAGTCTGATATAGATAAAAGATGATGAAACAGATAAAATATATGGTCTTAAAAATCCTGATACCAAAGTTCAAACAGTCTGATACAAAGCTGAAACAGTATGAAACAAATGAGAGATGCTGAAATATTATGATACAAACAGTTGAAACAGTATGATACAACAGGTAGCGTTAGAAATCGATTTACCTGATGCATCTAATGTACTTGCCGCTAGGAATGTTCCTTTGTGCGCTGCTTTTAGGAAGCTACCATCAACGACTACGATTGGTTTGCAATGTGAAATCCCTTTATTGAAGCATTCAAAGCAACAAAAGCGTACTTGAACAACTGGTCCTCACTTGCATGCAAAGCAACAACTGACCCTGGGTTTCTTTGCTCTAACATATAAAGGTAACTTGGCAGCTTCTTGTAAGATTCAATTGGGTCTCCTCGTATCATTGCAATGACCATTTCTTTTGCTCTCCAAGCCTTCATATAATCTATGTGTATACCGTAACACCTCAACATTTCGTCCATTATCTCTTTAGGCTCGTAGGTCGACTTTGGGTCATCAACCCCGTCCTTGACAATCACACCAATCATTCATGATGTAAGCTGCGCTTGCCCATACACTCTTTCTTTGTATGGATATGTGTGTTCATTGGTGAACTCTCTAACTTTGGACAAACTTGATGAATTCAAGCTAGATGCCCTAAATTTTCATTTGCAATTTTCGCCTTTGCATATCAGGCAGTAGCTACAGATACAGTATGATACAGAAAACTGTTACATGATACAGAAAGCTACAGAAATTAATAACAGATACAAAATTGTACAGTATGATACTAATACGATTTACTTAGTTTCTAACACCCATGTATGATATAACCAGAGATGGTAGAGTTATAGATCAGATACAATGTGATACATAATTCACACATTGTATCCGACATATAAATTGTTATTGCTTGAAACAAAATACACATTTCAGATACAATAGTGATACAAATGACACATTTGAGATACAATCTGTTTGTGCTTGAAACAAACTCACACAGTGTGGTACAAAATATAAAATATAAAAATTCATATACACAAAAGACACATAGCAGATACACTGATATCAAGAACATTTCTTAGACTACTTATGATACAGTTACACAGAAACAGATACAATGATATAGTGTGAAATAAATTGATGCAAAACACAAATACTGAGATTTAATACCTTGTTGCGCTTGATCTCTCAACCTTAAACTGAACATTTTCTCTTATTGCAAATCGTTTCATGGCCATTACTACAGTCTTTTTGTTAAGGTAGACTTGGCCCTCTAGTATCTCATTTTGCACGCTATTGGTAATTACTGCAACTTCTTCTACCTCGTGCTCATCACAAGTTCCTTTAATCAGTAGTTCTACCATTTCAGCACTACTGATAAGCATATCATCAATGTTCCTGTCTATAGTGCAACTGTTTCTGTTGTTGAATAAGTGATTCAAAATTTGACTGCAGTAGTTTCTAAGTTTTTACAGTTTTTGACTTAGTCTAAAGTAGTTGTTATTTGGTCCTTAAGTTTCTACTTTCAGTTGTAGTGCACTACTGATTGAGTGCCAATATTTTCTGCATACCTAGTGCTTTGTTAGTTGAGATGTAATGCCTATTTAAAGGCATCTTTGATGAAGAATAAATTCATTTTTTCAGCAGCACAACAACTTCACCTTTTCTCTGCACATCAACTGCTTGATTTATTTACATTTATAGCTAGCTTACTGTTTCTCTTCATTCTGCAGTAGCTAAGCTTCATTGTTCAAGTGTGTGTGGCCATTGTCTCCAACATTGTGGTATCAGAGCACGGGTAAAAGAAAGTGAGTAGAGAGAAAATTTGAGGAAGACAACAATGGACAGCAACAGCAATGCAGCGAGTGCAGCACAATCACTCATTCCTGTCTTCAAGGGAGAAGGTTACGAGTTCTGGAGTATCCGTATGAAAACTCTGCTCAAATCTCAAGATCTTTGGGACATAGTAGAAAATGGGTATGTGGATCCTGACGAGGAAACCAGGTTGCGAGAGAACAAGAAGGAAGATGCTAAGGCATTGGTAAAAATTCAGCTAGGTGTCCACGATAGTGTCTTCTCAGGAATCGCAGCAGCGACCACATCAAAGCAAGCTTGGTCCATTCTGCAGAAGGAATTTCAAGGAGATTCAAAGGTCATCGTCGTGAGACTGCAATCGCTTCGACGTGACTTTGAAACCTTGATAATGAAAAGTGGAGAATCCATTGCTGATTTTTTGTCAAGAGCAACGGCAATTGTCAGCCAAATGCGATCCTACGGCGAGAAGATCACAGATCAGACCATTGTGGAAAAGGTATTGCGAAGTTTGACTCCAAAATTTGATCATGTAGTTGCTGCAATAGAAGAATCTAAGGATTTGTCAATATTTTCTTTTGATGAACTAATGGGATCTTTACAAGCACATGAAGCAAGAATTAATCGATCACTTGAAAAGAATGATGAAAAGGCTTTTCAAGTGAAGGAGGCAGCCACCAAAAATAGAGAAGGTGAACGATCAGCAGGTAGAGGCCGCGGAAGAGGAGGATTTCGTGGTCGTGGTATTGGAAGAGGCAACGGAAGAGGCAGAGGTCGTGTTGATGGGCAGCGACAATCGAGTGAACACAGAAGCAACAAGAATAGTGTTCAATGCTATCACTGCAATAGATATGGGCATATAAAGGCTGATTGTTGGTACAAAGACCAGCAAGTTAACTTTGCAGCAGAAAATGCAGAAGAAAGTAAGCTTTTTATGACTCATAATGATACTAACTATAAGTCGAGCAATGTGTGGTTTGTAGACAGCGGATGTTCAAATCATATGACCGGTGCCAAAGCAATTTTTACGGAGCTTGATGAGACACAAAAGATGAAAGTTCAGCTTGGTGATGGAAAAGAAATTCAAGTTGAAGGTAAAGGCACAGTGGGCATCAAAAGTATTCATGGTAATGTTAAGCTTTTGCATAATGTTCAGTTTGTACCTGATTTGGGGTATAATTTGCTAAGTGTTGGACAGTTAATGGCTGATGGATATGCAGTATTATTTGAAAATGATACTTGTGTAATCAAAGATAATCAATCAGGTCATTTGTTGGTCAGTATTAACATGACACAGAACAAAATGTTTCCGCTGGAAGTTTCAAAAATGGGAAATTTTGTTCTTGCTGCTAATGGCAGGGACGACTCAAAGATATGGCATTTGCGCTATGGGCATCTCAATATCAAAGGTCTGAAATTGCTAAGTGAAAAAGGTATGGTGCTTGGACTGCCTAAAATTGATTCTATTGATTTATGTGAAGGGTGCATTTATGGGAAACAAACTAGAAAGTCTTTTCCTGTTGGAAAGGCTTGGAGGGCTTCAAAGTGTCTTGAACTAATTCATGCTGATTTATGTGGACCTATGCGTACTACATCTTATGGTGGTAGTCGTTATTTTCTACTTTTTACTGATGATTATAGTCGCATGAGTTGGGTGTATTTTTTGGAAAGCAAGTCTGAGGCATTTCAGAAGTTCAAGCACTTTAAAGCTAAAGTTGAGAAGCAAAGTGGCTTGTACATCAAAGTTCTTCGCACCGATAGAGGTGGTGAATTCCTCTCTACTGAATTTAATCTTTTTTGTGAAGAAAATGGCATTCACAGGGAGTTGACAACACCTTACACCCCGGAGCAAAATGGAGTAGCGGAGCGAAAAAATCGCACTGTTGTGGAGATGGCAAGAAGCATGTTAAAAGCGAAGGGACTTTCTAATCAGTTTTGGGCAGAAGCAGTGGCAACATCAGTTTATTTACTGAATTTGTCACCTACAAAGGCTGTCATGAATCAAACTCCATTTGAAGCTTGGCATGGTCGAAAACCATCGGTAAGCCACTTAAGAGTTTTTGGGTGTATAGCTTATGCTTTGGTAAATTCTCAACTTCGTCACAAGCTTGATGAAAAATCTGAAAAATGCATTTTTATTGGTTATTGTACACAATCCAAAGCGTACAGATTGTATGACCCTCTTAGTGGCAAGATTTTGGTTAAAAGGGATGTTGTTTTTGATGAAAATGCAAGCTGGAATTTTAGTGGAAATGATGAGAAGAAGCAGGACCAAATTTCTACACCTATTGGAGACTCTTTGGATGAAGGAGAAGAGACTGCTTCAGTTTCACTTGAAGAAGAAATCGAACCAGAAGCATCTGATATACTTGAAGTGTCTTCGACTGAGCCAATTGCACCAAGAAGATCAACAAGGGAAAAGAAACCGAATCCCAAATATTCTAATGCATCTTGTCAATTTGCTCTTATTGTTTCAGATCCTATCTCTTATGGAGAAGCAATTAAAAAGGAGGAGTGGAAGGCTGCAATGAAGGAAGAATTGATGGCCATAAAGAGGAATGAAACCTGGGAGCTGACCAACCTGCCAAAGGGAAAGAATGTTGTTGGCTTAAAGTGGATATTCAAGACAAAGTATCATGCAGATGGGAGTGTAAAAAAGTACAAGGCGAGGCTTGTGGCAAAGGGATACTCACAGCAACATGGTATTGATTTTGAAGAGACGTTTTCTCCTGTTGCTCGATTTGAAACAGTGAGAACACTCTTAGCCTTAGCTGCTCAATTAAAATGGCCAATTTATCAACTTGATGTTAAGTCGGCATTCTTGAATGGAGATCTGGAAGAAGAGGTGTATGTCGCTCAACCCGAAGGTTTTGTGATCAATGGTGAAGAAGAAAAGGTATACAAGTTGAAAAAGGCACTTTATGGGTTAAAGCAAGCGCCACGGGCATGGTACAACACAATCAATTCCTACTTTTTGCAAAATGGTTTTACAAGGAGTAAAAATGAGCCCACTCTTTACATACGAAGGTGAGGTAATAATGATCTTCTTATTGTGTGCCTTTATGTCGATGACATAATTTATTTAGGCTCATCTAACTCTATTATTGATGAATTCAAGAAAAGTATGATGAGTAGATTTGAGATGACAGATTTGGGTTTATTGCATTACTTCCTTGGGCTTGAGGTGAAGCAAGATGAAAATGGGGTATTTGTTTCACAAAAGAAATATGCCTCGGATCTACTTAACAGGTTTGGTATGGTCAATTGCAAAGTTGCTGCAACACCCATGAATGTGAATGAAAAGTTGCAGTGTGAAGATGGTACTGAACAAGCAGATGCGAGAAGTTATAGAAGTCTAGTTGGAGGTTTGATTTACTTGGCTCATACTCGGCCAGATATTTCTTTCGTTGTTGGTGTTATCTCAAGGTTTATGAGCAACCCCTCAAAGCATCATTTTGGAGCTGCAAAAAGAATCTTGCGTTATGTCGCTGGAACTTTGGATTATGGTATTTGGTATTCTCATGTCACAGATTTCAAATTATTGGGCTTTACTGACAGTGATTGGGCAAGCTCATTAGATGATAGAAAGAGTACATCAGGCAATGCTTTCAGTCTTGGATCAGGCGCAATAACATGGAGTTCGAAGAAGCAAGCCACAACAGCATTATCATCTTCAGAGGCAGAGTATATTGCAGCAACTTCTTCAGCTTGTCAGTGTGTTTGGCTTAGACGAATCCTGGCTGATCTCTGCCAGAAGCAAGACAAAGCAACTGAAATTTTTTGTGACAACAAATCCGCAATTGCGATGACAAAGAATCCTGCGTTTCATGGAAGAACAAAACACATAGAAATCGATTCCATTTTATTCGTGAGCTTGTGGAAAAAGGACATATCACATTGAAGTTTTGCAACACGGGTGAACAGGTGGCAGATATATTCACTAAAGCACTTCCATATCAGAAGCATGTCTACTTCAGATCATTGCTTGGAGTTACCAATTTTGAATCAAGAGGGGATGTTGAATAAGTGATTCAAAATTTGACTGCAGTAGTTTCTAAGTTTTTACAGTTTTTGACTTAGTCTAAAGTAGTTGTTATTTGGTCCTTAAGTTTCTACTTTCAGTTGTAGTGCACTACTGATTGAGTGCCAATATTTTCTGCATACCTAGTGCTTTGTTAGTTGAGATGTAATGCCTATTTAAAGGCATCTTTGATGAAGAATAAATTCATTTTTTCAGCAGCACAACAACTTCACCTTTTCTCTGCACATCAACTGCTTGATTTATTTACATTTATAGCTAGCTTACTGTTTCTCTTCATTCTGCAGTAGCTAAGCTTCATTGTTCAAGTGTGTGTGGCCATTGTCTCCAACATCTGTCAGTATCAACACAGTCTCCCACTATATCACGACTCCTTATGCTTTGTCTATCACTCCAGAACCCTTGATCCTCAACAATATCCTTGAGTGTGATACAAAGTGGATCGATTTCTATTCATTTTTTCTCTATTTTCAATCCTGTATACACTAAAACACCCATGTCATTGTGTATTTCTAAACCCGGACTTTTTTTCATTACCTTATACTTTATATTAATAATTTTTCTAGTCAGATCAATCTTCACTTGCTTCACAACTGTATCACGAAGTATTTTAAAGTTTGAATCTAAATTTATCGCGATTGCATCAACAACAAAATCAATATAATTGTCGAATTTGTCCCATCTTCCACTATGTTTTAGTAGAATTTGTATCTGTGCCATATCTATTGTAAAGTTTCGATTTTGATCTGTTTAAACTGTATAAGACGGGTAACAGTAACCAGAAACAGAGGCGAAACACAGGATATACGGACGCGAAACAGAGGAGAAACAGCCGCGACACAGAGCAGAAAAGACGCGACACAGTGGAGAAACGGTAGCAGCTTTGTAGAATTTTTTATCGAAGACAGAGTATGATGTGTAGAAACAAATAGAAACAGAAAAGATACGATTTTGAGTTGTTGCAGATTTGTTATTGGAGGCAGAATGATTAGAAAACTGTAAGCAGCTAGTGAGAGAAAAAACAGAGAGAAAGGAATAAGGGTTTCAGTTTCTGTAAACAGAGTTAGAATGAACTATTTATATTGCCATTTTGCAAGGAAAAATATTGTTATGCATTGTAATTAGAAAAATATTGCTATTTTTATGTAATTAAGGGTGAAAACTTGTATATTTGTGCAAAAAATCCTAATCAATTTGCACCATGCTAAATGAGAACTAGCCAGTGTTTGAAAACTTTTAGAAGAATAATATCATTTATTAAAATACGAAAAAATCTAGAAAATTTTATTGGAATTTTGAATTAAAATTTTTAATATCCTAATAAAATTTCCTAGGGAGTGCTTAATATGAAGTCCCAATAAATTTTATTAGACCATTGAAAATTTTAGTTCAAAAGTCCCTTTGCTGTGAAGCCCATGAAAATTTCTTGGACATTGGAACTAAATCTTAGGACATTTTACTGGAGTTTTGCTCTAATTCTCAAAAATTTGTGCGGTGGCTAGTCTTCAGAAAAGCAAGTGTTTTTAAATACGGAAAATGGGCAAATTTACCCCTGAACTATCGAAGAGGGAACAACTTTGCTCTTCGTTTGCAAAGTGTCCCTTGTATGCCCCTGCCGTTTAAAAAAAAAGGTCACTCTTACCCTTATATACTAACAGAAAGCCAAGTCACGTTTTTGGCCTATTTTTAACAAAAAAAAGCTGATGACATGGAGGCCACGTAACAAAACCCATTAACTCACCTCTTTCTTTATAAATAAAGTTTACAATTTTTTAACTTGCATTTGCTATTTCCTTTTTTTTTTTGGGTTTCCTTTGGCAGGGAATTCAAACCAACAACCATAATAAAGAGGATGGAGCTCTATCTGAATATGAAGATATTAATTGTTCTACACCTCTACCAAGTGTGGATGATGGGTTTGTGTTCATACCTACGCCAAGGTTTACACAAGAGCAATACATGCCTTATGGTCCAGCTGTTGACAATGAATCTGATCCAGACATAAGGCCCCAAGTTATCTCTGAAGCAGAAGCAAGGATGTTAAGAAAACTAGAACAAATTGGACAATCCGCGATAAGAGTGATAAACTTCACTAGAGATGAATATGGTGTCAATGAACCTACTAATCTGTCATACTCGCCTAGCAAGCTCAGATGGAAAGGCAAGGATGCAATAAGTGGAAATCAATTGCAAATTGAAAGACAACAGAAGATTTCTAAGTTGAATGCTAGAAGGGCCGTGGGATGAACGAGTATAAATATGTGTTGAAACTTTTTTTGCCTCAAGTCTATCATTAGAACTATTTGGTATGAAGATGGGTCTGTAACAACCAAAACTAATCAGCTTTTGTGCAATTAGTTGTTCGAAATCTAGACATATTTTGTGTAGTTTGAATGTTAAAAATCTGCACACGTTTTTTTGTTTGGTATTAAAGCAGACGTTATGCAGTTTGATTGGATAATATTTATGCAATTTAGTTAGTTGTAATATAGACATATGCAGTAAACTTGGTGCAATGATGTATGGTATTTGATTTTATCTACTTGAAGTCTTTTAAGTTTGACGCTTGAGTGTTTAAAAGTATTACTATGTGGATGCATAGCCAAGATTCGGCCAAAGATTGTGTATATTAATGGTTAGGCTCTCCTTTTTTATTCACTCTTCAAAAATTGTGTGTACTGCTATGTGTATTGATGGTTAGGCTCTTCAAATTCGCCTTTCTTGCATGTCTTTCCAAACTAAAAAAAAATGTCCTCATATCATCCAACTAAAAAGTCCATGGACCAAGAGTTGCAAGTAGCAACCTCCTAAATTGGTTCTATTAGGCAAACAATTGCCATTTTTCTTACTATGTCCTTGCAAGAGATTCATTTAAGGACAATGAAATGTTAGATATTCTCTTTTTTCTAGTTGGATTCAAGATAGACATTTTCAGTTATATTTGAGAAGATCAAAACCTCCAATTTGTAGCTTAGAAAGTTACCAAATTACCTTATGTTGGTGATGATTTATAGTTAAACACATTTGCTATCTCAAATTATAAAAGAAATAGTTGCAAAGATGGAGAAGATAGAAGAACACCACTTCAATAACAAAAATGATTACAATTTTCCTAACAATAAGACATCAGTACTACATAGCAGATTCCATTTTACAATAAGAACTACAACAATAAACACTTTAAACAACACCACATCACTAATATTGTGTGAACTCCGCCACAGGTATTCCAACCCAACAATTACAATACAATAGTACATACCAGCTTTCATTTCACAATAAGAACTACAACAATATAAATACTTTAAACAATACCACATCACTGATGTATCAACTTCGCCACAAAGATTCCAACGAACAAAATCCATGAAATCAAAGTAAACTTCTTCTATTTTCGAACTTTATCCTCCAAATTACTAGCTTTGTAATCCTTGACAATACTAGCGGCCTCAATGTTGTGAACTGGATATAATATAATGAGGCACTTGGGCCTGCAACTGATTTACACCAGAGTCCAGGAATTAAACAGCCCAATGCAAGGCTATTGGACTATTTGTTATAAATACCAGTCTGTGCAAAAGAGGAGGCATGCATATTGTAATGTTAGCTTGGGCAAAGTCTATTTCCCCTCATCCCCATTCTCTCTAGACTTCTCACCCCTTCTTCTATCAGTGTATTTTCCTATCTCTCTCATCCCGCTTCATAGTTCCCTTACTATCTTAGTTTGTAATACTGAAGGTTATTTCATTTACTTCAATGTTAACCATGTGCGTTTATTGAGTTTGTATCATTGGTGCTTTCATCGATCGTACTCAATTTCTTCATGGATTACTGTTACCCTCAACTTTACCCCGGGATCCACAATGATTTAAAAATCCTCTGTGATTTGGTACAAAAATTGGCTGACAATAACTCGCTTATAGTTCGCCAATTCGACAATCTCCAGAACTCCATGTCTGCGTGCTCCCTAAAGATAAATGAAGCTCAAGCGTGTTTCGATGTGCCTGCATCTTTGGAAGATAAGGTCAAATCAGAGGAGGATGTAGAATCAGAGATTAATTCTGATTTGGTCGATGGAGTCTCAAGTTCTGCAGCCAATCCTGAGGCCCTTCTTGAGAGGTTCGAAATTTCGATTGGTAATTCTTCCAACTCAATTCCATTTGCTCCCGTAGTGCTTTCAATTGGTTGCACTGGAACTATAGATACACTGCTAGAAACTAAAACTGGCGATGACAAAAATGCACAAGAACACGAAGTTAAGGTGTTTGACGAATCGCCTCCACAGGGGGAACCTATTTTTCTGTCCACACCAAGTCACTTTCGACTTTACAAGTCTGATTATTTACAGAGTATGTGCATAGTTTTTCCTACTGTTTTTGCTAATAAACGCTATATGCTGGATGTTTCCGCTAAAGAGCCCGAGTGGCGTACTGTCCCTTTCCTCACGGGGATGACAATGAGTTCGAACTTGGAGGAACCTGGGGCTGCTTCTTATTTGCTCGATCATTCGCGTGAAATTAATGGACCATCTAGGTGTAGGGTGGTACCTCGACACATGATTGCTCAACGTATGTTGATTAATTTCCCATTTGATCCTAGTTTGGTTGCAAAGTTGTGTGCTTGTGAGTGCGTAAATAAAGTCGAGCTAGGTGTTGAAAGCAGTGGTACTTATAATACTTCTTGTGCAATTTACAAGCTATTGGAAAAGTATTTCGCCAATTCATTATTCTGCTCTTTTGAGGATGCTCCTTCTTCTATTGAGGCGCAATTCTCAGGTGATCAGTTGAGGCATTTTAAAATATTTGGTGCTCAATCATCACTAGTTCAGTATGTTTTCACCGTTTATCTTGTTTTCATAGAGTGTCTTTTCGGTTGGGCTGATTGTTGGGACGAGGCTGGAGAGTGTATAAATTTTTCTTGTGGTGTTACTCTAGAAGTTAATGGAGATTACGAAATTCTAGCTGCTTATGATACTGTTAGAAGTTACAATGGTGCTCCACTTGGCAATTCCAGTGCAACTCTGTCCATCGTTACCTTTTATAGAATGGTGATGGTTATTTGCATATGTGTTCCAAAAATCAATTTCACCAGGATACGCTCAAAGGGTCATGTAGAGACGATGGCAACAAAACTATTGTTGGTATTTACTGTGGAGTTCTGCTCACTTGAGAATTCAAATTCTATGACTAAAGTGTGGGATCCCGGATGGCATTGGTGTGTGCGCTTTTGCATGTTTGTTGACTGCGTTGCAGCTTCACAGTTTGTTTGGCACTCCTCTCTTACTGTGACTCCCAAAGATGGCTATGGTAGTATTTATATTCGGCCTGTTAGTGATTGGAGTAGAAACTTCAAAAGTGTTCTCTCAAAGGGGTGTCAACAACTCATTGGTATAAATGGACATCTACGAGATGAGTGCTTGCTAGGAGAGAGCAATATCTTTCCAAAATTGTTAACTGATGGATATGGAGCAGATCAAGACTCTATGACATATGTTGAGGATTGTTGTGCTAAGGTAGACAAAAAAATGTCGAAGATTGGGGCAGATTTGTCTCAGTTCCCTTTTGACCCAGGAGGAAACTTCAATTCTCAATTCAGCTCTAATATAAAGAGGACAACCACAAGTTTCATTGTTTTGATTTCAGTGATGCTCTACGCGAACCTTGAGGACAAGATTCTTATTGAGGAGGGAGGTATTGTCGTGAACTGGATATAATATAATGAGGCACTTGGGCCTGCAACTGAATTACACCAGAGTCCAGGAATTAAACAGCCCAACGCAAGGCTATTGGACTATTTATTATAGATACCAGTCTGTGCAAAAGAGGAGGCATGCATATTGTAATGTTAGCTTGGGCAAAGTCTATTTCCCCTCATCCCCATTCTCTCTAGACTTCTCACCCCTTCTTCTATCGGTGTATTTTTCTATCTCTCACATCCCGCTTCATAGTTCCCTTACTATCTTAGTTAGTAATATTGAAGGTTATTCCATTAACTTCAATGTTAACCATGTGCGTTTATTGAGTTTGTATCACTCAACTTCATCAACCTTCTACTTCAAATAGTCTCGTTTAATGGTAGTTTTGTCCAACTGTGATTTTAAATTAATTATCACAAGTAATGCTCTTGAAGGAATCTCTTCATCATGCCATACCCAATATCTACACGAGTAAGCCTATCCAATTTAACAAATCAATTAGAAAATATAAAACAAGTAATAAGTAATTTTCAACATACCCATTTGAATTCAATGATGGTGTTTACTAAACCCATAGAAAATGAAATAATCTTACAACTTACTTCTTGTACAGGACATCTATAGAACCGTCTTCCAGCATTGGCTAGTGTCCAAGCTATGAAAAGAAGAGCAATTAATCCGCAATAGCATCTTCTTGGATACTTGATACTACGTGATGAATTAGATTCTGTAGACATTATAAATGATTTTCTTCCTATACATAAATCGTCCTTTTCTCTGTTATAGTTAGGATATTATGTTGGAGAAGAAGACTTTATTTATAAAGAGAGGTGTGTAATGGGTTTTGTTACGTGGCCTCCATGTCATCAGCTTTTTTTTTGTTAAAAATGGGCCAAAAACGTGACTTGGTTTTCTGTTAGTATATAAGGGTAAGAGTGACCTTTTTTTAAACGGCAGGGGCATACAAGGGACACTTTGCAAACAAAGGGCAAAGTTGTTCCCTTTTCGATAGTTCAGGGGTAAATTTGCCCCTTTTTGTCTACACTTTTCTAAAAGCTTATAATTGTTTGTTGTTTTTCTTTAAGTTTTTCAAAAATTGGCTAGTCATCAAAATTCACCCTTTATTACATGGTGATTTGCCAAAATAGGACATTTAGGTGGAACTCTCACATTTTTAGCCTCAATAAGAAAATTCTTTAATTTAAGCCCCATCCCAGACAAACTCCTGGCTATGGCCACATCTAATCTCTCATTTGCATATTGGACGCAGTGTTACTCGACACGTCTTAATTTTAAATTCTAAATAGCCTCTGGCAAGTAACCATAGAAGTGCTCCTTATGAATGTGGCAAGTTTACCAAATCGTGCAGTCGACATGTATAATGAAGGTGCGCTACCTTTAATAAGTAAAATATATTGTACGAGAATTGTTCCTAATTCTCCGTGGGATATGCTGTTTACATATTTAGAATAACAAGAAAGTGCTAAAATCACAAAGTTTATAGTTTTATAAATTATTCTAAAAATGATTGCAAATATCTTAGTTAAAAAAGGTGTAAGTCTTTAATAATTATAATATACATCATTCTTTTTGATACTGAAGAGGTAACAAATTATATTATGTTCAGGGAACATCACAATAAACTACAATTTGTGTCTAAAAGGCAAATTGCTTCCTTTAAATTGCGATTTTCTATTTGTCTCAGAATGCTTGAACAATTTCAATTCATGGGATTCAAACTAACTAAACTTCTGCTATGTATATTTTTACCCTTAGCAATTTGGACATGAAATTGTTAAAATTTTAAAACAAAAATATGAAGTTGAAATCGAAGTTGATATTGGATCGAATCACACCGTCATTCAACATTAAATAGAAGTCACTAAATGCAATACCTAGCCAACTTATTAGATAGTATTTCAGATTTACACTTTATACTTCTAGAGTATAAAAAGGTTAGGTAACAAAGGGTTGATTTAGTTTCAACCACGTGTTTGACGTGTAACAACAAGAATACATATTACTCAAATTTCAAGCTATACACTATCTTCATCCTATTTTGTTTGTCGTATTTTTCTTTTTAAATCGTTTCAAAAAAATTATCAAAATTCTAATGTAGAAACAAGTTAATTTTAACATTCTCATTTTACTTATTTACCACCAGACAAACATCTTTAATTTATTTTAAATTATAAATTTTAAATATTTTTTATTTTTTATTAAACTTTATTTGACAGATAAAGTGAGATGAATGGAGTATTAATTAATGTCAAAGATGAACTATTTTGTATAGTTCAAATTTACAAAACCAAGCTTGCCAAAAATAAAAACTTTATTCTTTTCAAAACCAAATCACACGTCTAACAAGAATTAGTAATAAGCTAGTGAAAGGAACTGCTCATAACTCAAGTTGGGTGTGGAAAAATTCTTGAGTTAAGAAAACTCAAATCTACTTCCCCACCCCCTACACTTTCACCCCACCCCACCCCACCCCACATCCCTTTATTTCTCTAAATCTTGTTTATACATAGAGACCATTTACAGTGTTAATCATACAAAATCTTGAAGTATAAAAATGGATCAAATATTAAACAAAGTGGGTTCTTATTGGATTGGTAAAAGAGCTAATAAGGAGCTTAATTCTGTTGGTGATGATATTAATGTATGCCCCTTTCTTTATATTTTATTTATTATTTTAGTTTTTTGTTATATGATCTAATTGTCTTTATTGATGTTTTCTGTTTACTGCGGTTATATTTAGTTTTTATGTCAGTATTTCTTTTATAATGACTTGTTTTCTCTAAGGTACTTTTTTAGCCGAGAGTCTATCGGAAATAGTCTGTTTACATTTCACCCTCCTCGACCCCACTTGTAGGATAACACTGAGTATGTTGTTATAGTTGCTTATGATCTAATTTTGGGAATTCTTGATTTTGTTTGTTGAAGCAATAAATTAGGTTTGGTTGCTTAATATTGTTTTACCTTAATGGTTTAGGAAGTGTATTACTTTATAGTTTGAATTTTGCTTAGGTTATCCTTTTTAGGTAGCTAGTACTCGATTGAGGGCCAGAGGCGTATTCAAGAGTTGAACTTGAAACTAAAGGTTCGACCTTTAAGGTTCTTAGCACTGAAGTCGTACGGGGAAATTATGGGTTCAAATTTAGTATTTGTTAAAATTTTAGTAGTATATGTTCCGCGTCGAAAGCATTGGGTGTAGACCTGTTCACTATTAGTGGTACATGTTCCGCGTCGGAAATATTGGGTATAGACCTGTGGATTTTGCATTATTAGGTTCGAAGTACTAGGGCAAGTTGGTGTACTGTTCAAGCTGAAGATAGTGGGTATGACCACAAGTCGCATTTCTGAAAGTTACCGATTGTTAATCAGTTTTGGTGTTTCCAATTTTGGGAAATCTTAATTATGTTTGTGGAAACATTAAAGTATTTTTTCAGGATTGATTGCATGATTTACCTTAACGACTAGGATGTTTATCCTCTATTTTTTAATATTCTCCTTCTAGCTAGAAGTGGATCCATGATTATAAGCCTCCAGTGGTTTGGTTCAACAACCAAGGTACTACAACACGGGAGGTGCAGTAGGTACACTTCACGAGTTCGAACCTAATAGGAGAACCAAGTGTGTATTCTTTAGTGGAGAAGGATAAAAGAGCGGGTCCACTATTTACCAAGTTATGAAGTTGGAAACAATAGATTTCTTGGTTATTTGAAAAAATGGGGTGGATCCACGCTTTAAAGTTGGTCAGTCCCAAGTATTATAGGAGCAGGTGTGTACTTTGTACTCAAGATGTTGTATAACTATATGGTTCAAGCTAGGTTGGCGCGACCATTGCTCTATTAAAGGTGTCTCTGATGCTGAGAGCCCTACATGTCCATCCAAGTAACTGGTTGTTCTAGCCATGAAAGGGCGAAAGTGTCCACTGACCTCTAAGGGGGGTTAGGGGTTTTTTGGTTTACCAAATTAAAAGTGAAAACAATTCTATGTTGGCCATTGTTTCTAGTGAGTTGATTTTGTGCAAGTTGTCTAAGTATGCATCGTCTTCTCTTTGGAGGTAGTATAGAAAATGATGTTAGGTCCCCAGGGATTTGGTCTAGTGGTAAACGTAGCTTGTGATGTGTGAGTTAGATGCAGGCCACGAGTTTGAATCCTGTCGTAGACAAGCTTGTATTTAAGTGGAGAAGGGTGGACGAGCTCATTATCTTCCGATTTTTTAACCCTGCATCATTGGCCCTCCGGGATTTCTTGATTAATAAAAAAAGTATGGAAAGTTATGTAAAGATTTCTGAAATTAAATGAAAATTGGGTGTGGCTTTGAGAAATGTGGACCTGAAGGTTTAATTTTGAGATTGTTCTTTTTAACCTTATGGTGTCAGTTACTGAAGTATAAAAAGAGCGCCTGTGAAATTCCATTTTGCTGAGTCCTTTGAAGTATGGTTATCAACAGGTATAGCTAATCAATAAAACTTGGCAAACTATGACTTCCACGACATGTTAGAAGTTAATTTCAAAAAAGGGGGGGGGGGGGGGGGGGGGGGGAGGGAGGATACTTCCATTTGGCTTTTTGAGATTATTCACAAAGTGATGACTGCTGAATCTGGGTTCTCGGCATGCATTTCTATTAAATGTACTGCGCTTTCTTTCTATACCATGGATTACAACTGATATGTATTTGGGAATGACTCGTTGGCTGTCTGGGAAAGCAAAACACTTCTTCATGGAAAATGGATTGATAACCATGAAATTCCTCCTGGTTTAATTTTGTCCAATAAGACTCCTGCACAGCTGGCAAACTTTAGCGGAGTCACAGTAATACTAGGTTTTTTCATGACATGCTAAAACTTCACAACTCCCTGGATGAGCAGTAGGTTCTCTTTCATGCTGTTCTTCAAGTTTTTAGTATTTCCTATGTCTGGACCGTGGACAAACTATAGCTTTCACATTGCTAGTCTAAGGCTCATGCTGATTTAGTTATGGGTTGGCCTTCAATTTGATGAATTACATCTCTTGTTGCATGTATTGCTTACATTTCAAAGAACATATAACTTTTATATGCAGTGGAAATAAGGAACCTGTTGTGTGTCTTCTCCCTTTTATCATTTAACATGAGCATAACTGGACAGTTGAGCATGCTAATGAACACTGGCGTGTGAAGATATTTTACTGTGAATGTCGGAAACAATTGGAAAACCGTTATCCTCAAGACGTTGGTAAAGGACAATAGAAACTTCTAGTATGATTATAAGTATTATAATATCAAGATAGTTCTTCCGGAAAAAAAATAAATAAAAGCTACAAAACCACTTAAGTGTTCCTGCTGCTCTAAGGCTAGTGACTGTAATTGATGCGAGATTTAAAAGAAATTTTCACTTCAGCAGAAACTTGATATTTTCTTCGCATATCAGCTGAAAGTGGCCTGAAACTATTTTAGTATTACTATTCCTAAGGATATATAATATATGTTTGCTAAATATGGTTTGCTTGGAGAAGAGCAGTTGATTTCCATTTCTCTCTTCTCTGCATGGAATTCTCCATATATGGGTTTTTTTTTTCTTAAACTTTTCTTCCTTTATGGTTCATACTGATCTTTTCCCTTTCAATAATTAGTCATTGCAAAGCAGTATTGAAGGAGGAACAAAATGGCTGGTGAACAAGCTTAAAGGTTTGTGTTCTCTCTGCATAACTCACCATGCTCTTCCATCCCCCCTCCCCCCGCATGTTCTAAATTTGAGGTCTGATCCACTCGCTCGCCTACATTTTCCCATAGCAGTTGAAGAGCAAGGATAGGGAACAGGAAAATGGATTCTGTGCGTTGCTGTCATGTATATCTCACTAGTGTTTATGAATATCCCGAATGGTGAAACTAGGTTGAGGCCATTAGGAACATTTTCTTGTAAGAGTGTGTCCCTTTTTATTCATGTGTGATTTTGTTTTTGTTTGCTTTTTTGTTTTCCCCTTTGCTTTTTTGGTCTGGTGGCAAGGGGGGGGGGGGGGGTGGTAGGGGACAGTGCGGAAGCTTATCACTATACGGAAGGAGTGTTGGTTGAATATGGTGTACAAATCTTTTTCTGGAGATGTTTATGTTGAGGATTACTTGTGGACTTCTATTCCCCTCCAGCTTGTCTGTTTCCACTTTCTCTGACTGTGATTGGGAACACTCTTATTCATTTTCTTGAAGATTACCTAGCTTAATCAACAAATTTTATAGTAGGTTGTGAACCTAAGGGTGTGACCTAGTGGACAGTTGTCAATGAAGTTGGTACAATGATACCAGAGTTTAAATTGTAGCAGTGAAAAAAAAAAGGTAATATCTTCCCACCTGGTGGGAGGTAGCATATACCTGGTGGAACAGTCGAGCAAAGCTAGAGTTTTCCCAGACACTACCGTCATTAAAAAATGTGTTATAGTAGGCTGTTTGGTACTGGTCATAACCTTTATCTTCTCTGCTTAATCTTGGTTTTTTAGGAAAAATGCAAAAGCCATTGCCAGATCTTCTCAAGGAGTATGATATTCCAGTAGGCATTTTCCCCCGAGATGCCACCAATTATGAGTTTAATGAAGAGACAAGGAAGCTTACTGTCTATATACCCTCTGTATGTGAAGTTGGTTACAAGGATTCATCTGTATTACGCTTCTCTACAGCTGTTACTGGATATCTGGAAAAAGGGAAGCTAGTTGACATTGAAGGGATGAAAACAAAAGTGATGATGTGGGCAAAAGTTACTGCTATCTCATCTGAGAAATCCAAGGTTCATTTCACAGCTGGGTTGAAGAAAACTCGGAGTAGGGAGGCTTATGAGGTGTTGAGAGATGGAGTCGCTGTTGATAAATTCTAGTGTGATCACTGGCTTTGAACGTTCAATATACTATGAGGGCCATGAGCCCTCAGAATTACAACTTGTGTATTATCAACTCTTTGTTGCTTCTTTGTTTGCTGTTGCATTTACTGTGTTGATAATTCTAACTGAGTTCAAAATCTGTTTCATGCCTTTGGCTTGTCAAAACAAAGATACAAACTCAGCATCAGGCATTTTGACGTTAAGGTAACTTCCAAATTTCCAATATTCTGGAATGACTTTTTAACAGATTGTCTGAATTTGATCAATCCATAATATCTGTCAGTGTAAAGTTATTCAACATTGTTAGTTCTTGGAGTAATGGTCTCCTTCCGGCATTCACCCCCTTCCTTTTTCCTTCCTAGCTTTCTTTCACGAAGTTGCTTCGAATCAATGTAGTTATTGAGAAGTATCGCACCCGCCGGAGGAACAAATTATGTGGCTAGAGGTGTGTTTGGTTCGAAAAATATTTTTCAATTCTTTTATGTTTGATTAGCCTAAAGGTGGAAAATATTTTTCAAAATTGATAATGTATACTCATTCTCTCCCGACTACACCAAAACACCACCTTCCACCACCTCCTTCCCCACCCCCTCACTCCCACCACCTCCCACCTCCACACCCCCTCCCACCCATCTCCTGCCTACCCAAATCGCGTCCTACCCTACCCCCTACCTAGGAGCGGACATAAAGTCATCCGAGGGGACTCAATCGATAGCCCTTTGCAAAAAAAAAAAAAAAAAAAAAATTACACTATGTATATGTATTAGTCTTTGACTCCCTTATGCCATTAATTTTTGAGCTCCTTCCAATCACCTTACACGAAAGTTCCTAGTCAATATAGACTTGGACTGTTTTGTTCTTTTGCCTTTTTTTCTTTTTTATAAAATATTCCCATCTCTCCCATTTTAATTATTTAGATTTGATTGAGCACAGGTTTAAGAAAAATAAGAATGATTTTCTAATTATTTTGGTTTTAAATGTGGGTCAATTCCTTTTGGTATTGTAGTCCAAAATAAAACTTGAAATTAAAGAGTTACCAAATATAGAAAGATACACTCTTTTTGGGACAGACTAAAAAGGAAAGACAGACACTTAAATTGGAATGAAGGAATAACTTTATTATTCGTTCGGTTTCAATTTATGTGACAACATTTTTTTTAACCTGTCTAAAAAAAGAATATCACCTTTCTATAACTAAAAATATTTTACTTTTATAAAATGAATTCCAGCCACATAAATTTGTATAACTTATTTTAAATCACGAATTTCAAAATTCTTTTATCTTTGCTAAATTTCATGCCATATCAAATGATGTTATATAAAATGAAACGGAGTACTAGAACTTCAGTAACAAATGGTAATTGTGTCTATAAATTTAGTCATAGTTAAATAATTTATGTTATGTAATAACTCACGTTTTTCTCTCTATAAATCTAAGTAAATTATTTATTGATGAAGCGGAAAAGGGTCAAATATACCCTTAAACTATACGAAATTCAATAAATTACCCTCCGTTACGAGTTCCGTTTGGACATACCCCGCTGTTAATAAAAGAGCTCAAATATACCCCTACGAGTGACGGAAAACCCAACCCAAAAAATTAATCCTCTAATTTAATGATTAGCACAAATAATGCTACGTGGCCCCAACATTTGAGGCCAAATACCTCACCATTCCATCATCTTCTCCACCAAACAAATCCCCTCTTCTAAAATTTCAATCATTATTACTATCACTACAACCATCAAAGCCGCTGCTCCACCACCACCACCAAAAGCCATAGCAACCCCAATTTGCCAATCATTGCTTCCTTCGGATAATTTCAAGCGCACACAGCACAATAACTCACCACCATACAATCATTCCTCTCAAAAGAACCATGAATTTGTACTTAATAAGTATCCTCACAGTAATGAAACCATTTTTCAATAGAAGCCCATTCAAACAGCTTCCGTAACAATCCAAATCACTTGTATAATGAAAAATAGTGGATTAGATTTTTATGGAGCTTTTTCTTTAAACATTGAATCTTTGTTTCTAAGTCAAAAAAAATCAGTAGAGGGTTGCATTGTTTCTGAGTCATTTTGATTCTATAAGCACCAGAAAGTGAAAGATAGGATTTTGAACAAACCCAATTGGAAATTTTCTTGGGAAGCTTGTAAGTTGACAAATAACTTGCGACCAAAGCTTAGCAAAACAAATTATTGATCATATTGCTATTAGACATCACACGCCCACAATTGAAGGCGCTGAAAATAGATAGATCCTTGTTTTTGCTGTAGCAGAAAGTTGTTGGTTTTTTTCATGTTCTATTCTTTGTTGTATGCTTTTGCATTTGATTTGCCTAGGAAAATCAGTCCCCAAAAAGCAGAGTATAGTGTAGAGAAATGGAATTTGAGAAGATGAGGTGGGTGGGCTAAACAGTGGCAACTAACGAGCTGGAAGTGGGTAAGTAATTTTCTTAGATGATGCCACGTGGCAAAATATGGTACTAACTAGAGTTTTAGCATTGCTAATTAGCTGCTTAGGTTTTCAGTCGCTCTTAAGGGTATATTTGAGCTCTTTTATTAACGGCAGGGTATGTCCAAACGGAACTCGTAATGAAAGGTAAATTTATTAAATTTCGTATAGTTTAAGGGTATATTTGACCCTTTTTCGTTGATGAAGATATTGATCTCTGTTTCTTATTGAGGCTGGTAGCTCATGGTATTCTTTATCTAATGCCAGCTTTATTTATAATAAATTAATACTATATGGAGGTTTGATATTGAAGTTTAGTTAAATAAATCAACTTAAGTAGATTAAGTCGACCTGTAATCAACTAATACTATAAAATTGGTATGGACCAGAATAATTGAGGAGGTTTGTCAGTATTTTAGAGCTCCTTCTTATCACCTTCTAATTTAATAAATTGCAAGTCGTAGACTTGGGCTTACATAAAGCTTGACTCTACCAAATAATTTATACTATATTAGAAGAGTGATAATGGTCGATCAGGGCTAATTTCGTCATTTCACTTAAAAAGTAATATCATCCCAAATCGAGACACATGGACGGTGATGCATTTTTTAAGGTGAAAAGCTGTTTGTAACTTTTGACTGGTACTATCTTTTACTGGTTGCACAATACACTCCATTAATCTAGAAGCAGCTCTCTTCATTTTAAAAGCAGCTCTCTCTCTCCATTTTCAATTTATAGTTTCAATATACTCCAACTCTTCAGTTTCTCACGGTCATCAGGTATATACTCTTTTATTTAATTTAATTTTTTTTTTCTTTTTGTGTCGTTTTCTCTGTATTCCACCATTAGCTTCTTGGTGTTTATTTTATTCTCTATGGTAGTTGCTGCTTATAGACATTGCCAATGGGCTTTAATTGAGTTATATGATCGGTAGGAATTCATATAGACGATCTCAACGTCAACTTATTTGGAACTGAGACATAGTTTTTACGGATACAATTGAGTTATGGATCTGATTTTCTGAGTTACATACTAAGATACATAATTAAGAGGTTTTGAATGTGGACCAACACCTTTCTTGTGGAAGACAAAAGTCAAATGTTTGGTGACTTTGTTTTGCCCAATCTTAGAAGGCATTCCTGTTTCAATGTCTTAAATCTTTCTTCCAACAAAAGCAGTAAACTCCCACATTAACACCTCCTTGCCATCTTTGCGGTACGATTTTTCTTTAATCTCTTCTCAAGTTTATTTTTTAACCTTCATCGTTTTCTTAATTGTCTAATGTTTTGGTTAATTTTGTTTTGATTGTTTAAACACTTTTGGTATGGGTACTCTGCTACGCTCTCTGCACTCCTTTCTCTATCTTCCATTAATTCCTTATGTCTAGATTTGTCTGAGGGAATCAATAAAACAGCTAAACCATTAATCTTATGGTTTGAGGATAATTTTGTATCCTTGACTATGAACTCCCAGGAGTTCGGAGGGTTCAAATCGATCAAAATAGGCATACTATAGGCTGTCCAAATGTGCGCGTTTTAGGTGCTCGATAAAATGTCTGTTGAATGTTTGAGCTGTTATAGCAAATTCTGAATAGCTAATCAATAATATTATGATGTGTGTGTGTAATTGTAAGTGAACTGAAGCAAATAGGATAGGGCAATTCATATATAACTAAATTGAGCAAGAGAAACATGCGACGAAAGCTAGATTCATTTTATGGGTTTTCTAAATCTCTTCACACTAATTGGGCTTAATCTTTTGTAATTGTCATTTTCAAAGTTAATTGATTGCTATTATTCGTGTGTAACATTAGTAATGTTGGGTATTACATTTTGAGTTAACATCCTTCTATGCTATTTGGTAGTGAAGTTCAGTCTTCTTCATTGCTTTATCACTGCTCACGTTCTAATAAAGTTTTCTTTTTGGGGTTTGTAATGGATTACAGATTGTTTTGGAAGCTCAAGCTGTGAACTGTGCATCACAAAAATATCAATAAAATTCAATCATCTTGCCCTTTCTGGTAAGTTCACCATGTTCTATTTTAGGTGTTTTCATTCTATTTGAGTCTATCCATAGCATTTAAACTTGCGGTTATTTTATTCATAATGTTGCTAGCTTTCGTTATTTTTGAACTTTGAGTTTCTTTAGAAAATAGAAATGATTTTCTCATCGGGAAGACTCTCGAGCAACAGGATAGTGGCAAGTTATTAAGGATGTTAGTTTTCAAATGCAAATACGGTTTTAGATTTTGCTTACCAATTTAGTAATTGTGACATCTTTTAAGGTAAAAATGGTATTTTGAAGAAGGCATTTAGTTGGTTGTCAAAACACTCCTTTTTAGTATGAGATAGATTATCGCAAGGCATGAATAGTCAACATGTTTTCTTTGGTGAAATTGTTCAAAACTCAGTGTGTATTCGTGAGTTTTAAATTGTTTGAATACGTTATGAATGAAAGATAGTTCATCACCAGTCGTAAATTATTTTCTTATGGATTCTTGTTCCCTTTTTAGTGTGTGAATTTCAGTGCAGATTGTTATTATCCAAAGACGGGAAGATTATCCAATAACTTACTTGCCATAAAATCATATCCTAATTTAAGTTGTGTTTCTCTACCGAAGTTCTACTTTTGATTGGTAAATCTTTTAAACATTAGCCTATTACATTATTTTCCTTTCTATTATGATTAAATGGTCACTTTGCTTTTGTTCTTCGAGAAGTAGCAAAGTTTCAGTGTTCTAATGTTTTTTTTTTTTCCAGCAAAGCAGATTCTCAATAGAAAAAGTTAGCCTTTCAAGGACGTGAAGGTACACTCACGCATTACCTTTTTTAAATTAATACATTTTCATCTGTATAATATTACTCACATACTCTCTTTGTCTCAATTTCTAAATGTGTGTTGAAAGATTACACTTTAGCTCTACGTACTTATGATAATACTCGATCTATTTGAAGCTTCAGTAGATCTAGGAATAAATTCATATCATAGTGGATCTGGCAACTATGGGCGTTGTAAAGCACTTAAAAACTCCAGCAATTGTGATGTCTGATTTTAAGAATATGTTTTGCTCTGTCTGTTAATGTTTTAAGGTGCTTTCAGTCATTCAAACTTTATGTTGTTTCCGAACTCAGCAGTTGTAATCACTTTATTATTTTTAGCTTATTATAAGATCAAACTAAATTTTATTAATTTCTAAATTAAAAGCCAAAATGAAATCAAATAAAAAAAGTATCAATTTTTTCTTTTGGTTTGAATCGATCGTGTTCGATTTTTCGATTTCTTCTCAACATCCCTAGTTGGGATCCTCCCCAAACAAATAACCCTTCAATATTGCTCAATGGTAGCTTAGATATTTGCCGCGTCATAATCATTATTTTCTACGGTCAATATGGCTCCTCGTAGAAAATGAAAGTTGGAGAAATTCCCTTTGCACATATGATTATTCAAACTATACGTGCTTTTAACATTAGTGCCAATCATAATTATTAGTAACAGTGACTATACTTTTTTGTTGTTTTAGTTATCTTAAATTTTGCTATTACCCTTATAATTAGGCAAAGAGAAACATTCAGCAACTTCCACAACCTACTTCTATTCAACAAAACTTTTGTCACTTGTCAATTCAAAAAGTTGATCATATTGATTCTTAATTATTAGAATTTCCAGAACATGTTTTTATGTAGTTAAAGAATAAAGAGACAGACAAAGAAAATAAACCTATCTAGTTGAGTATTACTTACATTGTACTCTTTCTAATCTGCAATACCAAGTTAGCAACATTGTACTCTTATTAATTTCTCCTTTAAATCTCATATAGTTCTGATCATGGAGTTCATTCAATTCGTCAAAGAACAAGTATGGGATCCAGCTATGGGATTCGATGATAAAATGCTAACCCTTAAAAGAAAGATAGAAGTATTGATCAGTCGAAAGGAAGATGTCATGGTTCAAGCCAAAGATGCTGAACTTCATACAAGTAAAAGAAGGAAGACAGAGGTTGACAATTGGCAGAGTAATGTACAAAAGCTAGAGCATGAGTTTGAATGGTTTGAGCAAGAAGTACAACAGAGTTCCAACCATTCGCTCATTCGGTTATCAAATCGTGTTGATAAAATTCACAAAGAAGTGGAAGATCTCCTTGAACAAGGACAATTTTCGGAAGGGATTATGCTTAATGTAAATGAAGAAAATGTGCACCCTTTGGTGACAACAAATGTGAAAGGTCAAGCATTTGTGCAGACTCTAACAAAAGTGCTAATGTCTCTGAGTGAAGTTTCTAATATTGGCATTTATGGTATGGGTGGTGTGGGCAAAACGACCCTTGCAATGCATATCCATAACCATCTCCTCAATGAACCAAGATTCTCACGTAATGTCTATTGGGTCACTGTATCCCAAGATTTTAGCATTGCTAAATTGCAAAATGATATCGCCAAGATTCTAGGTCTAGACCTTTCAAGTGAAGATGATGATATTAAGAGGGCAGCCAAACTGTACCAGAGTTTGAGGATGAGGAAAAGCTTTGTGCTCATATTGGATGATGTCTGGACCCATTTTGATGTAGAGAAGGTGGGAATTCCATTGGAAACTGGTGGAGGTAAACTGATCATAACCAGTCGATCAGTTGGGGTGTGCGACAGGATTGGCTGCAAAAATAAAGTAAATGTAGGCACTCTTTTGCCGACAGAATCTTGGGAATTGTTTTTGGAGAAACTTGATCATTATGGAGATCTCCCAAAGGAAATAGAGGAAATAGCAAAGAAAATGACAAAGAAATGTGATGGATTGCCTCTGGGTTTAATTACTGTAGCTGCAAGTATGAGAGGAGTGACCGATGTCTTTGAGTGGAGGGACGCATTCGAAGAATTCAAAGAATCTTGTACGCAAGTGCTGTATATGAATGATAAGGTGTTCCCCATTCTCCGCTATAGCTATAACCGACTGAGGGATCAAAGATTACAAAAGTGTTTTCTTTATTGCTGCTTATATCCTGAAGACTACAAAATTAGGAGAGATGAATTGATTCGTCTTTTCATTGTGGAAGGATTTCTGGACAGTAGAAAAAGCAGGCTAGCAGAATTTGACCAAGGTCATGTTGTACTGAACAAACTGGAAAGGGCCTGCTTATTAGAAAGTGTTGTGAATTATGACAAAGAAAGATGTGTGAGGATGCATGATTTGGTGAGAGAGATGGCACTGCAAATTGGGAGAGATGAATTTAAGTGGACGGTGAAAGCGGGAGCACTATTGCGTGAAATACCAGGGGAGCAAGAATGGTCTGAGCACTTGGACAAGGTTTCCTTGATGGTTAATGGTATAAGGGAAATTTCAGTGCCCTTAACTTATGGACGTCCAATGCTTACAACTTTGTTATTGCAAAGAAATAATCTTTTGAGTCAAATTGTAGATCATTTTTTTGTTCAGATGTTGGGTCTACGTGTATTGGATTTAAGCAACAGTGCGATAGAAAAGTTGCCTAGTTCAGTTTCAAATCTGGAAAACCTCTCCACATTGTTGCTGCGAAGTTGTAAATATCTCAAATTCATACCGCCGTTGAACAAGCTCAAGAACCTCATCGAATTGGACCTTTATCACACAATTATCGAGGAAGTGCCCCAAGGCTTAGAAAGCTTGGTTAATTTAAGATGCCTCGACATGAGAAGAAACATATTCTGTTCAGACATGGCGCCATTCAGAAAACCGGCTGCAGATATATTAGCTAGGCTCTCTAATCTTCAATCCCTCTTGATTCCTTTTGTTGTACAAGTAGAGGATTTACTGGGGATGAGACAATTGGAGGTATTTGAAGGGGGGTTTACTGATGTTTGTAGTTTTAATAAATTTGTTAAAAATCGACAAACTAACAAGATGCCGAGTGTCTTTGAAATTGTTCTAGATCCGAAACAACCTTCCACTTTGTATTCATATGGTACTGGTAAAGGTAAACGAGTGAAACTGAACAACCTTGTTTTCACCGGAGACAATGTACAGATGCTATGCTATGATGAGATAGAAGGAGGGCGAGATGTGATTCTTCTACCACTGGACACTCAAGAGTTGAGAATTGCCTATTCGGAATTTCGCACATCGAGTAATAGCTTCTTAGATGCTATTCCATCTCTGATTCAGTCCAAAGACTTGAGAGAAATAAGAATTGAATACTGCGAAGGTATGGAGTTCCTAATGTTAAACAAATTCTCTGGCCTTTGTAAGTTGGAGTTAGGAGAAGCTTTGCCTCCAGTTGGAACATTTTCCCATCTCCGGTGCCTTCGAGTTTCTCACTGTAATAAAATGAAGAAGCTAATCCCAAGGTGCTTGCTGCAATACCTCCTAAATCTGACGGAAATTCATGTAGCGGACTGCAAGGAAATGGAAGAGATAATAACAGAGGATGAAGAAGAACAATTCAAGCAGTGGGGGAACTCAGCCTCATCATCCAGAAGCATCGATGATGATGAGGTTGTTCTACCAAAGTTGAAAGTTCTTGATTTAAGGTGGTTGCCAAAACTGAAGAGCATATACAAGGGAAGAATGAGTTGCACTTCTATTAAGAGCATAGCAGTCATGTATAGTCCAGAGCTGAAGAGACTTCCATTAACTCTTCCTCTTCGAGACGGTCAACCATCAGCTCCTCCAGCTCTCGAAGAAATCATAATGTGGAATAAAGAAGAATGGGAATCTTTAGAATGGGAGAATCCTCAATACAAGAATCTCCTCCATCCTTTCTTTAGGGAAAGTTTATTTGATGACTTGATGAGGTACAAATAATCATTTTTCCTCCTTTCACTCTGCTCCGGTCAATTCGCCGGAATTATTTTCCTATTATTTAAAAAATTATATATTTCATTCATATGTTTTTTAGGTAAAAATATGCTGGAAATTATCTTAAAGATGAATTGAAGGGGATAAAATTATCATTTTTCCAGAGAATCATTGGTAAAAGACAGAAAAATTATTTGCACATATTTGAGAGCTATATAAAGATGGGAGCGGGTGAAGTGCATGATTAGCCATCAGTTAATGCAAGTATTTAGGCTTTAGCCAGTTGCTATTTGTCCTAATATTTTGAACTTAAAAACTTAATTTCAGAAAATTAACAACATTACTGGTTTTCTCTAATTTTTTCTAGGCGTTGCTTTTACAATTTGGGTTAGAGTAACATTTGAAGTTGGTGTGTGCAGTTCATTTTTATATCTTTGTTGCTCTTTTTTAAAAGAAAAAAAAAAGAGGGAATTTTAGCTCGACTTTAATGATAATTTTACCAATTTCACAAATGATATAAATCTTAATGCTTTAAACTTTTGAAAAAGAACTTTTCCACTTTCAAAATTTATGTAAACGTGGTTTGAGCAATAACGTGTAAGTTGCGAAGACAAAATAAATACCAATGTAACTTTTTCATCCCAATTTTATGTGACATCATTCGATATTTTTTTTCACATTTGCAGGCGTTGATACCGACAAGACATTTTTCAGGTCAATCTAAGGACAAGAATTCGATATTGGATTAGACATTTTTCAGGTCACTATTGCCCTCCAACTTATTTTGTTCAAAGTTCTTTATTCTCTTACCCGGAGTTCCCTTAATTATTTTTCTTCAGGATTTTCAAGCTATATCAACTAGTAGTTTTACAGTATGTTGTTTGGTACAAGTCATAACCTTTCCCTGCTTTAATCATGGTTTTGTAGGAATTTCATTGCCAGGTCTTCTCAAGGAGTATGATGTTGGCAAAAGTTGCTGCTGTCTCATCTGGCAAATCCAAGATTCATTTCACAGTTGGTTGAAGAAAACCTGGAGTAGGAAGGCTTATGAGGTGTTGAAGAATGGAGTTGGTGTTGATAAATTCTAATAAGGTCACTACCTTTGAACGTTCGATATACTATGAGGTCATTCTGAGCCCTCAGAATTACAACTTGTGTAGTATCAACTCTTCGTTGCTTATTTGTTTGTGTTGTTTGCGATTACTCTGTTGATAATTCTCTGTTTGATTTCACATTGTGTTCCTTTCCTTCGCTTGTTAGAGTGAGATATAAACTCAGCAATCCAAGATCAGGCATTTCTCCTAAATGATAAAAATCCTTTGCAAGGGGAAAATTGAAAGTTCTTCAGCTGAGGCATCCCATCCAACTAGTTTTGGGCAAAAGTTACTGTTATCTCATCTGAAAAACCCAAGGTTCATAAGTATTAGTTAGATTTCAAATTGCATTCCTTGCCTTTGCTTGTTGAAATGAGTTACAAATTCGAGTTGATTGTTTCTATGGTCACTCAACTTTGGGTAAGGCCACCATGGTCACTTATTTTTGTTTTGTCTTTCTATGGTCACTCAACTTTACTCAGTTAAATTCCATGGTCATCCAACACAAAACTCCACAAACTTCCGTTAAGTATATGCTGACATGACAACTTTATTTTTTATGAAATTTACAGAAAAAGAAAAAAACTAAAATTATTTAGCACCAACTCATTTTAAACACCCACCTAAGAATTGAACTTAGCAGAACTTTCTTACTGCAAAAAAATTTTTTTTTTTTCTTTTATCTTTTCCATATTTCATCATACAAATTATATGTAACAATTATCGTACCATTACGAAGTGAAAGAAATAAAATAAAGAGATAATGGTCAAAAACCCCCTAAACTATTATGTTTATGTTAGTTTCATACTTAAACTATGAGTTGGTTATCTTACCCCTGAACTATCAATTTTTATATTCAAAACCCCCCTGCAGTGCCAAGTGGCATGGAAAGTGACTTCACTCTCTTTGTTGTCTGTGGAAAAATAAAGAATACCAATAAAAAGCACCCATGTGGCATTTCTCTTTAATTTTTAAAATTTAAATATTCTTTTACTTATTAATTATTATTTTTGTCTTTTTCCTTTCTTCTTTTTCAATTAACTATTTTCTTTCATAACTCTACTTTTTTTTGCCAATAACAGTAAACTAGTTGAGACCCATTAACCTTAGAATAATAAGAGTACTAAAAATGATTTAATCAAATGTGATAAATTCTATTGCAATTTACAACCAAATTTTGCAATTTACAACTGTCATATTCCAGAAGCACATTTGTCACTTGATCTACATCACAAAACTCTTACTTTATGGTAGATTTACATCACAGACCTATTACTAGGAGATTGTTTGGCTACAATTGAAAAGGGAAAAGTTCTATATATACCCCTGAATATTTGTTCTTGTCTTACTTTTGCTCGCCATTTACCTTTCGGTTCAAGAGAGCTTCTGTTGTTATATTTTGTCTTAAATTTGCCACTTCCACTAACGTAGGGCCTTTTTCTTATTGATTAATTGCGTCCATAATACAAATGTAAGAATTGTTACGTGGCTTCGCTAACAATAACATCTCAGACCGAATTGACTAATCTAATACATCCTTAAGGAGGCTTTTCGTAGTTGGAGGCATGTTTTAGTGTAATTTATAAATGCTAAGATTATAGGTTTTGGAGATATCCCAAATTAATGAATAGATATTGAGATAGTTTTCCCAATGTCAAAGTTATTTATGTTTCAGAGTGTAACAAATGAAGATGCTATTCCCCACATGGTTGTACCAAAACCTTGTAAATCTGAAGACTATTACTGTAAGAGTATGCAAGGAAATGGAAGAGATAATAACAGAGGATAAAGAAGAACAAGCCCACCACTACACAGCTCATTATCGTCCATTGTTCCTTCAGATCAAAGCAGAAGCATCAAACATGATGAGATTGTTATACCAAAGTTGGTATGCCTTTGTTTATTTGAGTTGTAACAACTGAAGAGCATATGTAAGGGAAGAATGGCTTGTGGTTGTATTGACATTATAGGAGTTCGGGGTTGTCCTAACCTAAAGAGACTTCCATTTACTCTACCGGTTTTCAAGAATATCCTCTATCCTGTTCCCGTAAATCCTTAAATTCGAAACCGGGTACATACTTCTACTCAAATTATTAGCTATAGGCTGAAGCATATATAATGAGAAAAGTCCTTACTGGTTATCTCTTAGTTAGATCAGCTGTTTCTCCACAACTGCTAGACTAGGCAACGGATATGAGAGGAACTGTGATCACATTTATCCATCTGTAGGGACTAGACATGTCTTGGTTTTGATTAATCATGTTCTAGTCATTTCCTATTTAGAGAAAAATTACCGATCCAGTAAATCATGAGCTTGTATAGAAATTACAGACGTCTTCTTTTTCTCTTTTCCTTTCAAAGGCTTTTTTTTTTCACTGCATCAATTATCCAAAGCTAATTTAACGGTCTATAACAAGAACAGGAGAACCACAATAGTTCCAAAACAAAAGCAACAGAGCAATATTCGTATTATATAAAGGATCAACATGATTGTGAAGGATGGTAACGGTTGCGTAATACGACTTTTAATTTCAGAGCCTTGTGATGGACTTGAAGAATTAAAAAACTACAGGAAGTTTATCTTATAAACTGCCACCCTGTAATGTATAGAACTAGACAGTCCATAACAGAAGGCTACCACGACTAGGTGGTCTTAATCCTCGAAGATAAGGTAAAAAAAAAAAACTGACCCCGTTTGCATACCCAACAATGAAAAGAATTTCATCGTCTCATAAGGCTCTACCATAGATAACCAGATATTTTTCACCCCGCTGAATAAAAGGAAAACATATGCCTCCCTTACCTAACAGAAACTTGAATCAGCTCTGTTTTCAACTACAAACAAAGGCACGTCCAATCATCCCTTGCGTCCAAGTTGCTGTTTCTTTAAGCTGTTCATCATCAGATTGAAGACATTCGCCCAACAACTGGGAGCAAAATACACGATCCTTGAAAAGGTTCTTTGCGTTTGAACCAAGTGCATCAGCTAAATCTCCCTTTGCGTTTGAACCAAGTGCATCAGCTAAATCTCCCAACACAGCAACTGCTGCTTTTGTCACGCTCTCATCTCTACAAAAAGATCAATACATCTGTCAGAACTGATAAGATGTAAACACATAATAAAAAGTGGTCAATGAATATGCTTCAAAAATACTGCGCTTGAGCTGGTTGCCATACTCTAGCATTTCCTCATCACTGTTGTCTAACTGTGCACATAATTCAGCAGCATGTTGCATCATAGGCAAATGTGAATATGAGCAACATCATATAGGCTTTGTCTTCTTTTTAAGATGTTGCCTCATATATTTTACACTCGCATCATATCAAAAAGTTAGTACTCAATGATGTGGTGGTTTACTCATTATAAAATTGATTTACGTTTAGAAAACGAAGAGAGAGTTAAATTTTACTTATTTGTTGAGACCTTTCGATTTCTCATTGGATGTCGAAATCGTGCTGCGAAGTCAAATGTTTCCTCCCCAAAGTTTTGAACTCAAGACCTATGATTAAAGATGGAGGAATACTTACAACTATAACACAAATTAGTAGTAATTAATTATGTCTGAGACCTCTGCCACGCATTACACAAACTATAAAAGGTCAATTTCAACACAGTATCTAAGAAATTAATCACTTACTTTGGGTTCTGATGAGAATGTTAAGAACATTTTCTAACCCATTAGGGGAAGCAGAGTTTTTTTTTTCTTTTTTTCCATTCAACCAAACACAAACTTGGTAGGAAACAGTGAATAAAGACACTGAACAATAAAGCTTTTAGCAACACTTCCCACAGAAAATATGAACAAAGAGGGCATTATTTTCAACAAGAAATTTATGATTCATATAATTAAATAAAGGATTGTTTTGTTACAAAAATTATCATACACTAAGAGATTCATTTTATACAATAACAAAATCAAGATACATAGAAAAATTTTATGACCTGCATATCCCAAATTTGTAGTCCACCTTTTTACTCTTTCGATATGCCAAGATAATGCCTAACTTTGACATGTCAAACAGATAGAAAAAAACAAAAGAAAGAGTTATACAATTAAAAATATTCAGAAGAAAAGTAGCATATTGAAAGAAATTACCTTATTTGGCAAAAGTGGATATATTTTCCGTGTGGAGATGGAACAGAGTGTATTGTTGAATTTAGTTTAACTCATAATTTGACAATAAAAAAGATGTGAGAGTAATGTCTAACTGTTTCTGCAGCACCGTATCTAACTGTTTCTGCACTGTTTCAACACTTTCTATTTCTGCACTGTTTCAACTATTTCTAACTGGTTCAGTACCTTACCCGTAATATATATATATATATATATATATATATATATATATATATATATATATATATATATATATATATATATATATATATATTAATTAATGTGGAGTAATGTCTATATTTAATCGTATCATGTACTGTTGCTAGAGTGTGTGTGTGTGTGTATATATGTATATGTTAATGTGGAGTAATGTCTATGTTTAATCATATAATATGCATGTACTGTTGCTAGTGTTTTTATCTCTCTACATATCGTACAATATTCTAATAATCTGTATATTCATGATGTGCAGTTACTATATCCTGTTCACCAAACCTGCAAACAATGGCTTCACGAGACATGTCCCTAGATATTGTAGCGGTTGAACAAAAATTACTTCCAGTTGGTGATATAGTAACTTGCTTTAAAAGATGTTATCAACAGAGTGATTGTGATGATAGTTGGGTTTGTTCAGATTGTGCACCAGATGCATTAGGATCTGGAATGCACTGTGACGTGTTCACTGCTTCTGGACAAGGATATTTCGAAATGCTCCGTCTTCGAGCTAATTAGGGATATGGTTGCTGCAATTTATTACTAGCTGCAAATTGGGGTGGTGGGGGTGGGTGGGTGTGGAGTGATGAGAGTAAGAGTGAGTAAGTGAGAGAATTTTTAATTTGGGGAAAATGGGAAGTGAAAGTGAAATGTGTTAGATTATTGTTAAATGTGTTAGAAAAATAATGCTATGCATTGTAATTAGAAAAATATTGCTACTTTTTTTGTAATTAAGGGTGAAAATTTATATATTTATGTAAAAAACCTTTTTTTTCTCAATCTGTCATGCATGAAATTAAACAGTACATTTTGAAATCATCACATAATGAACATCAATCATAGTATTAGTGGATTGAATTTCATAAATTAGAAAGGGTAGAAAGAAGTAATTAAATTAATAAGGTTATTAAAACAAAGTGTTATAGCTACTTTTTAATTCCTTGAATATGAACTCTTTAAGATGATCTCGAATATGGACTCTTGAAAGACGATATTCATGGTGTATGTTCCTTTCATTCGTTCCGGAGTCATATCGAATGGATTAATACTCTTAGTTTTGCATAGTTGTGCAGTAATGAACCGATCATCCCTTAGTGGTATTCTTTTTAAATAAGCAAGTGCTACATATATATGTACTAAAGAGGAAAATAAAAGAAAATTCAAAGGAAGAGAGATAATGGTAGTGCTCGACAAACTTTGGGTGGCATGTTTTTGTTTAAAGCACGCAATCTGGACACATTGTTTTGCTAATCTCAAGCTATGTGATCACAACCTTAGGACAAAACTGGATCACATGACTTTCTAGGCCAGAGGAAAATTTAGTTCATATGAATAAAAAAATCTCTACATTTACATATCAAATTATATCCTAGAAAGATTAACATTACATAATAGAGGATGCATTTGCAGTCTCATGATCACAACATATGGTATACGATATGTTATCTGCACAAAAATATGCCCTCGTTCAGGACTTAGTTCTAATGCTGAATTCTATTCTTTATTTTCTTCACCCATCTTTTCACTGTGTTCTTATAATTTCCAAATTTTCCAGTTTTTTCTTTCTCAAGTTTCTTCAACACTTACTACCACCTTGTCTCTATTCATATCTGTCGTGAAGCCTTTTTTTTGTCATGAATTCTTCAACCCCATATTGTGTGCAAAAGAATAATAATAGACTACTCGAAACTACTTAAAATCAATTTAAGATACAGATAATTTTAAATTTGTGAAGGAAAGAGATCACCTTTAATTTAGAAAATAGCTTTGGCGACTTGTTTTTCCCATCCCTCGCAATATATGTACTCCCTCCGTTCCAAAATGGTTGTCATAATTCGGATTTCGAGAGTCAAACGAGTTCATTTTAACCGTGAATTTAACCAAATAATCTTTAAGTTTTTTGTAACGATGTTTATATATTTAGAAACTACATAAAAAGTACTATAAGTTACAATAATTAATAATTCAAAATATTTAAAAGACATATGAAAATATTACGGTCAAAATTAAACTTGTTTGACTCTCGAAATCCGAACTGTGACAACCATTTTGGAACAGAGGGAGTGTTTAAATTCTAAAATGTACATGTACATATCATGATCAATTCAATCATTTAGATTGAATCTTTCCCTTCGAGATAGCTTCCCAGGACTTGACGATAGGTTTCTCAAACAATTCAAATGCAAATCTTTGAATTATTTTCCAAAGAAATCACCACAGGCCCAATTAGACCTTTTTTGTAACAGTAATAGCGGATCTTCTCTTCATGGAAACATTCAAGAATAACGTCCAATAGTCGCTTATATTCTTGAACTTCGTTTGTTAGTCCAAAGAGAGAAATTGTATGCATGAGCATTCCACTTGAATTAGTAAACATTTATCTGATTGTTGCACTATATTGTTGAAAGGCCAAGGGTTAACTTTCTTGAAAAATTCGGATTTTTAGAATTCCTTGTAGCAGCCTCCTTTGGTTTTAATTTGCATCTTCAATAGTTTGGGTTATTTGGTCTTACTTATATTTTCCACTGAAGATTAATAAGGTGAACCCATTGGCATCATTTGGCCGCAAGAGAGGCCTCCGCATAAGGTGGCAACTCTTCGCACCTATAGGCTACGAACTATTTTGTTCTTTAGTATGGTAATTAAATATTTTGAAGAATATATAGATAATCTGATTTTTTTTAGGATATTTAGGGTATTAATATTGTTTTAAAGGGTATTTAGGTAAAATAACTTTTGATTTTTGTAGAACATGCTTTATATATATACTAGTGTCCCGATACGTGCGTTGCACGCGGGTACTGAGTCATGCAGTACACTATTTGTGTAAAATAGTTTCAATTTTATTGAAGCAAGGAGTTAAATGTTATAAAAAACTATATCATATCAGCGCACAGAAGTATTAAACTTTGAAGGATCAGTCGCACCTGGATTTCTAAATCAACAGGTAAGAAATGACTGGAGTAACTTAGATATAATACTGCTTCACTGTCACATGGGAAATGGGTTCACATGATGTTTTTACTTCTCTTATCTTCCAATTGAGGTTTACCGTAAAGTGCGATAAAATATTGTCACCTTAGTCATGAAGCGGGCATTTAGAACAACAATAAGATGGTTATTAACAATTGATAGAACTAAAAAAGGTATATGTAGCATCCTAGCGTACATGTTTAGAGCATAATTTACTTAAATACAAAAATAGAGTGTTGTACTACGCACCCACGTGCAACATAAAATGGGAAAACCTTATAAAACTTAATCACATAAAAGAAAAATAAAGGAATAATTAGCTACAAAGATTGGTATCACACACCTTGGATTTTGTTGTTTCTTCAATATTGCGCTGGTATGATCGCATTCATCATTTTTTGCCCTCTAAATCCTGTTATCTCACTATTACTTACACAACACGATATTCTCTTGGCTCGACATAATTTTCAGTCTATTCAGTGTAGCTCTAGGTGAAAACATTCAAAGCCTTAACACGCGACCAGACCTAAGTATCAAAGATAAAATGCAGCATTAAGAGTTAGGAAAACAGACTGCTATTAGATTTAGCCATAGAGACTATTCCACGCACGAGTATATCCACTATTTTTCTGCTTTTTTCTTTTTCTATGGGAGGCCAACCATCTTGATCGTGACAAAACGTTATATTTTAGTCTCAGTATTAAGTAACATGCTACGTTCCAAATAATTACTGAATAATTGATAGCTCTGTTTGAGTATACTGTGCGGTGAAAAGGCCACATGGATTAACTATCCAAAAAAGGAAATGTCTACTTTCTGGTTAAAAAATCGCTAGTGGCACATTTCTGGGAAGACACATTGGATTTTTACCCCTAATCAGGTAGAAGCTGCCTTATACATTACTAGCAATGTATTGCCAATATGTAAGGAATTTCAATTGCTTCACATAGGTTTCAATCGTTACATATAAATCAGGATTATCAGAAATATTTTCTTTCTTCTACACTTGCTGCTTTAGGTATAGTTTGGTAGTCTTTAAACCAAAATTTAAACAAATATTACATCAAAAGGTTGGACTGGATCAGAATATCTTGTTGTTACTTCAAAAATACTAAAAACTATAATATCCTTGTTGTTACTTCAAAAATGTACCTATTAGAGATCCCCCAAAGAACAATTACGCATGCAGAGGCACTCTACTTGACCAGAATTGAGCAAAAAATGTAAAGAAGTGAAGTGCTTAGAATTAAAACCTTTTTGGAGGAATCGGTATCATAACATCATATTCCCTTCATATGAATGAGCACTAATAGTTTGTAGCCTTTACCCACAAGTCTTGCCTTGTATCTTTCTACATCTCCATCAGCATTCTTTTTTGTCTTGTATACCCATTTCATTCCAATTGCTCGATGACCCTTGGGAAGAGTTGTTAACTCCCAAGTATTGTTCTTCTCTATTGACTTGATAAGCGCTGCGTCGTTTTGCCTTCGGGCGGGTTTGTTGGTTTTGCTTTTGCCCTGCCTATTTTGGGTAAGCGTGTTAGATTTTACGTTTAAGATTGGTATTCTTAAGTTTTACAGGTGCAATATAGTAATCTGACTTTAGCTTTTATTAGTTCATGGTTTTATAGTAGTAGTATGATGATGATGATGATATGATGATATCTGAATTTTTCGTTTAATAATATCTGGAGTTGATAGATTTATATTTGACATACGCGACTACTTCTATAATAATATTGGATGTTGTGAAGCGAATTCTTGTAAGTCTGCAATTCTTCATGTATCAATTCCTTATTTTAGCCAGGCATTGTTGGAAAGGAATTCTGAGATTCTATAGTTGTTAATCTATAGTATTATTAATCTTGAGCATAATTATTGATTGTAAAAAAAATGTCAGTAATATGTACAAGTTCATGACAACGGTAAAATAAAGAACGGAAAAGGGCCAAATTTGCCCCTCTACTATGGTTTAGGGATCACGTTTACCCCTCGTTAAAATTTTGGTGCAGCAATACCCCACCGTTACCATAGTACGCAGATTTACCCCTCTCATTAACGGACCTCCGCGCTGGACGACACGTGGCTGCCACTTCAGTGCCATAATAGAGGGGCAAATTTGGCCCTTTTCAGTTGTTTCTAAAATCGTGTCTGGACTAAGTTTCAATAATTAGAGAAAAAGTTTCGATGCTTAGAGGAGACATTATAAGAGAGAAAAATGTGCTAAGAATGGTAAATAAGATATTTTGAGAGAAATACAGAATTAAAATGACACTCTCTTCAGTTTTGTTCCATAAGAAAGATATACTTTTGAATTTTGTGACAAAAATTATCTTTATTAAAGATAAGATAAAAGTTTAATAATAACATTATTTCCAAATAAATAGATATGTTCTTTTTAAAACAGACTAAAAGGTAAAATATGTTACTCCTATTAAAGTGGATAAAGAGTTTTTTCATGTATTTCAATTTAAAAGATATTTTTCAATTTATCACAAAAGGTGATTTTGCTATATATTGACTTATTAACTTTAGTTAATCTCTTTTCCTTTAATGACATATTTTCTGTAATATTAGAAAAACTAATAATAGAGTTTTATGTTTAAAATCACAAATTCTAGAATTCAATCATGACATTAAGCTAGCGTTTGTCCATAACATTAAGCTAGCGTTTGTCCATAAAATTAGTGTCATGATTGAATTCTAGAATTTGTGATTTTAAACATAAAACTCTATTATTTTTTTTTCTAATGTTACAAAAAATATGTCATTAAAGGAAAAGAGATCAAACTAAAGTTAATAAGTCAATATATAGCAAAAGTCACCTTTTGTGATAAATTGAAAAATATCTTTTAAATTGAAATACATGAAAAAACTCATTATCAACTTTAATAGGAGTAGTATATTTTACCTTTTAGTCTTTTTAAAAAGAACATATCTATTTATTTGGAAATAATGTTATTATTAAACTTTTGTCTTATCTTTAATAAAGATAATTTTTGTCACAAAGTTCAAAAGTATATCTTTCTTATGGAACCAAATCGAAGAAAGTGTCATTTAATTCCGTATTTCTCTCGAAATATCTTATTTACCATTCTTAGCACATTTTTCGTTCTTATAATGACTCCTCTAAGCATCGAAACTTTTTCTCTAAGTATTGAAACTTAGTCCAGACACGATTTTAGAAACAACTGAAAAGGGCCAAATTTGCCCCTCTACTATGGCACTGATGTGGCAGCCACGTGTCGTCCAGCGTGGACGTTCGTTAATAAGAGGGGTAAATCTGCGTACTATAGTAACGGTAGGGGTATTGCTGCACCAAAATTTTAACGAGGGGTTAACGTGACCCCTAAACCATAGTAGAGGGGCAAATTTGGCCCTTTTCCGAATAAAGAATCATAGGTATTTTAGAAATGATATGAGATTGCAAAGAAAGGGGGATATATATAAAAAGCATAATTCAATAGGTAATATCTGATGAAGTAAAAAAATGAGATATTCAAGAACCCAACATATTCAAGAACCAAGGAAATAATGGGTCTGTAATTTTATTTGATTGACTTCAGATTCCAACTCTCAAGCTCTATTCCCAGTCTTTCGCAAAGATAACCACTATGTTTGAGGGTCTTAGTTTTATCTCCAATCATTAACCTTGCTGGTTATCTCTAAGTTAATTTAGCTGTTTCTTTCACAATTCGTTGGTTAAACAGTTGAACTTGATATATTCTTTAAGTAATACTGCCGGCTTTATTCGGAAACAAACTGGTATATAAAAGTACAAAAATAGATATAATTAACACAAATCAACCAATGTATATTGAGTTAGGCCCGTCATTCAGTATAAAATAAGTATTAAGCAGGGTTTTCAAGGGCTTAGAGCTCCTTCTAACCACCTTCCGTTTTCGTAGTCAACGTTTACTTAATTTGATTCGCAATTAGTGTGTGTATAAAGCCTACTTCCCCTTTAGTTTGAGCTCTGCATCTTCTAATTTTGATTGGTAATCCTTTCGATATTTGGTCTGTGAATTATATTTTAAATTAATTTGCGACTATGTTTTTGTTCATCCACAGTTAGCAAAGCAAAAGTTTGACTATTATTCTTCCAGCAAATCTGATAATAAGGCAAGTTACTCTTCAGCAACGTGAAGGTAATTAATTAAACTCATGGATTTTTTATCCAACTCATTTGTTCTTTTATATGTACTACTCAAATTTCTGTATGTATATGTGTGTCAATGTGTATATGTGTTTGTGTGTTGAAGAAGTTTCACTATTTGATCTGTACAATAACATTAAAAGGTTGAATCGTTTTAGGCTTTAAAGCAGATTTGGAATGAAGAATTTTGGTAGACAAGTTTTACCACTTTTTATTTGATCTTGCAACTTTATTGACATGTTAGCAATAATAACTTCACTAGATTCATAAGCAGACCTTTCTATTATCATAGCCACTTTTGCATGAAACTCACTATATTATTCAATAAAAGATAGGACATCTTAAAGTACAATAAAAAAAGAGTTAGCTTTTACGAGTTAGGCAATAGTATTGATAATGACTGTGACAAATATCTAAGCTATCATTGAGAAATACTAGAGGGTAATTCACTGGAGGGATCTCAACCCACTTAAGTCAATAGGAAAATCAAACTATACGTCCTTTTAACATTAATGCGAATCATAAATATTAGTAGTAACAGTGACTAAACTAATTATACTTTTTTGTTGTTTTAGTTATCTTAAATTTTTCTATTACCCTTATAATTAGGCAAAGAGAAACATTCAGCCACTTCCACAACCTACAGTTTTAGTTATCTTAAATTTCCAGAACATGTTTTTATGTAGTTAAAGAATAAAGAGACAGACAAAGAAAATAAACTTATCTAGTTGCCTATTACTTACATTGTACTCTTTCCAATCTGCAATAGCAAGTTAGCAACATCGCACTCTTATTAATTTCTCCTTTAAATCTCATATAGTTCTGATCATGGAGTTCATTCAATTCGTCAAAGAACAAGTATGGGATCCAGCTATGGGATTCGATGATAAAATGCTAACCCTTAAAAGAAAGATAGAAGTATTGATCAGTCGAAAGGAAGATGTCATGGTTCAAGCCAAAGATGCTGAACTTCATACAAGTAAAAGAAGGAAGACAGAGGTTGACAATTGGCAGAGTAATGTACAAAAGCTAGAGCATGAGTTTGAATGGTTTGAGCAAGAAGTACAACAGAGTTCCAACCATTCGCTCATTCGGTTATCAAATCGTGTTGATAAAATTCACAAAGAAGTGGAAGATCTCCTTGAACAAGGACTATTTTCGGAAGGGATTATGCTTAATGTAAATGAAGAAAATGTGCACCCTTTGGTGACAACAAATGTGAAAGGTCGAGCATTTGTGCAGACTCTAACAAAAGTGCTAATGTCTCTGAGTGAAGTTTCTAATATTGGCATTTATGGCATGGGTGGTGTGGGCAAAACGACCCTTGCAATGCATATCCATAACCATCTCCTCAATGAACCAAGATTCTCAGGTAATGTCTATTGGGTCACTGTATCCCAAGATTTTACCATTGCTAAATTGCAAAATGACATTGCCAAGATTATAGGTCTAGACCTTTCAAGTGAAGATGATGATATTAAGAGGGCAGCCAAACTGTACCAGAGTTTGAGGATGAGGAAAAGCTTTGTGCTCATATTGGATGATGCCTGGACCCATTTTGATGTAGAGAAGGTGGGAATTCCATTGGAAACTGGTGGAGGTAAACTGATCATAACCAGTCGATCAGTTGAGGTGTGCGACAGGATTGGCTGCAAAAATAAAGTAAATGTAGGCACTCTTTCGCCGACAGAATCTTGGGAATTGTTTTTGGAGAAACTTGATCATTATGGAGATCTCCCAAAGGAAATAGAGGAAATAGCAAAGAAAATGACAAAGAAATGTGACGGATTGCCACTGGGGTTAATTACTGTAGCTGCAAGTATGAGAGGAGTGACTGATGTTTTTGAGTGGAGGGACGCATTCGAAGAATTCAAAGAATCTTGTATGCAAGTGGTGTATATGAATGATAAGGTGTTCCCCATTCTCCGCTATAGCTATAACCGACTGAGGGATCAAAGATTACAGAAGTGTTTTCTTTATTGCTGCTTATATCCTGAAGACTACAAAATTAGGAGAGATGAATTGATTAGTCTTTTCATTCTGGAAGGATTCCTAGACAGAAGAAAAAGCAGGCTAGCAGAATTTGACCAAGGTCATGTTGTACTGAACAAACTGGAAAGGGCGTGCTTATTAGAAAGCTGTGTGGATGTGGAAGAAATAAGATGTGTGAGGATGCATGATTTGGTGAGAGAGATGGCATTGCAAATTGCTAAAGATGAATCTAAGTGGATGGTGAAAGCGGGAGCACAATTGCGTGAAATACCAGGAGAGCAAGAATGGTATGAGGACTTGGACAAGGTTTCCTTGATGGATAATGATATAAGGGAAATTTTAGTGCCCTTATCTTACGGACGTCCAATGCTTACAACTTTGTTATTGGGAAGAAATCGGGATTTGAGTCAAATTGTAGATCCTTTTTTTGTTCAGATGTCAGGTCTACGTGTTTTGGATTTAAGCTACACTGCGATAGAGGAGTTGCCTAGTTCAGTGTCAAATCTGGAAAACCTCTCCACACTGTTGCTGCGAAATTGTCATAAACTCAAATTCATACCGCCGTTGAACAAGCTCAAGAACCTCATCGAATTGGACCTTTATCACACAATTATCGAGGAAGTGCCCCAAGGCTTAGAAAGCTTGGTTACTTTAAGATGCCTCGACATGGGAAGAAACCTACGTATAGGGAACCCAATCAAAAAACCGGCAGTAGATATATTAGCTAGGCTCTCTAATCTTCAATTCCTCTCGATTCCTTTTGTTGTACGAGTAGAGGATTTACTGGGGATGATACAGCTAGAGGTATTTGGGGGGGAGTTTGTTGATCTGTGTAGTTTTGTAAAATTTCAAAAAAGTCGCGGGAAGCCGAGTGCCTTTGAAATTTTTTTAGATCCGAAAGAACCTTCCAATTTGTATTCATGTGGTACTGGTAGTAAACTAGTTAGAATGAGAAACCTTGTTTTCACCGGAGACAATGTAGAGATGCTATGCTATGATGAGATAGAGTCAGAAGAAGAGCGAGATGTGATTCTTCTACCACTGGACACTCAAGTGTTGGTAATTACCCAATCAGAATTTCGCACATCGAGCAATAGCTTCTTAGATGCTATTCCATCTCTGATTCAATCCAAAGACTTGAGAAAAATTGAAATTGGATACTGCGAAGGAGGTATGGAGTTCCTAATGAGGTTATCTAATTGTAGATCAAGAATGAGGGGAGATGATGGACTCACGTCTACTTGCTGCCCCCTCCAATATCTTGAGACCTTGCGTTTGGAGTTCGTAAACAAATTCTCTGGCCTTTGTAAGTTGGAGTTAGGGGAAGCTTTGCCTCCAGTTGGAACATTTTTCCATCTCCGACACCTTAAAGTTTGGGGATGTAATAAAATGAAGAAGCTAATCCCAAGGTGGTTGCTGCAATACCTCCTAAATCTGACGGAAATTGAAGTACTCTACTGCAATGAAATGGAAGAGATAATAACAGAGGATGAAGAAGAAGAATTCAAGCAGTGGGGGAGCTCAGCCTCATCATCCAGAAGCATCAACGATGATGAGGTTGTTCTACCAAAGTTGCTAGTTCTTTATTTATCGAGCTTGCCAAAACTGAAGAGCATATACAAGGGAAGAATGACTTGCACTTCTATTGAGAGCATAATAGTATATATGTGTCCAAAGGTGAAGAGACTTCCATTTACTCTTCCTCTTCGAGACGGTCAACCATCAGCTCCTCCAGCTCTTGAAGAAATCACAATGTGGAATAAAGAAGAATGGGAATCTTTAGAATGGGAGAATCCTCAATACAAGAATCTCCTCCATCCTTTCTTTAGGGAGTTTGGGTACAAATAATAATTTTTCCTCCTTTCATTCTGCTCCGGTCAATTCGTCGGAATTATTTTCCTATTATTTAAAAAATTATATATTTCATTTATGTGTTTTTTACAACTTGTGCAGTATCAACTCTTTGTTGCTTATTTGTTTGTGTTGTTTGCGATTACTCTGTTGATAATTCTCAGTTTGATTTCACATTTTGTTCCTTTCCTTCGCTTGTTAGAGTGAGATACAAACTCAGCAATCCCGGATCAGGCATTTGTCTTAAATAATAAAAATCCTTTGCAAGGGCTAAATTGAAAAATTTTCAGCTGAGGCATCCAATCCAACTAATTCTGTTTAATGTGTGAGCTACTTGAACCTATTTCAACTATAAAGTATCTTCCAACATTTGGAATGACAATACCAGATCCATCAAGAAGCTCGCGCCTCTCATCTCTACTCTGAACACTCGACATAATCTGTATCACTATATATTTTGACATCTTGACTTATTTCTAGATAAAGGTTTCACCGCAATTATTTTAAGTTCTAATAAAAAACAACATGGTTACTTAATTATATGCAAAAAAAGGTCATATTCCAGAAGCACATTTGTCACTTGATGGTAGATTTACATCACAGACCTATTACTAGGAGATTGTTTGGCTGATAGTCTACAAACTGCAAATGAAAACATAGCAACTAGTGCATATAACCCTAGTTGACAGCAATGTATAGTTGGAATTACCCAATTCCTGCCACGCTACAACTAAAAAGGGAAAAGTTCTAGATATACCCCTGAATATTTGTTCGTGTCTTACTTTTGCTCTCCATTTACCTTTCGGTTCAAGAGAGATATTTCGTCTTAAATTTTCCCCCTTTCACCAACGTAGGGCCTTTTTCTTATTAACTGCATCCATCATATAAATGTAAGAATTGTTATGCGGCTTCGCTAACAATAACATTTCAGACCGAATTGACTAATCTAATCCATCCTTAAGGTGGCTTTTCGTAGTTGGAGGCATGTTTTAGTGTAATTTATAAATGCTAAGATAATAGGTTTTGGAGATATCCCAAATTAATGAATAGATATTGAGATAGTTTTCCCATCTCAAATTTATTTATGTTTTAGAGTAACAAAATGAAGATTCTATTGCCCACATGGTTGTTGCAATACCTTGTAAAGCTGAAGACTATTACTGTAAGAGTATGCAAAGAAATGGAAGAGATAATAACAGAGGATGAAGAAGAAAAAGCCGACCTCTGCACGAGCTCATTATCGTCCATTGTTCCTTCAGATCAAAGCAGAAGCATCAAACACGATGAGATTGTTATACCAAAGTTGGTATGCCTTTGTTTATTTGAGTTGTAACAACTGAAGAGCATATGTAAGGGAAGAATGGGTTGTGGTTGTATTGAGATTATAGGAGTTCGGGGTTGTCCTATGTGACGTTGCTGCAAAGTCGTTTGATATATAATGATGAGGTCCTTGTATATTACAATATTTATTATAGATAAAGTACAAATATTTAACTATATTTAAAGTTGAAGTAATAAATTACAAAAGGACAAAAATTAAAGCCAATTTTAAGTTTAGCCAAATGTGCAAATCCTATAGATAAGATAGGGAGTGCAAAACTTCCGTCCCTTTAGTTTTCCTAGTACTAAACTAATATGTATACTAGGAAAAAGTTAATAATAAAATAATGAGGACAAGGGGAGTAAATAAGATCCAAAGGACTCCCAGTAAAAACATACTCCCTTTCGTGACTGAAACAGAGCACTGGTTAAAAGAAAGATTCTTTCTTTTCGTTCCCACTTTGAAGCAATTACAGAGGTACGACTTTTCTTTTGCGAACCCGTGACAATTATAAATTCATTATTTACAAGAATTTAGCATCTTATTGGATTGTATTAATAGAAAAGTTTCCTCAAAATCTAGAAGTTTAAGGGTTGAACCTAAGTTCTTGAATTGGGAAAAAGATTAAAACTTTGGGATTGATTATATAAACTGATGGTTGTTGTAGTTGGTTGGTAACGTGAAGTACGTCGTGTGGAGCCACGTTTAGGCTCGAGGAGTAATCGAGGTGAGTTGAGATATACCCTTTCTAAGGTGCTTTTCTCGCAAAGTGCATGTATTTAAAGTGTTTGATAAATTGCTTTGGAGAAGTTAATGTACGTTTGATTGGAGCGGTCAAACGTTCATTATCCATTAATGTTTCCAAGTCGTTCTTTAGTATCAAGTATCTAGAAATATGTTTCATAGCTTCCTTTACGTCCCGATCATATATCTTTACTTGAGTACAATTTCATGAGATTATTTATGTTATTCTATGATTATTATTAAATGATTCAAGATTTAATTGTG